>CAJHZI010000882.1:0-600000 GCA_905160935.1 Enchytraeus crypticus | reverse complement strand
CGAATTTTAAGGTAGTCGAGAAACTAAAATGCAATAAATTTAAAGATGACTTAATTATTGGTCCACAATTGTAAATCGGAGCAATTATTAAATTTAAATAATGACAAGTCATTATTAATATTATTTTAATCTAATAAACATAATAAATTAATTTGACCTTTCGCAAGCTTTTTTCATTTTTACATTACGAATGGCAGCCAACAAGCTACCCTCGTTTTCCAATTCTCCCACCCGCGATCCTTGCGTCTCAACTCCACTGTTACCATATGCTACAAAAGACTCAGCCGTGCTACCACTACCTGACATATTACTCGCTGGATCTGTTATCACATGCGGCATCCCACCATTTCCAGTGGACATGAGCATCATAGATGGAGGGGGTGGAGGAAAATCTTCATTGAAACTGTTGTCCAATGACGCCACGGCTGGAGCGTTGCCATGACGACTAGGAGGTCGATCAGAATATTGAAAATGGATTGGGTGGGAGGTTGGAGGTGGGGGCAAATCTGCGTTAGGCGGCTCCCTCTGTGATCGGTTAAGTTTAGCTAAATCAGAATTAGAGAGAACAATGATTGATTCGATGTTCTCGAGAAGACCGTTCAGGTTAATACACTCTGTTGTTGTTGTTGTCGCTGGAGAAGTTGTTGTCTTCAACTGAGGCAGAGACTGATCGACTTGCTTGACTTCTGCTCAACAACAACAACAATTATAAAAATCGATTGAAACATTTGTAAAAGATTTATGTAAGTATTAGATATTGCATCATAGCTTAGATATTAATAACATAGGCATCACTCGAAGTAAGTAGATTAGGGCCCTTTACGATATATACAAAAATATATATTAGAGATGGGAATCGAACCGAACCCGAACCGAACCGAACCCTAAAATCTAGAATTTAGACCGAACCGAACTCGAACCCAGACTCTGACCGAACCCGAACCGAACCCGAACCCAGACTCTGGACGAACCGAACCGAACCAGACTCTGGCCGAACCGAACCCGAACCCAGATTCTGGCCGAACCCGAAACGAACCCGAACCCAGACTTCGTCCAAACCGAACTGAACCAAACTCTTGTAGTCCTTTCTTCTTCACTAGTATGACATTAAATAAAGATAGTAAGAACAATACAAATATATATTAGTTTTCGCATTTGCATGTCTTACAGTATCTAACAGCACATATTAAGGTAAGGCTGGTTCCGACACAAATTTTAAAATGGTAGCGGTACAAAGGAGTGGTAGCGGAAAGCGAAAGGGGCCTATAGAAGATAATGGATAGTCTGAATGACACGGAATTGAAATATGGAATGAAGATTAACATCAAAGAGACAAAAGTGATGAGAGTATTCCATAAAAATCTGAAAATGCTTGACTCAATCTAGGTGGATTTGTTCATGTTAAATTCAAATTATGATTATTTTTCTAATTTTAGTGTGCTACCTTAATATTTTTGGAGCCAGATTTACAAATAATTACATATGACATTCTATATGTGTTAAGACTATCTGGAGTAAAAAATTTGTCACCATAGCAATGCAATAATTTCAGAACTATTTTCGTAACTTCATCATTGATCTGAGAGTTTCAAATTTGAAACCCTAAGGTAAATTATGAAGCTTATTACTGGTCAGTTGATAGCAAACGGTGTATATTATGATCACTTTTCTATGGAAGTACACATGTTTACCAATTTTGATTTGACATTTTTATGTTACTAAATTGCACTTTGTCTCTGAAATATTGGATCAAATTTTAGTCAAGACATTTCCACTTAATTATAAATGTATCTAATATATAGGCAAATAGTGACAAAAATAATTTAAAAATTGATGAAGCATTCTATTTTCTCGTTATAATCAAGGAGAATATTTCAGATACAATATTAAAGCTAAATATCTATATTATGAACATTTGTTGGTCAACTTACAAAATTTTAAGAAATGTACAAGAATAAATACCACTTCTCTCCTTTTTTCATTGTCATATTTTTACCCAGGTGAAAAAATGTGGCAGCTATTATGACTTAATTAATTTTTAAGCATATTTATCATAAACCATTTTAAACATTTTTGTCATAACCATGATTATTATAAGTAAAGTTAAAAAATTGCAACATTATCCAAACCAAACCATTTCGAACCCGAATCGAACTCTTGCGAGTTGGAAAGCAAGCCGAACCCGAACTCTTGTTAGAACCGAACCCGAACCGAACTTTCATTTTCAACGAACTGAACTCGAACTCTGGAAATTCCTAAAATTCCCAATATACACATATATATATATATATATATATATATATATATATATATATATATATATATATATATATATATATATATATGTATCGCAAAGGACCATAATCTGCTTGCTTCGATTGATGCCTAGTTATCAATCGACTATTCCTAAAAAATACCACAACAAGCTTTTGATCAGGCAGAATAATTTGACCATTATTATCATTGCATTAACAAAGGTTTCATGATAGGCGCTTTCAATACTGCAGTTCTTATGACGATTATGTAAGTAATATTAATTCTTTGTGATGTGAACTTATAGTTTATAAATATTTAACATTCATATTAACCTGTAACTTCTTTCTTTACTTGCTGAAACTCTTCTTCAAACTCTTCACAGATCCTAGTGCTTGACCTTTGTGACCCACGCGGATTAGCTCCTCCCACTACAGGTATGCTGGGCGTGGCCACAGGAACAGGCCCAGACCCTGGTCTACGCCCCTGCAGCAGTGAAGGTCTAGCATAGATATCCGCAGTGGACCCGTCGCTTCCTTCGGATGAAACTGAATTCCTGATTCCTGTTACATTAGGGATGGCGTAGTGAGGACCCGAGGATTGCCTCATCATCACAGGAACAGCGAAACCATCCGATCTGTTGGGCTGCCCGCCACATTGAGGAGCCTGAGAGTGATGATCATGATGATTAACATTCTGAAATGTGTTTGGAGTACAATTACTGGAATTTTCTGTTGATGGCTTAAGGGAAACTTGATTCCTATCGACGACGGCAAAGAGGTGGTCGGTATTGCTTGAAAACCTTACAGAATTTCTGTCCGCATTTATTGCAGGAATTATTTCATACTTCAAATTCTGCGGATCCTTCTGTGGATTGGAATCTCTACATCTTAGTGCACAACCACCCTGACTGGTTGTTTGTTCTTCACGTCTTTGTTCAGTACCGTAGGCAACGTTCGCATTGTATGGCTGTTGATGTTGTTGAATACACTGATGGTGCTGTTGCTGCTGCTGGTAATTTACTTGACGCAGCTCCTGTTGTTCACCAGACTGCTGACTCCACCCACCCTGCTGCTGCTGGCAATCATCAGGCAGCTGACTCCACCCACCCTGCTGCTGCTGCCGATCATCAAGCAGCTGACTCCGCGCACCCTGCTGCTGCACTTTCATACTGCCTCTCTTCCTCATAGCTTCTGCCTGAGCCTGTAAGGAAAGCTCTTGACTGATGTGCCTGTTTTGCTGCGGGAACACATCTGAAGTGGCTGGCCGCGCCCTCACGTGACTGTACCCAGCTGATATCGTGTGCGGTCTCATCGGCTCCGCCGCCTGACCTTCAGCTGACGCCGTGAAGCCTCGGTCAGGCGAGTCCGCGTATATAACGGCCAGGTTTGGATGAATGAAGGAATGAGGAGGGTCTCTAGTCACACTTGTCATGGGCGATGAGTGATCGACGCTCAGAGAGGTTGGGATTTCCTGGGACACAAACCCGGAGTCATGGGAGGATATGCTCGACATCTGACGATACTAGAAAATAAATATCAAAGGTTCAAAAATCACCAGCAAAACTTGAGAGTAACAAATTGTTCAGTTAATTTGGGGTCAGTTGCAGTTCAGGTTGCGTAACAAAATAGAATTGACATTCAATCAATCAATAAATCAATCAATAAGACTTTAACGTCCGGTTCATGCCATGAGGTAATGTCAGGGACGTCAATGTCGGGACATTCAGAACAGGAAGTGAAATACAGCATAATAAAAACTTTAACAAAAGTGAAACAGAGATATGTATCAAGTTACATAAGAAATACATGTATACTAAGAGCGAAATAATACGTAACAAAACCTAACTGCTTCAAGAACAGCAGGCTAAATTTAATGTAATTCTAAATTAAGTAATATTGTAACTTTGTTTGTTATCACCTAAATGCATCTTAAGAAACTGGCTTGCATAGTTTAGGTCGAACATTTTTACACAAGACTTAATATTTTGACGCTATTCTAAGCAACTCTGTTTGCTATGAGCCTGAGCCTACTCCTTATAAATAATAAACATACAGGATAATTTCTATAACACTAGGAAATCATCTATAATAAGTTTTCAGCAAATTGCGCAAATAAACGACAGTATAAATAACAAAATTACTACAAATTGCATTTGGTAGAGAACTTAAATTAGTGACAAATGTCCACTTCTAAGAGTCAACTAATGCATATATGATAATGTGCAGATTCAAAGCTATGTGACGATGTAATCTGTGCTGCAGACCATGCGGTCGACATTTAAATGCAGGCGCAAAGAACCACGGAATAGCATCCCATCTTGTAAATGGACCGCTGAATAGTTACCAATGATCTCGTAGTGGCGCACAATATAGGGTAATTATGATTGAGATGGAGATGTACGAGGTAGTTTAGATGGATAGCAATGTTACGGTATCAAATCAAAAATAAATTAGCGGTCTATTGCTTTATAAGCAGCAAAATTAGCATAACAACCTCAACTGATGATATTCCAGCCAATGAGTTGCTCATATATCGAGATGGAAGTGTCTGATTGATCAAATTCTGACCAATCACGTGTCCTGCCTGCTGCTGTTGAAGAGCTGATTGGATGGATTGCAATGAGCCACTGGATTCGCTGAGGCGACTCGATCTCTGGGAGGAGCTGTGTTGGGAGGATAAAGAAACCTGAGAACCCAGCTGCTCCGGTGGCATCAAAAGAGTTGATGCAGACGTTCCGGTTGCTGTAACAGTTGTGGCAGACTTGGAAGACGATTTAAGATCAAGGACAATCTGTTCGCTAGAGAGTGGAAGTGTGTTCTGATTGCTCGATAGCTCAGTTAGATTATCAATCACTTCCTTCATATGCTCCATCTCTTCTAACATGTCCAGCTCTCTTTTCTAAGTAAAAAAATGTATTACTATAGAACGTCAATAATATACATGTAAACTTTAAAATTTGTCAAAATAACTAGCGTCGGGATACGAATAGACTGTCTCAAATCCTCTCTCTCCTACACCATACATTCATATTATATATTTTGTATTATTTCTAGCACAACTTTTACGTTCCTCTAAAGGAAGGAAGTACAAACTTCTTGAAGACTTAAGTCTGAGAGTGAAATTTTGCGATTCTACAAAATGATCTGTAACTTCCCTATTGGGTTCGGGAAGCTACTTTGAAATATTCCGTTTGAAAGTATTAACAAAAAGGTGGATAGCACACAACCATGAAAGATATGAGAATATGCTAAGATGTGTACTATTATACCAGAACTGAATTAAAGTGACGTTATGTCTCTAAAGTATTTTTGAAGAATTACAAACAAAATAATAATTTTATCATCATAATTAGTATGATAAAGATGCTAAAGACAAATTCATATTTAAAACAAGACAGGTAAAATATAAACATAGATAGTGCTATAATTGTGATGCCATATCTTCTGCTAGTTCTAGATTTAAAACTATTCTCAGTCAATCTCTTAAAGTTAGCGATGTACGATTGATTCAGTGTGTATCTCAATTGAATAAAATATAATATTATAGGAGAAATTACTCAATAAACTGTGTAGCAGATACTCATAATACTAAACAAAGGCTTAACATCTTAGTCTTTATCCAAATGTTTTTGTTAGCGGAGTCGAATGAATCTTATCTACTTGTAATATAATTCAACTGAATGGCCAATATTAGTCAGTCATAGATCAGATAGATTATGAGGAATCGGAGAAAATGGTAGAATTGTAGGCAAAATAAGCACAGGCAGACTGAGAAAAGGAATGTTACATGCCTTAAAGATCTACTCATACGTGGACATGAAGAGGAAAACAGAAGACAAAGAAGAGTGGGGGCGTTATATGCCATGGACCTGCCAGTAGACAATGTACTGAGAGAGAGAAAGAGAGAGAGAGAGATTAGATATTTACCAGCAGTGGACTAATATGATAGAAGAACTGACAGAAATGGTTCCTCTGAAGAACAAGAGCAGATCTCAGAGCAGCTGCCTCTGAGTCTTCGAGAGCCGCGTACTTACTCTCCAGCACATCAAACGCCTCAGAGCCGTCTGTCTTCACATTGACCCCCGCTACACATAAAACACATACAGTAATAATATATACACATATATACACGTACACACAAAATCTTCACATTGCTCCCCGCTACACATAAAACACCTACAGTAATAATATATATACATATATACACGTACATACAAAATCTTCACAGTGCCCCCGGCTACTCGTAAAACACATACATTAATAATATATACACAAATTTTCACATACACACACACAATCTCCACAGTGCCCCCAGCTACACATAAAACACATACATTAATAATATAGACACATATATACACATACACACATAATCTTTACAGTGCCTCCGGCTACACATAAAATACATACATGTACATTAATAATATATACACATATATACACATACACACATAATCTTCACAGTGCCCCGGCTACACGTATTACACACACATTAACTAGTAGATACAGATCTCAGATCAGCAATGTTTCAATATCAATGTCAATGTATCGTGTCAGAACGTCTCAACAGCGTAGTGACTAGAGACGTCAGTAAAAGTCATTAAGTTTTAAATGACAGATCCTGAGGTGAATTTAACTCTCGAGGGTTCGATTTCCAGCCGCGCTGATCTGAGAGTAACATCTTGGATGTTCACAGTACTAGTTACACGAAAATGGACTAAATTGCGTAACGGTTTACACTTGTAGTACTAAAAATGATAGATAAAACCATAGTTAAAAATTTCACTACAATGCGTACAATGCGCGTTTTTTACAGATATACATGTATATGTTACAGTGAATTATACACATATACACACACAATCTTCACTGAGCCTCCATCACAACACATAACACATATATTACTAATATACACATATAAACACATATACACACACAATCTTCATTATTGAGCACACGCTACACATACATGTACACACATACACTCGACTATGCAAGAAATGAGGAAGGCAACGGGAAACCACATCAGAAGTCATATTCTTCCCAAGGTATAGATTACATAAGGAACGGGTAGGGCATAGCCTTTTGTGAAAAGATAAACTTGTTGATCGATTAAGTTCTCTTTAAGGAACAAGACAGCAGTCTCCGAGGGAGAACATGTAACATGGACCTGCCACATGTTAAAAACGCTAGAACGAGGAATGAGAGATTCACATATATACGCAAACATACACACAGTCTTCATTGAGCTCCAGTAAATCGATAATTTGTCAATATACAATATGTAGATTAGTAGGTACATAATAAACATGAAGACTACGTCTGTGGCTTCAGCAAACTTTCTTATTAAAGGCGTCGTTTAGACGTGGAGGAGGAACTGATACCGTGATGAGCTGTTGTTTGCAAGTGCGCCTATGACAGCAGGAAATACACGAGAGCGTGTAAAATATTTAGTTTGAACTAGCCATTTGGACAACATAAACAGATATATTACTAAACTGAAGCTGCCGCTAAATTTACATAGTGTCATCTAACGAATTGTTAAAGGAAATTATTAAAGTTAATACTATATCTATGGTGTCGTCTACTGCAAATTACCATTACCATTACCATCCGAAATAAACTACCACAGCACAGACAAACAATCACGTGACTTACCTTTTTTAGCTTTCTTCTTCAAACGCAAAGTATCACTAGAAGCCTTCTTAATCTCCTGTTGAAGCTTCTTGTACTCTAAAAATTAGATATAAAACAGGACATTGTCCGAAACAATTTAAATAATTATAAATTCAAGTTTAAAAAAGTAGATGGCTCATTATATTTTTATTTTATCTGACAATTTCATACAGTTGCAATAATTTTGAAAGCTCAAGAGAACTGTCATGAACACGCCTTCAAGGTCATTGCGTAGTAATGTTTATGGTTTAATAGATTATATAAATATATTATAAGCGATAAATCAATTATAACATATACTACCAAATATTAATTTAATCACAAATTAGATAAGCTGGCGAAACAAATTCATCATATCCTGACGCTACAAATTTTATCTAATCCTATTCATATACCTTATAGAAATAATACACTACATTAATTGATATTAATTGGCGACTAATTAAAATGCAGATTATTCAATATCGGTACATCCGGAATAAAAATTTTCCAATTTTCTACCTAAACTGGGACTTAAGGGAAAATGATGACGATAGCATAATCAGAAATAGCCTATCCGCACATAACTTATCCATACATTTGAAATTGTAATGGAATATAGCGACAGTTACAAAAAAAGAAACCATGTATAAATTCTACATTTTCACGCAGCCCGCAAGAATAATTAAATAGTAAATAATATTTACTTAATAGCAACTTGTATATAACCTTTGCTGTGATCTTTATCCAGTTGGACAGCGCTTTTCTTCCATTCCTCCACTGAATCCTGAAGAGGTTGTACCAGACATTCCGAAAGGGATCTATGTCACAACAACAACAGTACGACTAGAGTGCGACGTCGTCCAAGAATACATCGAGCACTTTGAATGTTAATAAGCATAGAGAATCTTAGTATAGTATATATATGCTAAACTCGTACAAATTATATTAGCTTAAAAATGTTAATAAATTTAGATTTAGAAAATGAGAAAATCTTCACAAGACTATACACTATCTCATTTGGTTTCAACATTTAAAAGGACTAGAGTAGTCTAATGATATCTTAAGCAGAATAAATCATAGAAGTAGAAGTCTATTCAACGCCTAACCAAAGCGTACAACAAATAAATATAATAAAAATCGCTTCATGAAATCTACAAATATACTAAAAAAAGCTGGTAAAGCGAATGTTAATGTCAGTTTCCACACTCGAAAGCGATGTCAGTGACGGGCGGAGCCCAGGATTTGAATCTCGCACATAATGATCCGAGGTCGAATACCTTACCGACATCGCCACAGGCTCAAGCCATAACTGACGTACATTACATTTCGTGAAGTGTTTTGTACACAAATTAAAAAAACCATTACATTTATAATTCTCTCTCGCTCTTTCTAGTATTCTTCCAAATGGCAGATACAAGATCAGTATTACTCATATTCTGCTTCCACGCTCAACACGGAGCACTCCACTGATTTACAAGCATTCGGAAAAGGCTAGCTCTTATCCGCATCGTAATGTAGCCTATAGCTTGGGGAAAATACGGCTTCTGGGATGGTTCTCTTTACCTTCCTCAGTCTTTGTTAGGTCGCCTCTTACGACAAGTGCAGCTTACGGTTGCTATATTCTTTAGTGACCTCGACAGATACTGTAATTGCATTTACAATTTATATAATGTTTTGTAAATACAAATTATTCCGCCTTTATTAGTAAGGTAAAGTAACTTATAACTCTACTGAGTGCGCACCACTTTGTAGCCTTAGATAAGTCCATGGACCTGCGTGCATGTGCCTGAGTTAGTAAACAGTCAGCAGGGAATTTCCTAATGGAAAATTCTTAAGATTTTACAACAAACTTCTCAAAACTGAAAGTCGAAACCAAGTGTAGACATAGACATGAGAGACTCACCCAGCCAAAGCTTTCAGTTTCGCCTCCAAATTCTTCTGCCTGACACATAATCGCGTCAGCCCTGCACCAATCTCTCTCGTTGCTCCTACAGAAGCATATACAACACACACAGTGGTTTATAACTAAGTGCAAGAGATCAATACATCATACCTAAGGCCTAAAGCCGTATCCATTCTAAAGACTCTAAACGTCCATTTTCTGTCTCGTGTATGTCGGTGACGAAGCGATCACGGGATTTGAACTCAGCTTTCCGATCTCAGGTGTCCGTCTTTTATAGTTTAAAAGACGGACATCTTAGAGATCGTGTTACAACTTCAATGTTCATAGTATATGTTATAAATTGCATGTACATAGATCCACTAATGATTACAGGTAGATATATCCACTAATGATTACATGTAGATAGATTCACTAATGATTACATGTAGATAGATTCACTAATGATTACATGTAGATAGATTCACTAATGATTACATGGAGATAGATTCACTAATGATTACATGTAGATAGATTCACTAATGATTACATGTAGATAGATTCACTAATGATTACATGGAGATAGATTCACTAATGATTACATGTAGATAGATTCACTAATGATTACATGTAGATAGATTCACTAATGATTACATGGAGATAGATTCACTAATGATTACATGTAGATAGATTCACTAATGATTACATGTAGATAGATTCACTAATGATTACATGGAGATAGATTCACTAATGATTACATCGCAAGTAGATCCACTAATGCTTATCATTAGGTTCACTTAACTCTCTGATATTAACAACCATAATTACACCTAGGTTTATTTTATCAAATATCTGCTACAATAACAACAAAGATCTCGACTTCAACAGTGAAGCACTATTTGAGATAGTGTATGGGTCATTCTCTAACGCTGGCTACAAAATTGAACGTTACATCCAATTTCCAATCACACACCATACATCAAACCGTTGGCCGTTCTGAAATAATGGAAGCAATCTAATATACAAATTATATCATTATAGTCGAAGAGTTGGCTTTCCTTTATATGCCAAAAAATAATATACAGGTATGTGCTTTACAGTTTTTGTAGCTGCCACATGCTTACGGAACCAGGTCAATGTTTGTACAATAAAACAATTGAAAATAAAATAAAAACAGAAATAAATCAATAGTCCTACTCAATCGGTCATAAGAAAATAATAAACTACAAGTATATTTTCTCTCTTTCCCTAGTATTCTAACAGATGAGCTTCAATGCAGATCTACGTAAACACTCACCTTTCATGCTCTATGAGCGGCACTTCAACAGTAAATTAATCTAATCAAGGTATGCGTATCAATATGTTTTATTTTTTCAGTGATGGTTCGAAACACGCACGATCCAATCGGCTAACCATTTCTAGGTTTGTTTTAATAAAGATCAGTAAAATAAAAATATTTGTCAAATTTGTCAACGCCCCAGTTCCAATATTCAATACAACCTCACTTTCAACTCCAAAATCCTATACTTGGCGGCACAGTTTGTATCAGATGCACGGCAGAGGATACACAAAGCTTTCAAGAATTTGCAAAGGATGGCAAGGCGATTGCTACAGATACCCTCACAAACAATGTAAAGAACACGCGATCACTGGTACCGAAAACTGACTTACACATTATCGTAGAGCTAAGCGAGAGTATAATAAGCAAAGACAGACCTCCGAGAGAAAAATGTTTAACAAACTACTTGCAGAGTGACTACTTCAACAAGAATAATTGCCTTCAATATACATCTACAGCGTTATAAGTGCTCGAATTAAAAACTAAATAAGGGTGAGGGACTTGGCACTTACGGTGTAAGAAAAGCTATTAGGAACCGAGGCATAAATCATTTATTTGAATATTTTTGCTTTGATTAATGTTTTTTATATTTTCATAAGCTTAGCTGTTCTCGATCTTCAAATCTCGCACTAAAGAGGAGGTAGGCTAATGTTGATGGGTAAATCGAACCCTAGTAAATGACATTAAGCGCTCGGCCTTGATTCTGCAATCATCTCATTATTTCACATTATATACATGTACTTTTTCTCTCGCGGGTCAAATACTATTTTAAATGAACGTTTGTTCTGATGCTGGCACAGCACCGTGTTATAAATTGCTGTTTATGTGAAACGGCGCCTTGTTTAGATTATAGTGTTACTGCAATGCTAACGTTAGCACAAATCTAAAGATTACTGCACGTCTGTATATCACTTTAGTAGTCTGTCAACTGGCAGGTCTAAGACACATATCACAGTAGATAGTCAAGCTTAATAAGAGCACTCCAGTGACTAAGAAGCTTATCCAATCACAAAAGGTCAGCCTTTATTAAACTTTAGTCAAAATTTCACTATGGATAAAATGACTTCCGATGCAGTCCCTACTGCCTTCCTCTGTTTCTTTCTAGTCGCTCTTTACGACATTAAAACTTACGGTTGGTCTATTCCGCCGTGGCCCACACACAACGTGGGATATATAAAACAGAAATATGAACACACATAGTCAAATAAAGTAAAGCGATAGACATGTCAAATTGAATATGAATTTAAGCACATCAAACGTATTAGACTTCGTATCGGTTCACTGTACGTTCTGTAATTCTCTGTGTAACTCATAGACTTTTCAAAGAAGAGAAATTATTTTCAAAAGAATTTTAAATGAAAAGATAAATAAATAAAAGCTAAGACATAGTAAACTTCAGGTAAAATCACAGATAAGCTTTATCTACAATTAAGTCCACAATCCTTTGCTTGTTTAGCATAATGGAACCTTTATTACTAATACACTTCACAGTCGTATAATACGCTAGCTCAAAACAAGCAAAGTTCGTATAGAAATACACTTATCTTAGAGGTTCTATATAATATTGCATAATATAAAGAATGTTTAATTTATACTAAAGCACTGTTTTTTTTTCAAACTATTCATCTTAGCTATTGTTAATTTAAGAAGATAAATCATGATCACAAAGAATACATTTACACAATTATATGCCCTGGGGTCCTCTGTCCCCTTAACTTATAAATAATTTATAAGACAGAACGCTCTGCATAAAGAGAAGTGAATGAGTTTGATCCGAGACAATAATTACTGATAATCAGACCATTTCGAACAGGATGCTGGCTTCCAAAACCATCATTTACTATCAAACTGTTCTGCCAAATAACGATCAATCTGAACATCATATACAGTGAGTACAGTTCAAGCCATATTGAGACTTGAATATTACTATATACACAATAAAAGGTAACTTCTACAAAGGTAGGCTTACCGTTAGGCGCGAAACAGCAGAAATTTTAACCGGAGAATCGTAGCATATCAGTCTAGTGAGCTTTCAACTACGCTATCAATCGATCTATGCGCCGCACATAGATTCTTAGACAGGCGGATTCAAAAAGTGGCAGTAACTTATCTGTGGGTTTAACAAAAGAGTTCCCAAATCTTATAGATTGTTAACAAAAATCAATAATACTGTTTATATTGTTTAATCAAGTCACAAATTTCGCTGAAAAATGCATAGTGATTATAAAACAATAGAGGTTTGAATTTCGGAGGTTTCTGACATAAAAATATGTAAATTTGAATATCATAAAAAAGAGATGTATATTTATTACAACCGAAAACCAAAATAAAGAATGAAATTAAATCATACACACAACACTATACAAACATCACATAAATAAATATAAACACATAGATTAAAACTAGGGTTGTACCGGATTCCGGTTCCGCTTCCGGTTTGACCGGATTCCGGAACTTTTTGCAAATCCGGTTCCGGCAGATTTTGTCAAATCCGGCCAGATTTGTTACCGGATTTGGCAATCATTTATTGATATTTAAAAATTTGTTGAAAATTTACCTCAAACAAGAAGAACATAATACTTAGTGATGATTACTTAATTAAGTAAAGTAATTACACTAGTAACCTAGTTGATGTCGCAATGGTTATGCTTTGATAGAGTACATATTGATAACTTAGTTAATGATTCAATGATTATTTGATTGAGGCAGTTAATGACTTCATGATGATGACTTGATGGATCATATACTGATATCCAAATTAATTAAATGACTGATGACTGATTGAACATAAATTTATAATCTAGTTAATGATTAAGTGATGATGAATAGATTGAGCATATATCGATAACATAGTTATTTATTCAATGATGATGATTTTATTGAGCCTGTAATGACTACATGATGTTTGAACAACTTGATTGAACATACGCTTATAACCTAGTGAATGGCTCAATGCTGATCATTGATTTAGCAAACGCTGATGACCTGGTTAATAATCTAATGATGAGGACGACTTCCAACCGCAAATCAGTATGTGTGGGGCCAAATACTTTGTGGCTCGTATGTCACTGACATCGCTTTCAAGAGATGAAACTGACGTTTATCATTAGCATTATATAGTTTTTCAATATTACAATTATAACTAGATAAAATTCGAATCCGGTTCCGGTTACGACGGATTTGAAAAAATCAAACCCGGTGCACTCTTAATTAAAACATTTATAATCATTCATAAATGATAACGTTCATATATCATAACAACATTTAAAATCACCATTACCATGGACAATACTGAGCGCATTTTAACTCTAATTCTATTGGTAAAAGATCACTAGATACTGCAAAGACAATAACTACAAATAGAACAAGATTTTTAGTTTTCAAGCAAGTATCTCTTCATCATAGTCAAAGATCTTTAAAATAAGTAGATATGGCATGACTGTTGTTTCAGCGATACCAGTTTTGTAACAAGAGAGACTTGATTTAGAGCATGCTCCATTTAATCGTGAGGGTAAACAAAGCCCCTTTGTCATATATAGTAATTTAATAGTAATTTCAGTAATTTCAGATTTATTTCACGATATTCGGCCTCTAAACGGTTTTAAGATGATGTATTGTTGCGCGTTTCGGTATACAAATTCCAGAAATTCGAAAATTAATGAACGGGGAATATCCTTTAAGAGATTTGAAATAAAATTTGTTTGCATTTTGTATTATAAAAATATACATCCAATTAATAGGAATTCGTTTCAAATAATTTTTTGTCACGACGATATATTGGATATATGTGACGATAAATGTGCTACTAAAGTGTTTCATTATCGTTAAAAAGCTCTGCAAATGTTCGAAGACTTCATTATTGTTTGCCTTTATATTACAATCAGCTGATATTGTTTACCTCCGGCTAGCAAAATTAGTCGTTGGCATCACTGCAATTCTTGAACTTAATGTTTACAATGGTTGAGATTGCCTTTAACACTTCTATGGTTCTTCTTTATTCTACGATCATAGTATACATTAAGACAGCTACATGTAATAAGTCTTGCACTTTTTTAAAAAGATCATTTTCGAAAAAGGTAAAGTTATATTAACTGTTTTATTTCTTTTAATTATTTTTTATGTTATGAAGAAGAATCCTTGACTCACAACTAAATCTTCGTTAAATTTTCTTGTTTATGACGTTGCCGTATGAGTAGTACGTCAAAGTTTTCTAAACAGACAATTGTTCTATTTTAGTGTTAGCTGCTAAGCCTGTTGTATCCTGCGTGAAAGTCAATAAGTCACCGTTCACGTGGCTACGTTACAGATGATAGTCGTTTGTTTCGAAACAATGCATTGAACACAATGATAAATACAAGAAAAATAAAAAAATTGTTCCTTAAATTGACATTTATATTGGCATTTACTCCATAGAAGCTGATGATTACATACCGCAGGAAAGCATTTTACCATTTCCTATCTTCTAATAAAAAAGAAACACATTGAAAACGATAATTTTGTGCTTTTAAAATCAAACCGCTAGGATTGACAATGCAAAACCAGCATTTGTTTATCAACACACTGCGTCCGACCTTCGCCTTTTAGTGTCTGCTTACTTATTTCCTATTGGCTATATCGTTTAACCTTGACAATGAATCGTCACACTTTTACGGGAAATTCTCTTTGTCTCTTTATCTTTATCGCGCTCATGTTATATGTCACAGTATTGTGCGACCTGTCTACGGCGCCGCCCTGACAACGTTCACGTCATGTTACCGGTTAAATTAATAATTACAACGCGCGGTTCCTGTTAACCTTTAATCGAACTCAAGCACATTTGGTACCTTTAAGTCGAACAATAAATTCTTCAGGAACTTTGACACTCCATGAGCATGCATATATATATATATATATATATATATATATATATATATATATATATATATATATATATATACTGTGCGTCCAATTTCTCTGCTTCACTTGATATTTTTTTACCTTCAATTAAACTTAAAATTAATTTTTGAACATTCTGAAAGATATATCAAGCCTGGCAGATAGAAAATAGCATAGCAGAAAACGGTTTAAAATCGTGTAATAGATCTAGCAAGTGATGATAATTAAATGCATAATATTGCACTTATTGCTCAATACCATGACAGATTGGAGAAAAAATTAGAAAATTGTGAATTGTGCAAAATATAAAAATGTGCACAAATTTAAATGTGTGTCTTTATCTGAACAATTAGTGTTTGAAATTAATGAATACTTTAAGAATCTTTAAAGGTATAATTTATCATCTTCGTAACAAATTTAATTAAAATATATTTATTTATTTATTTTTAATTAGAAATCAGGCAGCAAGACCCACACAAAGCACACAAGACACACAACACAGCACACTCATAAAATCATGTAAAACACTCGTAAAATCAGAGAATATATTTTACATAATATAGCATTGCCAAGTTAACTGAAGAATCTTTTTACGATTTGAGCCAATTTAGCATGCAATTAACAACTTCTTATTTAAGAAAATGTTAGAGGGATTCCTAAGGCAACCATAGCTTTGGCGGGAGTTATATTACCAATATTGGGCATGAGAGATTTCCTGACTGTAAAGACAGACAGACGAGTACGAGTAGCATAATTATACGCTCACACTTAGGGACGTCCTCCCCCCCCCCCCTAAGCAACGGCGCATACACGCATATTTTCCTCTCGACTAACTCACGATGCGCCATTTTTACGCTTCCCCTTCTTTTGTTTAAACTCCGAACCTTTTCCCGTTTCTCTTTTCTTTGTTAAAACTCCGTACCATTTCCATCCCCCGCCCTATTTTGTCATAGAAATAACTTGCGTTGTTATTAACACGGTGTGGACGACCCTGTCAACTTACCATCCGTTTCACGCATATTTTGCGATGGCCTAAGATAATATCAGACAAAGCGTTACTGGAAATTATTAATTTAAATGTATCATAATCAATTCGTCATCTTACGTCATCAGCATAATAGCGCAGTAACCAGCGGGTGTATGAGTAATCAACCATTGCCACAACCAGGGTTCCTTAAAACGTTGGGACTTAATTAAAGCTTTCGAAGCAACGATCTCGGCCAGCAAGACGCCTAGGGTTTAAATCCGCCCACAGCTGTGCGCCCAGCAGCACGCAGACACGACAGGGTAAAGGTCGATACACGCCACTGATTCAAACATCCATTGTTCACAAAACAACACAAGCAACGGGGCGGCCGAGCGAATAGTACGAGACGGAAAAAACTCGCGAATTTTTGTATAACGAGCGCTTTCGTACAATATAAATATACATTACATGTATATTACAATTTTATGTAAAGATCTCCCTCTCGTCATCAGTAAAATTTTCATTAAAAAGTCTATGGATGCACCTTTTGGAAAAGCATTACGCTTAGACAACTTGAATGAGGTTAGGGAAAATAGGGCATACGTATACAAAGTCTCGCAAGTTATTGACTACGTAGCTGATGCTCGACAATTTGGCCTCTCCCATCAGTAGCGTGGCAGGAAAAACTACGAGCTGCTCTACTAAGACCAGAGGGCGACATCCAAGTGTAATAAATCAACCGAACCGGTTGCGTCAATTCACACAACGCAGAATAAAATCAGGAGTTCCATTGTCTCGGGTAGGTTGTTTAAGACCCGCTTTGCACGTTCGGTTTGCAACTGCATCTTCGAAATGGCATAAATTTATTACTCACAATTGAATAAAATCAATGGCTAAAGAAATTGCAAATAGAAGAACTCAGAGGCGCGTAAAAAATAAGTTATTCGTAATAGAATTACTTGAAGACCAAATAGTTTTAATAGAAATAACGACAGGCAGAAGCAAAAATGGAGCATATGGAGCATTTACGTAGCAAAATATTATATATCTTGAAATCTCAAGCTCTTTAATATCCACACGCAATTTTTTATTATCATTTTAGTCCTCACTTATAAGCAGCCCTACGTTTTCTAAAGAACAAAACAAACAAGATACTAAATTTTGTGCTACTCGACATCTTTAGGCCTAGCTCTAATTTTGGGCTTATTTTGCAGATGGTCTGCCGGCACCATTTATCAGCATTCAATTAATAGTCACAGACATTTCAAATTGCTAACAGTAAAAATAAATACATCAGCATTAATGATGATTAAGAGAACAGAGAGTAAATGTAGCTAGGTAAAAAATAACTATCAAATAATTAACAATACGCACCTGGGGAGTTGTTGGCTAGATCTGCTACTTTTTGAAATGCATCCAAAAACATCCCCAGGACTACAACAGTGTTTCTACAAAAGTCAACAGCAACTGACGCATACAACTGCTACCAAATATACATTATACAACGACTATACTCGTAACGATGATAGCACTATTCAAGCTTAGGCCTACATACATTATCATGCACAACAGTATACGTGTATGAAAGCATTGGCTGGAGCCAGAGGCGAAGTCTGTAAGATATCCGACTGCGGATCAGTATGTGTGCATTGTGTGGGTTCAAATCCTAGACTCGCCGTTGCTGATATCGCTTTCAATAGATGAAATTGACGTAACAAAGGCATTACAGCTTTTTTCTATCCCACTTCCAGGGGTTAAATTGGGACAGAACGCAGCGGAACACCGTTCTAGGGCACAAGATTGTTCCAACGTCAGTTCCAGGGCCCCAAGAGTGTTACTTCTGTGGCGAAAAGCCAGTTCCAGGGCCCCAAAAGTAAAGAATCTATGGATGGAACAGCAATGATATGACTGAAACAGAGTTGTGATCTCGACATGATAACTTTTGTTCGTATAGATGAAGGGTGAGGGTGGAGGGTGTGTGAGATAATATAGGATATAGACACTTTCAATCAATCAATCAATTAATCAATAAGAATTTATCGTTAGATTCCTTGCCATAAGGCAATGTCAGAGACGTCTCTTGCAGACTCTCCACAAATAGTCGCCAAACACCGCACGATGAAGACTGAGTACGCGAAGACCACAAGAGAAAGCGAGACAAAAACAGTGCCAGTCCAAGATCCAAGGCAAGCGGGTCAAAATTTAGACCTATGGCGGAAAGAGATGGGTTTTTAGCTTTCCAAGGAAAGTACCAATGCAATTACAAGATCGAAGATCTAGTAGCAATGTTTGGTCGAGTGAGAAAGTTTTTACTAGAGGAGCGAAGACTACGTGAGGGTTGATAAATCGATAAAAGATCAGATAGATAGGATGGTTTACCTTAATTAAAACATTTGAAAGCCAAGGAAGCTATCTTGAATTTTATTCGTTCCGAGACTGGAAGCAGTAGGGTGGGGTAGTAGTTGTAGTTTCTTAAGAAGAGAAGAAATGTGGGATCTGAATATTTTTACATTACATACGACTCGAGAAAGAGCATTGTGTACGTGTAATACGTGTTGTACGTTGCCAAGTATACTTGAATAATATAAGCATACTTAAAATCGCTTCTATACATGTATAGAGCTTATCTATGTGTAACAAGTAAGATACGCTTACATACAAACCATTTTAATTGAAAACTTAACCTACATCGTACAATTCATTATATCTTATATCACTATAGCGCCACCACTGTGTACTATTTACTCAATAGAACAGCAGAGTTAGGAGAAGACATGAGTAAAGTCTAGATCTGGTATTTCTAATGAGAAATCTCATTCAAAACACTCAGCCCAGTTAGCATGAAGAGCCGAGCACTCTGGATAAACTTAGCCAGAAATTCCTCGAACTTGAATCACGAATCCGATAATCCTACTTGAGAACGTTAATTCTATAGTACTCTCTTTATCACAGACATTCATTCATTCTAGCCTAATTAGAATAAATTAATCAATACTCTGCAGCCTAAAACAGGGTAGCCTCTTATTCTGCAGCCTAAAACAGGCTAGCCTGTTACTCACCTTCATCTATAATTGCGAGAAATACTTTAGATTTAGGAATACTCATGTATAAGTTGTAAATAAGAAAACGAGTCAAATACAACAAATTAAACAGCACCAAAATATTCTCATACAATAATATGACAGAAAAAATGATATGTACAGATTTAGTACAAAAAGCCACACAACGTTCCAAGTAGATATACAAACAGTCTTTGCATATAAAAAGACTACTAAACAACGTTACAAACATTCAAAAACATACGCACACATTCACATAATCACACACTACACCTCCGAAGCGGCAACCTAAAAGCGAGGACTGAATTCAAATTCCGGTTCGTCTAATAAACTAAACGTCCATCGTGGGGGGGGGGAGGGAGTGGAAGGTGAAACCGTTTCCTGCTACAGATATATCACAAAACTAAACGATTGTACGTTTTCTATACGCTCGTTAAATTCGTCAAATACTAGCAATCTGTTACTGCGTTAGGCAGATCAAAATTAAAACATAACTTCAATTTAACAAGCGACGTGCCAAATTTACAACTAAAAGTATAATTTTCTACGAAACACCCATACACACTAGCAAAATACAAACACACACATAGACACCAACAGCTACATACAGCAGTCCATTTTCAAGTGCAGGCTTCGATTCATAAAGCTGCTCTTGTATTATTGAGTATCGATTTTGAAATACTCGACTGCAATGTGGGAACATAAGGTCAGATAAACTAGAAACGTGTAGGCATAAAATCAATTTTCCAAACGAGTCAGCTAACTAATACGTACAGTATTATGCAATTTTTAATCTCGTTGCAATAGAATCCTTGCCTAGAAAAAAGGACAATTAGCAACCTTCGTATTACGTTAATTAAAAAGAGAATTTTACTACCATTCATAATCACAACTGAATTGTTATTTAACTAGATGAAGCTTGTAAACACACACACCTTAATGTCAGCGGGAGGCGTTGGAAATGTGGATTTGGAGAAGAATGGAGAGGATTAGCTGGACTCAAAAGGTTACAAATGAGGAAGTTCTGGAGAGAGTTGGCACAGATAGACAGTTGATAAATGTATTAAGAAATAGGAAGAAGAGATGGATAGGACACATTCTAAGGGGGGAAGGTCTATTAAAAAAGGTCATAGAAGGTAGAATGGAAGGAAAAAGAGGCAGGGGCAGGCCGAGATTAGGTATGTTAGATGATTTAAAGACCCACTCATATGTGGAAATGAAGAGGAAGGCGGAAGACAGAGAAGAGTGGAGGCGTTATGTACCATGGACCTGCCAGTAGACAGTGCACTAAGAGAGAATGTCAGAGGCTAGAATTGGTGACACCTGCTAATAAAGTTTTGATAAATTATGCGGGCGACAGTTATAATTCGAGAAGGTAGCTTTTGTGTGAGACACACTTATGCGGGTGATACTTTCGTGAGACATTTTAAAGCTGTGTAAGAGACATTTAAACGGGAGACCCTTGAACGCATTTACACGGGTGACACTTGAGTAAAAAGTTGATAAAGCTAAGATTAACGTCAGTTTCTCACTCGAATGCGGTGTCAGTGACGGACGAGCCCAGGATTTGAACCCCGCACATACTGATCCTCGAGTATCTTACCGACTTCGCCACTGGCTCTAGATAGCTTGATGCTATTTTAATAATGTTATGTAGCATCCGCCCGACTTCAGCCAGTGCTGAAGTCGGGCGGATGCTACATAACATTATTAAAATAGCATCAAGCTATTATCTTTACAACCTCAATTCATTCTTAAATAACAAATTGCTGCCTCTGTCACGGTAATAAAAATTATAATATTGTAATTCAAATCGCCTGATGACAAGCAAGATGTAACTCTACACCATAGTTAAAAAACTGAGTAGGGCCTACTGATTTAGCTAATGGACTTGACCCCCGAAAAAATGGAGCAGTAAAAATTATTCGCCTGATCTACATAATTTAATTTGCACAATCCATGGACGAAAGAATGATATTAGTGGTGAAAAACACTCTTGGGTAAACAGGATAGTTTTCTCAGGGAATGACGCCCCTGCCCAGTGAATGTTAGTCATAGCTGAGGAAGGCATAGGGGGCCCACCACGTCAAAAGCATAACCCCAAGAAAATAATGGTAGGCCTATATCACAACACAAATGAACGCGCCCAGTCCCGTGCACTCCTTAAATGGGGAGGGGGTGGTAAGAATATCAAGATTAGATTAGGTATGTTAGATGACTTAAAGACCTACTCATACGTGGACATAAAGAGGAAAGCCGAATAGGAAAGCGAAAGACAGAGAAGAGTGGCGGCATAATATACCATGGACCTACCAGTAGGCAGTCACTAAGAGAGAGAGAGAGTCCATGGATTTGATTTCTTGTAATAGATTTGAAGCCTTTTTTGGAAAGTCTATGTTATTGTGTATATGAACTAAATAGAATATAACTACTGCATATTGAGATATAGGGCATATATATTACGATTTGAAAATATTGATATGTTGTTATGTACATGTATATATGACAAATTTAATACATTTTGTATGTATAATGCTGGTAGTGTGATAAGTTGTTAACTTTGGAAACAGGGCGTTAGCAAATAAACAACGTTCAGTTATTGATAAGCACTTGAGCAGTGTCGAGAGACCCAATCAGTTTATTCTGATAAAAGCGCTTACAGTGATAAGGGCCATGAGAATTATGCCTAGATTTATCTGTACTTGAAATGTTCATTGAGCCCGTTAACTAACTGTCAGTTAGGATTACTGGGTATTAAAGTTTTACTCGAACTGTGTGTACACGCTATACGTACATACACGTATGTTGATGTTAGGCCTCACTACTCGCCTAATAATACTAGTAGGAGGATAGTAGTTCTCATTCTGATCTAGGCCTGATTGATAGGCTTCATTGATAGGCCTATACTGAAGCTAGGGCTTACTGATTGATCTAAACATAAGTTAGGCCTCGCTGAAAGGCCTAAAACTGAAGCTAGGCCTCACTGATGGGCCTATACTGAAGCTAAGACTCCCTGATAAGCCTATAGAGAAACTAGGCCTCACTGATGTCTAGGCCTATACAGAAGGTAGATACAACTATTATAACGTTCACAGAAAGAAGACAGACAAGCACCTCAGCCGAATCATCTATGACGGCTTAACCACAATTTGAGATATAGTAGATTACAGATTTTGCACATTTGTGATAGCCATTGTAATAATTGTTCAAAGATTAAGTTAGAGATAACTATATACCAAACATGAAAATAAAACATAGACCGAAATTTCAAACAAGAAGGTTAAAAGTGTCAATTAAGCACTACATTAGTTTTACTGTATATTATTAGAAATGAGGTACACTGATTAATTTGGGTCTTACAAACAGGAATCGAAAGCTCCTTGACCCTGAAAGTGTTCAATATGTTAAGTAGAAACGAAGGGGAACAGAGAAGGTCAAGCAGTACTTAGACAATCAGAAAGAGAGACATGTAGAGATGTCTTTAGTATAGCTGAGACAGTAAAATTAATATTTTATTTCTAAGGAAAACTTTAATAAAGACAACAAACATACTTGAGTTGTGACTGCAGTTTTATCGCTTGCTTGCTCAAATCCTCCCATATCGGTCCACTCGACTGTATGCGTGTGCATATGCGCAAATGCGTGTGCATGTGTGTGTGTGTATGTGTTTTGTTTGTATGTGAGTTGTGTTAATTTGTATAGATATGTTTTTGAACACATAGGAAAACAACAAAAGGTTATAAATGATTTATAAATATCACAATGATTTTAAACTATATTTTAAAACTCATATATATATATATATATATATATATATATATATATATATATATATATATATATATATATATATATATATATAATTAAAAGTATATAAGCCGATTATAGCGTCCATACATAGATTTCACCTGAGAATGCTAACGTTAAATATTAATTGCATTGTTTTCTCTTAACGAAGAAATGATATACCTAATTGAGCTTGATTCATCGAGATAAACTTAACTAACACTGTAGTATGATGCTATAACAAAAATTTAAAAAATTTAAAATTAAAAGAATTTAAGAAGATAATAGAAAAATTTATATATTAATATTATTATAACTATTATAATTATTTAATACCTTGACATCAGAGATAATCTTTTGAAATAGTCCAGTGAGAGCCATAGCTGGGGCTTGGCTATCTTTATCCATCCGCTTTAGAATTATTTCTCAGGACAGCAGAAAGTTGATTTGAAAATTGCGTTCTGCTCTCTCAGAAATATGTTAAATAGTTGATTATGCTAATTATTTATCTCCTATACTAGCTCGGCAGGTAAATTAAATTAGAATAATCCACTCTTACAGTACGTCATCATTTAAGTATCAAAGAACGTAAAAATATCAGTAAAATAACAGAAGTCACGAAACACTTCAGTGGTACGAGCGTAAAATCCGTCTAATTTCATTCAGTTGTTATCTGTAAACGTGAGATTGCTTTAATTAGAATTAAGCTTAATTATCTATTACGCATACTCTATTAATGAGAAATATTACTCAATCCTATATTAATCAGCATATAACATCCGTGTCTCGTAAGCAGCTCTAAATTAACTGTTACTAGAAATATCAGGTAGCTGCTATCATTCCTGTTTCTGTATCATCTTCTAGACATCATAAAAGTTTGCCCAATACAATATATTACCAGTATTTCTGGAGCCAGTGGCGATGTCGGTAAGATATTCCACCGCGGATCAGTATGTGCGGGGTTAAAATCCTGGGCTCTCCCGTCACTGACATTGCTTTCGAGTGAGCAAACTGATGTTAACATTAGTTTTAACTGCTTTCTATGTATCAGTGATACAGTAGACTCAAATAATCACTCAACGCTTCGAAGGGAGGGACTTCAACAGGCACCCATTGATGACAAAGACCTAAATCCCTTTATGTCAAGACAGGAGACCGGGCGAGATGGCTTGGTTCTGCAATTTCGCAATTACTATAAATCATCTACATTACCTCTGTCGGAGCCTCTCCTGTTCAGGATTCAGAACAATATGCAGACTATATGAAAAAAATTTGTCATAATGAATTGAATTGATAAAAGGTCACAAAAGTTTTCTGGCGAGTTTCCACTATTAAAAAATGAGCGAAATCTGCTGGACCTTCAAAACTGTACGAAAGACCGATACGGGATGACGCGATTTTCTAAACTGTAGGCCTAACTGTCAAATATTTGTATACAGTGTACACCCTCACAAATACATGTATATACAGCAGCCAACGGATCTACATTAATTGTATCAATACAACAATGTGATACTGTAGATATCCAATCAATCAGTAAAATTTACTTTTAATTTAATGTTTACCGGTAAAGACAAGCGAGTGTTTAACTAAAAAGGCAGGTAAGCGTACAATAAAAAAATACTACATATAACAGTTAATATAATACGATTAACAATATTATATGCATAGTATTCTAATATGCTAATACACTCCAATAAGCATTCCAAAGATCAGCAAGTTGATGGTACAATATTTACAGCACATTTATCACACCTTTATGTAGCCTTAAGATTAAAACATTTGGATTTTGAAGAGATTTTTCGCAATTTTATCGGTATCTGAGTTACTAATATCATAAGAAAAAAATAAGCTGCATTTGATAGTCTAGTCTCAAGTATTTAAGATCCAATATAGGAAAATGCACTATGCTAACATGCTAACTTAAAGTTTTTATATCAGCATCTACGAAATATCTGTACAAATAATACGAAACTACGTAGTAAAGTTTAACTGAATCAAAACACAAACATACTATAATACTATAGATCTATATATTTTGAGTATAGTACTTATACTCAAAATATTTACACTAAAGTAAAAATTAAAAACCAATAAAGTAAACACGCAATATAGTGAAGTGATCACCTATGTTGATATCTATCACTATTAATACCATATGTTTAAACCGTTAGGCAATTTAGACCATTATCCATTGATTGTCCGAGCTTTTACTATCAGATCAGCGCGGCTATGATTCGAACCGACTAGGGTTCCATTCACCTCAGGATCTATAATACTATGGGCCTACAAAAGTAACAAAATATTCTATAGCTCAAACTCATAGTCTGATTAACCGTTAGATAAGAAATTATGCAGGTTTGTTTACATTCCGCGCAGGAGATTTCAGGTTGAACTCGATCACTTTGTACCTGAACAGGCATGCAAACTTGTCATCTCGTATTACTAGTCAACCTACGCCTAGAAGCTAGAAAAGTGGTCCTAAGAACAGTTATGTGAAATTCCTACAGGCTTTAATAAGCACGCTTTGAACTTTAATTGTCTATCCATATATTTGCTCAGTCATTGCAGATAATACTCAGTCACAGAGACAAAGGTAAAATAAGAAAGAGTCGTATTGAGAAAGCCATTATTTAATAACTGTTCAGTACAGCTGTACATTTAACGATTGTTAAATGAATACCTATAGTTAATACAAAATGTACAGTTCAATGCAATTCAATGCTATTTTATAACTGTAAAATATTAAAACAGTATGTAAGATAACAGTTAGCAAAATAGCAATAGTAGTGAATTGTAGACTAAGCATTCTATCTATTTCAAAGGTCACGTATAATACAATGATCTTCATCTAAACTCACCTTGAGAGACTAGTCGTCTTCAAGAGAAGCTTTTTGATTGAAGTCTATAATTTAAACACACTACTACCTACCTAACTACAAAACAGGTGTTCAAGACTTCGAAGCATCACCAAACAGAAAATACATTACGGCAACAAACACAAACATACCGCCAAAATTTCCAACAAATCAAAATCGAAAACTTATTACCACCACACTGCAGACATATTGAAAATAATAAAGTGAATACAATAACATTATTACGATTAATAAACAAATATTTAATTCAAATACACATAAATTTATGTTATGCCAATAGTCCCAGTCCCTATACGCTCAAGTAATACAATTTATTCATTCACGCAATATACTATATATAAACCAAATAACAGTCAATCGATCAATCAATCAATAAATAAATCAATCGGTCGATCAATCAATAAGTATGCGTGTATACAATGCTCTTATATTCAAATGACCAAGTTTCGCTAAATGGTGAACAGCAGGTCAAGCTCGTTACAGCCCAGTAGCTACTAGTTAGATTCCACTATCTGGGTCGTAGTAGCTAGGTGTTACTATCCCTAAAACGCCCTGGACTACCACTGAACCTGTATACGAATGCCGACATACAATATTTCTAATTTAAGCAATTGTTTAAATTAACAGACTCTAAAATAGACGAGTCTAAAGTAGTCACTATGTCCATCGAAATTGTAAGATCGAAAGTGTCTTTTGTTTTAAAACTAGGTCCAAGTATTGCCAAAAAGTAGCTAACCATTTCGCTAATAAATCTTTAAACTTTTAGTATCTTATCTAGTCTATACGTTTTATCCATGGTGCATCCGGGTTGCTAAAAATAGATCAACTGGAGACTATACACGTCGCAAAAAGGTGGCAAAGCACAATGATCCAAGTCAAAGTCAGTAAGGGCATTCGGTTACTGAGCGGCGCCTAGGCTCCATAAATGCTACAAAATTTTCTAAATGAAATAAAAGTGAAGTTCTATTCGTATCCAGACCCTAGCTAAACTGATACTCAAGGGATGATAATGATATCTAGCCTATACTTTACAATGTTCGTGATCCGTAGACTTATAGCCAAATCGCTGAAGTCTATTTTGAGTTGGTATTAATTGACATGTCAATTATAAATAATAGACACTAATATCCAACTAGCTTTACTGCTATTTGAAATCTATCTAAGCAACATCCTGGTTATTAGACCTATTGCTGTACATATTAGTACTAATAAAACAAATTAATTAAAAATAGTGTACTTGCTGAGTATAGAAACCTACGTAAAGCCAGACAATAATTTACTACAGGACGTTACAACGACCTACAACCGTTTAACCCGCTAATATAAAGCAACGGCGAAGGATGACAGACAACATGTTAGTCTAACCATAACCGCGAAAGTCGACGCTAGGTTAAGTTTTAAATCAATGCGGTCAATGTTAGAGGCCCATTCAACGACTGAACTTCTGTGTCATGCACAATGCCGCTGCCATAGACGTGTGGTATAACCGTACACTGTTCTACGAAGAATAATGTACGCTTTAAAATTTAACGACAACTTAGCAAATTAGTATTAAATTTTATCACTATTTCAAGATTAAATGTAAACCTTTGCAATTTCATACACGTATAAGCAGTAGTTTCCGTGTTGTTTCTGGGCCACAAAAGAATAGTACTGCACACGTCGTAAGAAGCGTTTAAGCAATAACTGAGAAAGGCAATGATAAACCATCTCAGAACCATGTTTTTCCTAAGCTAAAAGCTACATAAGGTATGAATATAGCATAGTAAAAGGATTAACTTGTGAAGGAATTAACTTTGTGTATCTATTGAGTACTCTTTATGGAGAGTGAAAGCAGACTTTGAGTAAGAATATGTACCTTGGATCTGTAATAGTACTGTTGTAATCAACGCTACTAATACAGTGTACAATTGAGTACTATTTTAAAACGTTAAGTATCTTATAGACAAATATTAATCAAGACGTCAATCAATGAAGGTTTTAACATCCCAATTTAAAGGAAATAATTCATGACCAGACTATTGCTTAATCGCTCCGTCAAAAGTAATCTACAGTATCATCCAGTGCGCAAAGTATGACTTAATCAATACAAATTTTAATTTCAATAATAACCAAAAGAATGAAATATTTCAAAATCAATCTTAGCCTTTTCGCGCATAGCATCAATTACGAATAATGACTACGGCAACTATATAGGCCTATTACTCCACATAGGCCTAATAGTTTTGTATTATCAATCTTATTGCGAATTTAATATTTTTATTGTACTATACACATTTTTTTTAAAAATGTAAATACAGTCTAATTAGTAGTGTTGGGTATGATTTAAAATCATTTGATTTAAAATCATAAAAACATTTAAATTTCACAGGTAATTTTGATTTAAAATTTTGGACGATGTTGTGCTTTTCAAACACCAAATTCATTTTTACAATCTTTTTTCTTAAATTTGAAACTTTCAAATTTCCATGTTATGGAACGTAAGGATCAGGTGTTGTTTTAACGGGTTAGAGAAACTGACATTATTTAATGTTAAGTTAAATAAATTCTAGCAGTAGTATCAAAGGCTGACGTATGAAATTCATGCATAGCTTTCTGATTAATTTAAAGTCTACTTTTGAGTGTCTCAATAGCGTAAGGGTAACGTCATGAAATTTTAAATGACAGATCCTGAGGTGCATTGAACTCTCGCGGGTTCGAATCCCAGCCGCGCTAATCTGAGTGTAAAATCTCGGACATTCACTGGACTGGTTTTACGGAAAATGGACTAAATTGCCTAACGGTTTAAACATGTGGTACTAAAAGTGATAGATATCGACCTAGTTGATCATTTCACTATAATGCGTGTTTATTTTTCTAAAATGTTAGTAAATTTCTAGTTAATATGTAACAATTATAGATAGCGAATTTTATGTGACACTTACACTTCTCAAAGTTGTCTTTCATTTTCAACACTCAACTGATATCTCAAAACTCTTCAATTGTTTCTAACTTAATTTGCCTGTTCAATTCTATTCATAACTTTTACGTTATTTGATTTATCAGTTGGTAATTAATTCTAGTCGCATCTTTCCTATATTCAGGATTATGTAAGTAATATTTTATTAATTATATTACTGCTAAGTGTAAGTCTGCCACTATCATTTTACTGCAGTCTTTTTGGAGAGATTTTATAAATTATATTTAGTAGTTTCTGTTTTGCGATTTTAAATAATATTCTCTATAATTTCTATTTTAAAATTATTTTAAAAACGGAAGAGAAATGATTTTGATTTTAAAATCTCTTTCTCTGTGATGATTTTGATTTAAAACCATTTTAAAAATGATTTCATCCAACACAGCTAATTAGCCATTCGCACATCGCTTGACTTAACGCATCTTGACGCATGCGGCATGCCTTTCACTATTTATCCATAATTTGCTCATTATTAATTTACTAATTGTTTACCGCTTTGACTATACTATACTAAATGATACCGAGTCTACCGATTATAATCTTTGTACAGGTGTATAGTCCAACAATTTTTATAGTTAAGTCACCACTATTTCGATACTTTATATTTTACTATATATGAGGTAACAACTAACAACTTTCATCCGTGCAACTAGCACGCTGACTCGCTGAGTTTAAACGCTGTTGACCTGAGTACACTGTGTACTACTCGCTGCTCTGGCCAGTAGACGTCAAGAGTACCATATAAAGGAACTAATTGAGATTTTCAATATTTTAATGCCAATTTTAGTAATTTGGAATTGTTCAACATCTTAGAATTTCCATATTTTATAAATTTCAAACATACACCGACAGATAGAAAAACTTCCCATCTCGTGCAATTTAAAAAATTGTCAGCTTAATGTAGACTTTTCTTGGCTACAGGCTTACATAGCAACTGCTGTGTAGCTACTGTGACATATAGTGACTACGCCGTGTGTCGAAATACTTATCCTTTGTTAGCATACAAGCATCGATAGCCTATTGGCACGCAAATATTTTCAAGATGCAATAATAATAAATAATGGTTATTTATTTGTAAAATTCACTACTATTTTATTTTCTATTTTGAAAGAGAACATTTAATGAGCCTAAAGGCGAATAGATTCATTCTAAGTTTTTCATGGTATACATTTTTATGTTTAACTTCTTTTTCTTCCTACAGTTTTTTTTCATAATTTGCCTGAGACAATGAAGAATAGACCAACTGTTAACTGTTCGTATCGCATGAGACGACTATATGTGACTATGTATGTTTATTTATTTGTTTATTTATTTATTTATTTCTATTTGTGTTGGTGTTGATGCTGAAAATAAGCACACCTCTCTCTCTCTCTCTCTCTCTCTCTATATATATATATATATATATATATATATATATAATCTATAAATGATTCACTCTTGAAAAAGCCCTCAGTGGATAAAGATTCACTTTTCAACTACAGACCAATATCCAATCTATCATACCTCTCCAAACTCACTGAGAGATTAGTCTTTCGTAGACTTTCCACTCATCTCGAATCCAATGACCTATTTAATGAACACCAATCGGCATACACTAAAACAGCTCTACTGAAATTGTTCTCCTCTCTATCTACAATACCATCACCAACACTATGAGCACTCAGCGTGTCACTGGGCTTTGCATGCTCGATCTATCTTCGGCCTTTGACACCATAGATCATCAAATCCTCCTGCAGCGTCTTTCCTCTTGGTTTGGTATCCATGGCAATGTTCTTGCATGGTTTACCTCATACCTTACCGATCGTTCTCTCAGCGTAAAAGTGCAAGAGTACGCATCTCCACCTTCTAACCTCAGGTACGGTGTGCCTCAGGGCTCCGTTCTTGATCCAATCCTGTTCAACCTCTACACTACACCTTTAAGCTCATTGATTTCCTCTCATTCACTTGACCACCAACTTTTTGCTGATGACACTCAGCTATACACATGCTTCACCCCCCACTCCTATCCTGATGCCAAAGCATGACTACAGCAATCCTTCCAGTCGATTTCTTCATGGATGTCTGCCAATTTCTTTAGCGCTCAATCCATCCAAGACCGAGTTTGTGCTATTTGGGACACCTCAACAACTGTCAAACTGAATGAGGCTACCCTCTCTCTCACCTCTGACCTGGCCATCACACCTGTTTCTTTTGTCAAGAGCCTCGGTGTCATCCTCGACCAGCATCTCACATTCCACGATCACATACCAAAACTTCACAGGCTTGCTTCTTCCACATCAGAGATCTGCGTCGGATACGACCATATCTTACTGTTGAGGCCGCTTCTACCATCGGTGCGGCTCTCGTGCAATCCAAACTGGACTACTGTAACTCCTTTTTCTGAATCTCCCAAGCTGTGAGATCGACAGATTGCAGTTCATCCAGAATTCCCTTGCACGTGCAGTCTTCCTCCGCTCCAAGCACTCCCATGTGACTCCACTCTTGAAGTCTCTGCACTGGCTTAAAGTCAGAGAACGCATTGTTTACAAGGCAGCTTCGCTGACATACAAGCCCATTACTACCCCGGGCAAAGCTTACATGTCCCACGTAATACAAGTAAGACAGCCTTCCTACATGCAGTCATCCACTGGGTCCTCTAAGCTAATCACTTTAGAGCGACCTAGCATCCCTTCTCGCAGTAAGCTCTCCAAGCGCTCCTTCCAGCACACTGCTCCTCAGATCCGGAATTCTCTTCCTTCCACTTTACGCACCTCCTCATCTTCTGCTGACCATCCTTTCCTTTCATATGAACAGTTTCATAGACGGTTGAAGGCTTTTCTTTTTGACCACTCATATCCAACCTTTGCACATGAACTGAGATCAACACGCAAACCTCCAATCCACTAGTACCCTTCCTCGGACCGACCTCCCGGATTTTAATCGCACCGTTCTGGACCCCACACTCTGCTCATCGGATTTGATTTGATACCACAGTGCTTAATGCTGTCATTGACGACAGTAGCACTCTAATCGTATTGTTGTTGTTGTTGTTGTTGATTTTAACTTGTTGGAGTCTTCAATCAGTTTCGCAGAATAGTGTTAATGTAATACATTGTAGTACACTATCAGAAGCGTCATCATCTAACGGCCCTTTTCAGGGCCAGCACATTTTCAAAAAGGAATTGATTCTAACTGGTTTCTTATGTTTCGTGTTAAATAATAAAAAATCAAATTTTTACTTGGATATAATTCCGGTTCCTTAAGCATTTTTTATACAAAACTTGGTCAGCTTGTGGCTAAATTCCTCCACAAGAGAAATTTAAATTTCAAGGCGAAATATCTATAATTGGCAATTGGCTAAGCTATCGTAATTGTGCTAGGGGGATATTTTTCATGCGCAGCCTGTATATATATATATATATATATATATATATACAGTGGCGTACCCAGGGGGCCCGGGCCCCCCCTTAGGCCTGACGAAAAAAAAATTAAAACTATCTTTTCATTGTTTCTATGACAATTTGTTTGTGTAAATATGTTTGTAAGGGCAGTGGTTGGGGGGGGGGGGGGGTACGAGAGGGAACTCAGTTCTACTATAGTTCAAATCTTTTCAAATGTGGACCCCACTAGGGGCCCATATATTTGGTATACTAGGAGGCCTGTATATATGGAAGGAGGGGGGGCCGAAAAGGTTGACCGTTTCACTAGCTCTTAATTGTCCCATAAACCACTGTATAAGAGGAGAAAAGGCTTTGAGTAAAAAATGTGAGCTCTGTCCCGGAGCAGGGGTGCAAAACAGCCTTGGCTTTGAGGGACCCCTCTACCGCCAAAATTGATCACTTTTGCAATTCGTCCAGATCAGCTGAGTTTCTTAGAAGGTGAAGAAATTAATCTACTTTTTTCCAAAACAAATGTAGGATTTTAGGTTTTCCACCGACTTTAGTACGGGTATGACTGGGGGGAGGGAATATACTCACTCTGTGAGCCGAGCGAATGTACTGAAAAATTTTCACCCCCCCCCCCCCCTCACAGCATGTTTTCTGGTTGCGTCACATACCCCGAAGAAGGCGTGGCGTAAGCAAAAAATGTGTACACTCTCAAAAAAAATTTCGGGCCACCCCCTTAAAAAATTCCTGGATCCGCCCCTGCATATATATATATATATATATATATATATATATACATGTATATATATATATATATATATATATATATATATATATATATATATATATATATATTATGCAATAACTGAGTAAGGCAACGGGAAACGTAGCACATCAGAAGCCGTATATATACGTATATATATGTATATATATATATATATATATATATATATATATATATATATATATATACACGTATATATATATACATATATATATATATATATATATATATATATATAATCTTGTTATATCTATCAAAATTATCATACAGATGTTTAAATTAACTGCAGGATAGATTTAATTGGCTCAAAAATCTCTTCTCTGGTAGCTCATTCCAAATTGTATAGTATAACATCTCGCCGCTTTTCGTGATCTCTGACTAAAATAATTTACTGGCCTATATCTAAATTTAATAGTCTCTTTCCGCTATAGGTCTAAATTTTGACCCGCTTGCCTTGGATCTTGGACTTGCACTGTTTTATGTCGCTTTCTTTTGTCGTCTCTGCGCATTCAGTCGTCATCGTGTGGTGTTTGGCGCCTATTTGTGTAGGGTCTGCAAGAGTCGTCCCTGACATTGCCTTATGGCGAGGAACCGGACGTTAAATTTTTATTGATTGATTGATAAGTTTATGTAATTTAATTTGGACTTCTAGTTTAATAAACTTAATAAATTTAATAAACTTTACCAAATTCCTTTACAATCATGTAAATTAATACTTGTACAAAATCTTCCTTAAGACCTTAACTCTCAAATTTAGATGTGTTAATCCGGTGTATTTTAGGTGAGCTTTGTATCTGAAATTTTTCCACTCCTGTATAGATCAGTCCTTTAACTTTAGAAATGTTAAAGTTTAATGTGTTTAAATTTAAAAGGTGCATTGAAAATTAATTAAGAAGAAAAATTATTATTTAATTCGTTACGAACAAAAAATTGCGCATTTTTTCAGAGATACTTTGAGAAAAGTATATAGAAAAGTATTTAGAAATTATATTCAGTATTCTAAATATAATTTCGAAATGCGTTATATATTGTTATTTTGTATTTTTAAAAATATTTTAAAATATTTTAAAGCGTATCTTCAAAATAGCCTATTTCCTCAAAGTTTTCGGCTATCATTGCTTTTAAAAAGTTATCACGTAGGCTTATTTATTATTTCTTATGAGCAGGCCTCAATCAACCTAACAAGCACATCAGTCACAAATTTAATTTTGAAGAAAATTCTCAGAAAGAAGTAAGAAAGTCTTCTAAACTCAAATGGGAAGAAGTCTATATCCAGTTCTTAAATATGGCTGCCGTACGAGAAATGAATAATAAATAAATAAAAGTGTATATTTATTTTATGTAATTAAACATTTAAATAATCATACATTTCATTGTAAAACATTTTATAATTAATAGAAAATTACCTAAAATGCATATTACGCATCCCGTGTTTTCATTATAGTTAATGATAATCAGTTTTATTGCACAATATTTAGCATTATTGCAAATGCAGTTCAGAATCTGACATTTAAATTGGTATCATCATTATTATCATCATCATTATCATCATCATCAGCATCGTCTTCTATTGAAATTCAGCTTAATTAGTATCGGGATGCTATAGACTTTCATCATTCCTCTCTGTCTCACACCGTATCATCAGTACATTCCCGTATTTGTCATGTCTCTCTTTATCACCGCTTCCCACGTCAGTTCTGGTCCATCTCTGACTTAACCTCCAGCTTATCCCCCCAAACCCTTTTCACTACATACTCCTCTGCCTTTCTCACTGTATGGCCATACCATCTGAATCTCGACTGAGCCAACCTATCCCTAATCCTCACAAAACTCATTCATTCTCACCTATTCATTTTCCATTCTGTCCTTCCTGGTTTTATCACACATTAGAGGCCCACCAACATTCTCATACCTACCAGATGCAATCTATGCTTCTGCTCCCTCTTTAGTTTAAAACAGTTTACATCTAAAATTGTATATTTAAAATGGTATCACTTCATAAATACTGGTGCTCTATTGGATAAACTGCCTAGACAATCTAGGCATGCACTATGAGTTTTTTAATTTAATCTGTTGAATGAATTTGATGCTTTAGCCATATGATTCAATAGTCAATCATAAATATCTATCTGTTAGCCGATTCAATAATGTTTTATGAACGATTCTTTCAGAATTTTCTATGGTCCTGAATGGTTATTATCTGTCTTGTACACATTTAAACTACTTTTTCTGTTTACAAGACTTATAGAAGAAAATTAGCATGTATATTATAATAATAATGCTTAATAAAATATTAAATCTGTTTATTTAGGCATATGCCAGCAAAGATGGGTTAGGGTTATGGTTGGATCAAAGCTTACATTTTATTTATATTCATTAATTTTACCGTAATGGATTTTAATTGTGCACTGATTAAACAAAACACATAATTTAATTTGACAAATTTTGTCCCTAATGGGGAATTATTATGTGCCTAAAGGAATTATTATCTTGGACAGACTATTTTTAGTGTCTTATTTGAAAAATAGATTATTTAAATAGTCAGTAAAATAATATTTACATAAAATAATTTAGACATTATTAAAAGTGTTATATTTATTTGGTGCAGAAGTCGCTAATATCTAACGGATAGTAGTGATCACACTAATTTTCTTATGTGGGTTGAGATGACAACACTTGGTAACTCTTCGCAGCAGACGATGGTATCATCGTCTTCTAACTCCGTGGCATCGTCCGGAGCAAGAGGTATTGTTTCAACAGCTGAAAGAAAGCCAGGCATGTACGTTGTGTCAGCCCCTGATGCTGTAGCCACATCTAGTCATTCTAACGATGCTAATAGCAGCAGCAATTCAAATACGTCAAGACAACAGAATAATGCTGGTGGTAATTGTAAATCTGGTGGTGAAGACATATCAGGCTGTGTAGTGTCCCTGAATGATGATTATCTAAAAACTCTGCCAGGATTTGTACGAATCCTGCATCTGGTAAGCATTAATTAGACTGATTGATAAGATATTGTGATCTAATATTAAATATTGAAAATTTCTGCTGTTTATATATGACTACAGACTACAGCTTGGCTCACTAATCACTCTGATGTTTATATATGACTACAGCTTGACTCACTAATCACTCTGATGTTTATACATGACTACAGCTTGGCTCACTAATCACTCTGATGTTTATATATGACTACAGCTTGGCTTACTAATCACTCTGATGTTTATAACTTTATATATGACTACAGCTTGGCTTACTAATCACTCTGATGTTTATAACTTTATATATGACTACTGCTTGGCTCACTAATCACTCTGATGTTTATATATGACTACAGCTTGACTCACTAATCACTCTGATGTTTATACATGACTACAGCTTGGCTCACTAGTCACTCTGATGTTTATATATGACTACTGCTTGGCTCACTAATCACTCTGATGTTTATACATGACTACAGCTTGGCTCACTAATCACTCTGATGTTTATATATGACTACTGTATATATGACTACTGCTTGGCTCACTAATCACTCTGATGTTTATACATGACTACAGCTTGGCTCACTGATCACTCTGATGTTTGTGCTGACATCTGGTGATGATCACACTGACTACCTATCTCAACCCTACGCAGCCCGTCTTCGCTTCCTAGTGTTTACCTGTGTGTTTGGATTTCTGCTTAGCCTTCTTGTTGTATGTCTGCATGTCACTGGTCTACCGTACACACTTCCTGTGAAATGGCATTTACTGGTAAGCACTTTATTTCTATTATTTTGCTATATTTACAGCTATTTAGGTTTCAAATTTTATTTGACGAAGTTGTTTTGCTAACTTATTGCAAAACTATACGCTGTCAGATTCTTTAGATGCTTGTAGATAGTTTGCATATGGTAAATAGAAAAATTTGAATTATATTTACTGATAAAATCCACGACCAGTAAAAAGTTTATTATTTTATTATTAAAAATGATATAAAATGGTCAAAAATGAAATGACATTGTTAACATAAGATTAGTTAAGATAGGTTGGCTGGTAATAAGAAGGCTGTAATTGCTAACAAAATAGGTATATAAAATAGTGCAATGGGTGAACAGGCATTAAGCAACAGGTAATAATAATATATATATATATATATATATATTTATATACATATATTATATATACATATATATATATATTTATATATATCATGATATAAGTACATGAATATAGAATTGACCTTTATCTCAAGATGGTTGTATAAAGCTAGATCTTGAAACATTTGTAATAAAATCAAATCAATAGTTCCAGCATTAAGGCTTAATATGATCAACAATATATAGCTAATTAATATGTGAGTAACATGTTATGTATTATAAAGTAATATATAATACGTTACATAAAGACACAATAAAACATCAGTATTACGTCCTGTGGTGCTTAGCTAGATAGGCTCTCTGATGGCCACAGATAAAAATGTTTTAATTATTTGATTTTGATTTAAATATTTGTTTACATTGACTGATATGAGGTCTGTATGATGTGTTTTCTTTCTTTTCTCTTTTTGGGTTTTTTGGTTCTTGTATACAGATAAGATTCCATCAACGCTTCATAAGCAAGAGGCCATGAATTCTATTCCACTACTCTACTGTCTAATCAAGAAATAAAGAATGTTAAATAGTTATTAACGTACAGTAGAGAGCTAATTGTTGTTGTTGCTCTATCTACTCTGTTCTGTCCTATTGTTGCTTCAGGACTGCTGCTTATATGGTCCGCTATCATTTCTAGTTGTTGCTGCTTCGTCAGTGGTTGCTGATGTGGTTGCTAGGCAACAGCAGTGGCTGCCCCCTGGTAGTACCTTGGTTATGTTGTCCTGGACCTATCAACAACTGACATGTGCTGTGGTCAGTCAGATAATCAACACTTCGATAAGTTGATATTAATTTATTAATATATTGATAATAAAGGCTGGAGCCAGTGGCGACGTCAGTAAGATACTCGACCGCGGATCAGTATGTGCGGGGTTCAAATCCTGGGCTCTCCCGTCACTGACATCACTTTCGAGTGAGGAAACTGACGTTAACCTTAGCTTTGCTAGCTTTTTTATTAATAATATAGATGATAAATATTAATATATTATATATAATATATTACTATATACTATTAATTATATATTAATATATAATTAATATATTATTAATAATATATTAATAATAGAGATGATAAATATTAATATATTATATATTATATATTACTATATATTATATTAATTATATACCCTGGTTAAACTGGGATTTAAGGGAAGATGATGATGATGATTAATATTATATTAAAATAGATAAATTAATATTAAAAGAATTAAGCATTTGATATTCATGTTGTCTGTTTATATTAGTAATGTATTGAAAGATATATGTAAAATATGATTTATAGTAGTAATGTACTGAAAGATTTATGTAAAATATGATTGGCTGCAGATAAACTGAACGGAGATAATTGATTATTGTTGAAAATATAATTCAGCTTCAATATTTCCAGAACAGATGTAATTATAAATATATTAGCCAGGTTAAACTAGCTTTTATATTTCTATTTGTATTTCAAATTATTATTTCATTAATTATGTATTTCACTATTATAGAATGATGTAAAATAATGGTTTGCGGCCGTGTACTTGACTGAAATAGGTGTTCAGAGTGACCAAGTGCTAGATGCTTGAACAGCCAGTAATGCTCGTCTCCTAACAATTCTGTCACACTTAGGTCTCATAGCAAGTCTTCTAAGCTGACTCGAGCTGAGTTTAAGTGTAGTCTCTAATATACTTGACTCCTAATATACTTAACATATGACTTGAATGTATATAACTTGTTTATTTGGAAGTAGCAATGAGCAGTGTAGGTAACAGTGAGCAGGTAGCAGATTAGTATTGAATTGATTAAATGCAATATGATATGTTTACTCTGATTTAATTTTCTGCTTTGTAATGTTTAGCGGGCTCACTGTGTCTTTGCTGGAGGTTGAGAAAGTTTAATCAAATGGACTGTGTGATACAAACTTTCAAGCAGAAACATAATTTTAACTTTGGCTTGCAATTACTTGTAATATCTAATCACTATGGTAATTGGATTGGTGTTATTTTGATTATATTTTTATTTGATGTTGTAGGTATTTGGTTACATAACAGCACTTTTGTGTATGGCAGTGGTTGGTCTATCGTTTAGGTCAACGTTCACTCGCTGGCTGCAGCCCAGTGATGTGGGGTCTTCTAGGTTTCCTCTCACTCAACAAAAAAGTTGCGAGTCAACAGTTGAGAATCCACTTGTCTAGTAGGATCGCTGAACAAATATTGTTGTGCAGTGATCATCTATGATGATATCTGGCACTTATAATGATATCTGGCACTTTGCCATTCGATATTCTACCCCTAAATTAACTCCATATTTATACAAATTCTAGACATCAAATATAATCGACTTTGTCAGCGAAGCAGTGCTCAGAGATTGGATTGACTGTGGAGCCGCCCTTGTCTGGGAGAACTTCATAAACCCCACCGCTTATGATATTCATTTCAATATCTCTCTTTTTATCTAAGTCATTTGTTAAGCATTTAGTTTTCTTTTTTTTCATCTGCTGAAAATATCATGGACAGCAAATATGCATTATAATTATTTCATTTAAGCAAATGATGTCGTATATAATTATTACTATATCATATACAATTATTAATATATCATATATTATTATTATTGTTATTATATCATATATAATTAGTATCAAATATTCCATATCATGATCAGTTGTTATAGTGATCAATTTTGATGATTTGTAATACAATTTTTATGAATTACTTAAAACTTTACAGTGGTTGACCAAGATAAATGAATAGTCTTGATGACTTAATTCTTACTTTAGGCTTTTTCGGGTATTAGTTTCGTTTGCAGTTATCTTATCTGGAGTTACTACCCTAAAGTATTATTCTGTTACGTTGAAGAGATTACACCTCTTTCTGAATGCTGTTTTTTAGTTCTGCTACTACTGGAGTTTAAGGTGAATTTTCTTTCCGTTATCTTGCAATCGCTATTTAACTTGGCTTTCGTATAATTTAGTCAGTAATGTCTAAGTGATATAATTACATAGTTGTATTTTATTTTTACTATATTATCTAACTGAATATTCTGAGATTGAAATGATGAGATTGAAATAATTAGTAATGGGGTTGTGTTATGGTTGATATATTCTATGGTGGTAATTATTTTTTTGTTAAATGTTTGAGTACAGTGCAGTCCACTTACAAATATGCACGTCATACATAGGCAAGTTCCACTTATGTGCACAAGATCTTCCTGGTCCTTGTTAAGCTCAAGCTATTTCAGTTGCAAGTAATTTCAGTTATAAGCACTAGCGAAATAAGTAAATTTAGGTTATAAACAGAGGCAGAGGCAGGCCGAGATTAGGTACGTTAGATGTTAAAGACCCACTCATATGTGGAAATGAAGAGGAAGGCGGAAGACAGAGAAGAGTGGAGGCATTACATACCATGGACCTGCCAGTAGGCAGTGCACTAAAAGAGAGAGAGGTTATAAACAGGTATGTCTGCAGAACCGTTAGTGTGTATCACTCCTGATATTTTCTAGGACCCTAGTTCACATCGTGGGCATCAGAAGTAATGGATGTATTTTTTTATCACCGAACTGGCTTTCGTTTAGGACCTTACTTTTCCTCAGCACTTTTCTTTTGCAGATTGGTCTAGGTGAATTGATCTGTAGTGATGTGGTGTGCTGTTGGGGACGTCCCTGACATCATCCCTGGATGAGGAAACGGACGTTAAACCTTTGCTATTATTATTATTATGTAGTCAGTAGCCACGGCAGGAAGGCAGAAAGTTCTGTTGCTGTGCCGCTGAACTACGACAGTAATTTTGTCAACTGTCTAAACAGACTAGAGTGATATATCGTGAAAGCGTGATAGTATTTAGTAAAGACTAGTTATCTACATGTAGGTAACGAAATTTGCTAACAGTGTACATATACAGGTAGTTAAGTTAAGTACTGTAGATGTAGATTATCTGAAAACTAAGCATAGCTACTTCCACTGTACTCCATTTAATATGGATTAAATTAAGATGATAGATATTTGAGTGTTTCAAAGTTCTTAATTGAAATTAAATATGGCATCAGTTACTATAAATGAGACAATGCTTTTATCGTAACTTGACGAAATAACATACATGTATGTACATGTACATTTATGTACATGTACATAAACCTTAACGTATTGGCACAGGTACATATCGATAGATTTCAGTAGCTCCTAGATTCAGTTTCACTTACGAGCATGCTCCAATTATGAGCAAGTTTTATTTAGGTCCCTTGGTACTTGAATATTAAACGGATTGCAGTGTTATTGTTATTTTCGGTTACATTTTGATTGTTTATTATTCGATATATTGAGTGATCTTGCTCTTTCTCTTCGCCCCACTCTTTAATAGTGTTCACTAAATTCTCATAAAAGTTCCAAACTGAAAATTTTTGTCACAATCAATTATTTGTTCAATGAGATTGCAATTATTAAAATAATTGATCGCAAAGCTTTTACCTTGTCGATTCACTGAGATGATTTTCTATTTCCTATTTTAGTAACGGCTCTGATAAACTCATTGAGAAATATCCTATGTAATTCATGTTTGTAGTTTAAACTCTTCACAGAAAATATCTACGAAATTGAATATCATGTTGGACATGTTGCAAATTTCATATAGTTGTAAAGAATTATACACATTTGTAATATTAGTTAATACAAATACAGAACTGATTAAGTTATCCAGCTTGAAAGTGTACCTAGTCTGTATTGTTAATCTAGAATACACTTTAGGATAGTGTTGAATGGCATGCACTAGCTGTTATATTTTTATGAGAGATGTAAATACAGCTATTTATAAGTTAATTTAGCTTTTTTAAGAGTTATCCATGTGTATTAGAGACTGCATGTACATGTATATATACTCCGTTCCCCTCGCTCTGACAGTAAAATTGCTCGTCTGTTTCTGTATTGTATGATGTTATATAGGTGGTTAACACCTATATAACATCAATCATTTGAATAACATCAATAATTTAAATAAAAATCTGATAAGTCATTTGTTGCTGTGCAACAGTGGTGCTAATTCGATAATTATATATTAACGCTTAATGTTAATTGAAGTTTAGAAGTATATCTCATTGTGTCAGATTTAAAGAATTGTGATTTATGAATCTCGTTTTGCATAATTTTTACTGATTAAAAGTTAACCTAACTCTGTTTAAGGGTATGAGGCTGTGTAGATGTGCAGTTTTCTCTACAAATGAGTTAATGTGTTAATGTAGACTTTTTATAGTGGTTGCTGTTATAAATGCTGATTACTTGGTCTTTTTTCTTGATACTATTTGCAACCAAAGTCTTCCATTGTTGTAGAACTACAGCCAAGTTTAACGTCAGTTTCCTGTCTTAAGCGCATATCAGTGACGGTGGAAGCACTGGATTTGATTACATAACGTTAGTCATTATTTGTATATAATATATTTAGTATATATAACATAATTATATGAGATTATACATACATGTAATTATGTAAGATTAGTAGCTTTCTTGGTATTTTTTCTTATATTATCCCCTACTTTCTTGTACTTTCATTTTATTTCTTAACTGGAACCTCTGCCATTTATTAGTCTGAAAGCTGATATTAATGTGGACAGTTTCATAAATATTTATTGACCTAAATCTATTATTTCAAGTTAAATCCAATAATTATTTCATGTTTTGTTAACTTACTCGAGTTCCAATCCACGTGTAAACCTCCCTGTCACTAGATTACCTTAACCGTGGTTCTCCTAGATTTTTTATTTCTTTTTAACGGACTTTATTTTATGCTCATCAGACTAGTATTGGCTTTATTGTGTTCGATATTTTTTCGTTGGCTATAGCTGGCTGTACTTCTATTATGATTGGATAAATTTAAAATTTGAATTTTGATGTGTGAATTGGTATTTGCATATATTGTATATATAAAGAACAAATTATTTTGTTGTAAATACTCACAATTGTAGGGTTGATAAAAGGAATCTATTGGTATTCTGTTTGTTAATGTTACTACCGTGATGTTAATTTGTTTCTTTTGAAACTTGGACAGGCCTATCGTTTGAGGGTTTTAGCTTGTGTGTATTTAACTATATATTTATTCAAACTGTTTGCACATTTTGTCAGTGTGTTCTTGTGAGCTTGTCTATATGTGGATTTTCAGCCTTCTCATGCCATCCATGTCATTTTAAATCTCACAACATTACCGAACTCACACACTAAGATGTTTAGACACCAAGTAAGGAGCCATATTAGCAGTTTTATTGGTTCGTACATGACCAAAGTTGTGCACATTTGACTTAGAACTATGAACAAATTCATCACTTTGTTTATGTTGATCTACTGAAAGGGGCTTTTTTCTAAGGCTTTTTGTTATTCGTGTGATGAGAAATTATCTGTTATTATGCTTATATTCTTGCTAGTAATGATTCAATATTGCATTTTAATGAAAACAATTCCTGAACTTACTGGTGGCCGAGATGGCTTAATAAATTTCTATCACTGCTGAAAGAATTGATGTTTGACATTTTAGACATATAAAATCGTTTTGTGAGTCAAGCAAGCTTCCTTTACAGGCAATGGTTCGAAGCCCCGCTTAGCTGACTCTGACAGTACCCTTGTAATGTGGAAACATACGTTAATCTAGCCTTGTAGCTTTATATCTTTATGGAATCTGCATTGAATTAAATATCTGTGCTTGAATTTACAACATGCTCTTTTTCAAGAGTGATGCTAAATATTGTACAAGCTAAATGCATTTGATTTCTATTAACTTTGCATGTTTTTACTCTCTCTTTTATTTTCTTATATTACTCCTGGTGCATTATAATTGAGATACGGATTCTATGTTAAATACCAAAGCTTTGCATTTAATCAATGGGCTATTAAAGTCTTTTAATTTGAAATATTGTACATCAGGTCTGATGTTTAGTTTAGATCTGTTGTTTGGTTGAGATCTTTTTTTTTGAGTCAGATCTCTTGTTTGATTCAGTCAGATCTGTTTGGTTTAGATATGTTGTTGCGTTCAGATCTGTTGTTTAGTTTAAATCTATTGCTGTTTGGTTCATATCTGTTGTTTGGTTCGGATCTGTTGTTTTGTTCAGATCTGTTGTTTGTTCAGATCTGTCGTTTGGTTGAGATCTGTTGTTTGGTTGAGATCTGTCGTTTGGTTGAGATCTGTTGTTTGGTTCAGATCTGTCGTTTGGTAGGTATAACCTGCACACTGTGTGATGTACAGATGAGACTTGATCAAGAAAACTCTTTGCAAAGGTGATCCTTCTTTTCATTTGCTTTTTAAACCCTCACAATGTATTTTCTGATCTCTGCTGCTGAACAATTGAATACGGGATTCTGCTATAGAGAAGTTTTTGTTTGCTATTTAGCGGGTAAATGGATTTTCGTTTAACAGTATTATTATGATCCTTATTTTTATATCACGATACGTTTGATTGCATCGCTATGCCTGCACAATATGCGTTGCTGGTTATTTTGTTTCTCGTTAACTGATTAGTATTGTTGTTGTCGCTGTTGTTACCCTACTATTCCATTCCGCTATTCAACTGTTGTAAGCGTGCAAATTCATATTATAAATTCTGTAGGAAATTTTGGTCATTGCTTGATTTATTATATTATCTAGGATCGATTTGACTGTGCTCATTGTGTGATCCTGTCAATGTGCATTACAGTAGAGTTTAACAATATTTCAAACGAAGGATTTTAAGATAGTTAGTTTTTATACAAATATTCTAACAGAGTTTTCAAAATATGCCACATCAGAGCTTTGAATGCTAATTTTAGAATGTTAATTTCTCTCGTTCTAGTACAAACAATGCCCTTCTTAACTTGAGTTTCAACGCAGCCTCTCTCAGTCCATGGAAAACTAATAATCTTTCCAGCATTTCTTCATCAACTATTACACCATAATTACATCGTCCACGTCCTGTCATGTGATCATCCTGGGGCTGGTTCTAGCTAAAGATTTCTCTATGTTGTTTCTTCACAAAACTATTCAAAACATCGTCCGCGTAGCTAAGACTTATCTCGTAGCAAAGGCTTACCTGGGAACCCCTTTAAAGCTAAATTTATTAATCGCGTGAAAGTGGCAGAAAAATTACAGAGCCCCTGAGTAATTCGTTTTTAGTTGTGTGCACCTGTTCTCTTAATGAAAGTGATCTTTTCTGAGTTTAACGGAACTTGATGAATGATCCAGTTATGGGAGTCAATGCATGGTGAACCGACGAGCAAAAGACAAATTCTTTCAAACGATGTGAATCCTAAATCCGGAGACTGGCAGTACGGATTTAAAACATTAAAGTTTAGTAGACAAGTTTAGTTTGGAATTTGAATATGTTTCACTCTATAGTTTAAATTAAATAGTTGGACTATAAATCTTCAGCTTCCAATGGAGCGGTAAATGGCAGATAGAATAAAGAGAGTATTAGGAGCCGGGCTGCTAGATACAGCATAACAACAATTAAGAGTGCTACTGTCAAATCCAAGCTAGATAGTAAAAAATTCCAAAAAGGTGCAAAGTCAAAAATCAGAAAACCAGTCCAAAGAATGTAATACATGTAGTATACTATAGTCTATAGTATACTATAGCTTCATACATCACTTTCGCTCGTGGAAATGTAATTTTCGCAATTTTTCATTTTGACATATTTAACATCATAAAATTATGTAATTCGACCATGGAATAAAGAAAAACCCTATTTTAAAGATCGTTGAATTCGACTGTATTAGTGCTTAACAAATATAAAATCGTAAAATAGACATAATGTCATCATAGAATAAAGAAAAACTGTAGAAGTGTCAAAGGCAATCTCAACCATTGTAAACATTGAGTTCAAGAATTGCACAGATGCCAACAACTAATTTTAGTAGCCGGAGGTAAACAATATCAGCTGATCTTTATTTAAAGGCATAAAATAATGTAGTTTATGAACATTTAAATATTCTTTTAGCGGTAATGAAACACTTTAGGAGCACATTTATCGTCACATCTATCCGACATATCGTCGTGACAAAAAATTATTTGAAACGAATTCCAATTAATTGGATGTATATTTTTATAATACGTAATGCAAACAAATTCTCTTTCAAATCTCTTAAAGGATATTCCCCCGTTCTTTAGTTTCCGGAGTTTGTATACCCAAATGCGTAACAATGCATCATCTTAAAACCTTTTGGAGACCGAATATCATGAAATAAATCTGAAAATACAGAAATTACTATTAAAAACACATATGTCAAAGGGGCTTTGTTTGCCCTTTCGATTAAGTGGAGAATGCTGGAAATCAAGTCGCTCTTGTTCAAAACTGGTATCTTTGACACAACAGTCATGCCATATCTACCTATTTTAAAGATTTTTGAATGTCATAATGTCTGGCGTTACTTTGTAAATGGCTGGTAAATGGCCCCAGCAGTTGGCAGGTCTTCTTGAAACTTTTCTAACCGCTAAATCTTGGCACTTTTCAAAATTATTCGATAACACTAAACGATATAAGGACATTAGGAACCTAACCCTGACCCAAACTTAAATCAAAGCGTTATGGCATATGGTCGTATAAGCTTACACATAAATTCACATTTTAAGCAATAAAATAAAACTTAAAATGGTTACACTTTTCTGAAAAAGTGCCGAGATTTAACAGATTTTAATCTTTTAAAGTACCAAAATGATTCAACATTTCATTGCCCCTAGACTCTTAACAGTATCTTGCTATAATGGTTCTAGCGGCGAAATTGTACAAGATCCTACATTTTTAGAAGTATTTTGCAAAGTTTCTGCTTTGACTTCTACTTTGTCACAAAAATTCGTAAAATAATTCACAGAGTTTATATATTTCGGCCTCATCTTTCTGACATGTTTACTTATCACTAAGGTCAGCTCAGCTGTTCAGCTGCTTAAGTTTTTTTTGCAAATTTCGTAAAAATAAAGGAAAAGGTTACATTTAGTGCTAACTAGTTTTTCTATTTGCATTAGGTATATTATTTATTTATTATATATTATATTTATTTTTAGAAATTATTCGGTGAAGTTTATAGGACTCGACTTGATACGAAGGACAGATTTTACGATATTGAACTCTTCCATTTTATATTTATATATTTACAATAGCAGTCAGAAAATTATGTTCAACCACCGTAATTACATTGCGGCTGTCGTCAGTGATAAAATTGAGTCCTATAGAATCAAAGCCAGACTGACAAATTGAAATGGAAAGGTCCAAGGAGCAATGCAAGTCCAATAACAAATAAATCATTAATCAAATAAGGAATTAAAGGAAAGGATGTTTATTATTAATTCATAAGAGTTTGGAATCGTCATATCGGTTTAAATATTTGATGGTGCCAGGCTTAAAGTTGCCTCTGCAAATCAATAGATAAGTTAGACTGTATGTTTTGTAATGCTAGGAGTATTGTTAATAAACGTAATGAATTAGAATTATTGGTAGAACAGAATAGTTATAGTATCATTGGCATCACTGAGACTTGGTTAAATAGTTCAATAGATAACTCTGAAATAGAATTAGAAGGTTATAAATTTTTTAGAAAAGATAGAATCAGTTCTGTTAAAACCAGAGGAGGAGGGGTTCTATTGTATATTAAGGATCACATAAATGTAGTGCAGAGAGATGACATATGTGATACCAATTTTCCTGAAAGCCTATTTTGTACCATAGAGTGTAATGGCGAAAAAAACTACTAGGCATATGTTATAGATCACCAGATAGAACAGCTGATAATGACTTAGGGTTATTCATTTCGTTTGAGCAAGCTTGTAGTGATTGTAAAAATTGTGTGATATTAGGTGATTTCAACTTCAAGGAATTAATATGGAATAATTTAGATTCATTATCAAATGACCATCCATTAATAATTTGTATAAATGATAACTTCATGTTTCAGTTAGTTAGTGAACCTAGTCGAAATGGAAATTTTTTAGATCTATTATTTAGCTCAGATGAAAATATTGGAGAGAATATAATGGTTAGAGAACCTTTAGGAACTAGTGATCATAGCAGGATAGATTTTCAATTAATCACTAATAAAGTAAAAACTAAGAAAGAGAGTAAAGTATTGAATTTTCACAAAGCTAACTATCACACTATAATTGCAGCTGCTCAACTAAAGGGTTGGGACAGCATATCCTTGAATAACGTTAATGATATATGGTCAATTTTAAAGAATGATATTTTAGAAATCAGAAATAAATTGATACCTTTAACATATAGGTCAAAAGTAAAATGCAAATGGGCAACTAAATTATGCAAAAAGTTAAGGAGAGCAAAGAGACGAGCTTGGGATAAATATATAAAATCGGGTAGAAAATTGTCATATTACAATAAGTATAAGGAGAAATTAAGCAAGTCTACTAGGACAAATGATGAGGCAAGGAAACAGTTTGAGATTAAATTAGCTAATAATGTAAAAAATGACAATAAAAATTTCTTTGCCTATGTTAAAAATAAAGAGAGAAACAAAGTTAAAGCAGGTCCATTGCGGGATGCTGATGGTATCATTATCACTGATGATGAGCTCACAGCAAACATGTTCAATGATTACTTTAGCAGTGTTTTTACAGTAGAAAATCTAGATAACATTCCAGTAGCAGATAGAATATTTTCAGGTCTAGAATCAGAATGTTTAAGTGAAATAGTCATTGACAAGGAAATAGTGTTCAAGAAACTTAGTGAAATTAACTGTAATAAAAGTCCAGGTTCTGATGATCCTCATCCTAAGTTACTATTTGAGCTGAGACACCAATTAGTAGGTCCCCTTACTAAATTGTTCAATCTATCACTCGAAACTGGGATTGTACCTCAAGACTGGAAAGAGGCCAGGGTGTCGCCCTTGGTCAAGAAAAGTAGAAGAGACAAACCTGAGAACTACAGGCCAGTTAGTTTGACTAGTAACATAGGTAAGGTGTTTGAGAGCTTTATTAAGGATAGTTTAGTTACACATTTCAATAGTTATGGATTAATAAGAAATAGTCAACATGGATTTACCAGAAATAGATCTTGTCTAACAAACATCTTGAGCTTTATGGAATCCGTCACACTGCAAGTTGACAACGGTAATCCAGTAGATATTGTCTATTTGGATTTTGCAAAGGCGTTTGATAAAATGCCTTACGAGAGATTGTTTTGTAAACTTGAAGCTCATGGAGTTACTGAGCCAGTAACTCCATGAGCTTCAAGTATTAGAAGCTGAATTGTATTAGAAGTTGGTTAACCTCCAGGAGACAAAAAGTTTACATTTCAAATCACGACTCGGCTTGGCGCAGTGTCACTAGTGGGGTTCCACAAGGTTCAGTGTTGGGTCCAATTTTATTTTTGGTTTACATTAATGACTTAGACAACAGCATAATATCCAAAATGAGTAAGTTTGCTGATGATACCAAATTATGTAAAAATATAGGTAATCTAGAGGATATGTTATCACTTCAGAGAGATTTAGACAGTTTGCATAATTGGGCAACTACTTGGCAGATGAGCTTCAATGTTGATAAATGTACAGTTATGCATGTAGGTCACAACAATAGTTGTAATCAATATAAGCTTGGTAACGCAGAACTAAAATCATCTATTAAAGAAAAAGATCTAGGTGTCAATATTGATAATACCCTAAAATTTTCAGAGCAGTGTAAATCAGCAGTAAATTGTGCTAATCACACTTTAGGTTTAAGTAGGAGAACTATAAAAGTCGTAATAAGGATGTAATAGTTAAATTATATAGAGCATTAGTAAGGTCTAAATTAGAATATTGCGTACAAGCGTGGAGACCTTTTTAAAGAAGGATGTAGAATGTATGGAAAGAGTTCAAAGGAGAGCAACTAGAATGATTGCTGAATGTAGAGGTCAAAGCTATGAATCTAGATTAGATGTATTAGGTCTAATTAGTTTAGAAGATAGACATACCAGAGGGGATTTAATTCAAGTGTTTAAAATAATTAAAGGTTTTGACAATATCGAATGTGGAGAATTTTTCAAATTATCTGATTATGCTAGAACTAGAGGGCATAGATTCAAAATAATAAAGGTTAGATCCAGTAAGAGGTTAGAAGAAACTTTTTCAGTCAGAGAGTTGTCAATATATGGAACGTGTTACCTCAGTATGTAGTAGAGGCAGAGTCAGTCAATGCTTTTAAGAATAGGCTAGATAAGTATTAGAATGAAATACATTGAATTGATAAATTGTTTGTTTGTTTTGTGTAGATAGGCTGATTAGTTGCACCACATGAGGGTGTTTGGTTTCTAGGTATTCATGAGTGTGGGTAAGGCGTGTATGTGTATGTATGTGTAGGTGTGGGTATGTGTGTGCACATGTGTGTATGTCTATGTATGTTTGTGCATATATGCGTGTATGTATTGTAATGTATGACTATATTTTGCGAATTGTTGATATGCCTAGTATGTAGTTATATGCATGCTTGCATATTTTTGTCGGTAAGGTCGATGTGTGTATGTACAAAGTGAGTGTATTCTAATGTGTATATATGTAGGTGTATGTGTAATTGTGTATGTGTGTATATATGTATGTGTATGTATATATGCATTGTATATTTGTGTATGTGTGTATATATATATGTGTATATGTGTATATTTGTGTGTATATGTGTATATATGTACATATGTATGTGTGTATATGTATGTATATATCTGCATATTTATGGGTGTATCTGTATATATATGCATGTGGGGTATGTATGTGTGTATGTATGTATGTATATGTATATACAAGTAAGTATTTGAGTGTTTGTATGTATTTATGTGTGTGTATATGTGCAAGTGTGTGTGTGGGTGTGTATGCATGTACATGTATGTGTACATGCATGGGTGCATATATGTATGTGTATTTGTGCATAGTTATATACCTGTGTGTAAGTTTATATGTGAGCTGGTTATGTGTGTATGGTATGTTGGTGAGAGTTTAGTTTTTTTTCTTATGATGTTCTTTTGAAGCCTATCAACTTGTCAAAGTTTGTATCTTTTTCTCCTTTAGGGTCTCTATGTACAGAGGTATGAAATTATGACGAAGACTGGTGTTGCAAGTCTTTGTGACTTCCTTAACCAGTATAATTATGTTAAGTTAAGTTAATTAATTTAGTTTAAAATAATTTTTTTTTCAGGCTTGTCTATAATATAGGGGTTTGACGCTGTTTTATTAAAATTGATAGGACTAAAATGTGAACCTGACAGGTCTTTTCAAATTGAAGGTGCAGTTTGGGGAAAGCTTTTCTTAATATTATGTTACTCAGCTTGAGCTGTCTTCTTAGCTAACCAATCAAAGGAATAGTCTAGTATATAGCTTTAATATATAGCGTAATTTACGACTAGACTGGTGTTACAAGTCTCTCAACTTCCTGAACCAGTATAATTAAGTTAAGCTCAATGTGTAGAGCGGCGGTAATGTATCCTGATGTGAATTGAACACTCTAGGGTTTGATTCTCCAATGAGCTGATCAGAGAGTAAAATCTTGGATATCCTCAGGACCATTGAATTGGTAATGGATTAAGCTGTCAAACTATTTAAACATGTGATATTAGAAAATGTCAATTTGTATGATCATGTTGCTATAATGTGTGTTTAACATATCTAATGGATTTTTGCTGGTTTTAACAAGCTAGGATAGGAAGCTGACTGTAAATGACTTTAGAAAACAGATGACTAAAATTAAATTAACATTTTCTAAATGTTTCAGATTAATGGCCAATCACAGAACTAATTTGAAGAAGTTGTTAACAAATAGATAAAAGAGATTAACTGCCTCTCAGTTGGCAGGCTAACAAACTAATTTGATATTTATATCATTATATAGCAATTGCTCGGGTGTGGTTGGACCACTGCAGAATTGAGCAACCGCAAACAATCGGCTGCGTGTACATAAGTGGCGACTAAAGCAGGAGCTGAGGATGGCAAGAGGGGACCCACCTCACCATTAAATATTTTCCTCTGGGATTATATAGTAATTAATCCATCTAACTGAGGAACGCAACAAGAAACCACCTCAGAAGCCATACTTTTCCGAAGCTATATAGACATAGTCTGTGCCTTATCCAAGGTATAGACTTTGAAAGGATTAAATGTTGTTCTAAGTAGTGCTCTTATTGAAGCAAGAAAGCAGACTTTAAGTATGAATATGTACCTTGAACCTGCCCCTTGGCAGTGCACTGAAGAGAGAAGATAGCAATTCTATTACTGCATATAGGCCAAAGATTTTGCCTGGGTGATTGAGTCTAGACCTATAATATGGTATCATATTGTACAGTATACTGTAGTATAATATGGTACCATGTAGTAGAGTTAGAAAATTAAATTTGGGGAGGAGTCCCTCGGCAGTGATACCTTACTGATTTCTTCCCGTTTCAGTTGTGACATTTGATTGAGTTTTAATTATATCTCAATACACAGATTAAATTCTACAACTAGTCTATTTGAGAAATAAAATAAGAAATAGCAGTTAATGTTTCTGATTAAAATTTGAATATTTCACTATAAAAATTTAATTCAAAAGCATATTGCATTTATTGCCAAAATCAAATAATGTTGGCCATGAAATCATTCAAGTTACTAACAGTGAAATTAAGAAATGTTCTTCAAATACTGTCAAAATTTCCACAATATCATCTGTAAATATAAGCTCACTATATTTATTATTAAATTGGTATATATCAGATTCTTATATCTTTCATGCAAATATATAAAGAAAGTGGTCTCTTATGTTTTGACTTTTAATTTGTACTATTTTCACAATTGTATAATTTTGTCAATATACAGATGATTTACTGAAGTGAATGAAACACTGAGTTTATCTTGCACTTGTTTATCTTGTTCATTAGTAAGTTCTGTAATTAAAAGTATCTGTAGCTGGTGAAGCTGCACGATATTATAACTGATAAATTAATTATTGAATTTATGTAATATTAAACATTGTATTAGATTGAAAACTTATGGGTAATGCATAAACAAATGGAGATTATTTTTTAAATATTTATCTGCTATTTCACAAGTTTCTATATTTATATGTGAAAAAATTGAATTAGACGTTTAAAACACTCCTCTACAAAGTCTATTGGATATTGCAATATTTCGGATTTTAAGTCTTAACACCGCTGACGCAGCAGAGTAGCTGTCAAAGATGGCCGACTCTATGTCGTCTGTCTTGCACATGGGGGACATTGTGTCTTTATATGCAGAGGGCAGTGTTTTTGGCTTCATATCTACTTTAGGGTAAGATTGCAATATCTTCTTATTTATATTTGTATATGTGTATCTATGTATATTTGCAGATTTACTAGTTTTGGAAGCCTATGTCATCTAATTGTAGCGAGAGTTTTTGAGTCTAGGCACAATTAACTATTTGGCTCAATCTATGCGCATGATGTCAATGAATGCAAATCTCAATGAACTTTTGAATTGGTGCGCTGTATGGTACAATTAACGCACTACTCGATATACGTAAAATAGGGCATATCCTAATCAACGCTCAACTAAATCAATGCACCGCTCATTCAATGCACAGCTAAACCAATGCACTGAATACTCAACACACATCGCAATAAATGCATAGCACAATCAATGCATGGCACAATAAATTCACAACACCATCAAGGCATGGCACGGTCTATGCACAAACAGCACTATCAATGCTTGGCACAATCAATTCACAACTCCATCAAGGCATGGCACAGTCTATGCACAGACAGCACTATCAATGCATGGCACAATCAATTCACAACTCCTTCAAGGCACAGTACAATCAATGCCTGCTTCAGACAATGCACGGCACAATCAATGCTGGACACAATCACTGCACATCACAATCAATAGGCTAGGGTAGTAGTGCACTCAGTAGAAAATTGAGATTTATTACATTTTATTCCAGTGCTCAGTGTTCTGCCGTCTACTTACTGTCTGAATTACTTCACTAATGAGCATATCATCACAGACCAGCAAGTTGTTTACACCACAAAACTATGGCTTTACAGAACAATACAAGTAGCCTGTAGCTTGTTAAATTCTAACCCATGAAGTTGTCTTTCAGAGCTATACTTAGCTCTTGATTAATCCCTAATAGGAAAGGTTGTGTAGGTTCACATAGATCATATAATCTCAATGATCATAGATGCAGCTATTATGTAGAGGCTGTGAGGTAATATTACAGGATCATTGTCAGGCTAGGATAGGTTAAATTGCAGTACATTATACTGTACAGGTATTATATATTTTATTTGTCTAGGGCCGTGATACGGGTTATTCATCTGCTAGGATTCTTTGAAATGCAGTGATATTAGATTTGCGCTTATACGTACAATAAAATACTCTTCCCATATTTCACCAAGTGAAGAGCAGCTATAGCTATAGGATAACGATTTTCTAGTACGATATGTTGACATCATCTATTCTACTAGGTTCAATCGGAAGTAACTGTGGCATAATGGTATAGATGCTGGGCATTAAATCATGTGGTTCGGGTTTCGATTCAGGCTCGAGTCACTTTAATTTTTTTAAGTTTGACTAAATTTCTTTAGTTTCTTAGGAATATATTTAGGATTAGGGTAAGTTATAAGGGTTTGGGTTAGGGATAGTTAAAGAAAGTTTAATTAAAATTACAATTATGCCTTCTTTGTTTTTCACTTGTCGAAATAAGGGAAGAGTTTTTATTGTAGGTTTATGCGCAAGTGATATTAGATTTGCCTAGAGCTGTCATTTTATAAGCTTATTAGCCTCTGTAATTTAGAAGTGTATAATTATGAACATGTATAAGCATCAATTATGCTGTGAAATCTTTTTTCCTGACCAATCATAAAAATAGCGTTAAGTGGCCTTAGTCTGTGGCATCAAACACTAAATTATTGTGTGACGATGTGTTGTTGAAATATGTAAAGGGATATGTGGAGTAGTCGTATGCCATGGGCAGGCTGCTAGCGATGAGAGAGATAGAGAGATAGAGAGTAAGAGAGAGATTGAATAATATTCATAACAGTCAAGTTAGCTAAAGTATCACAGACTTAGTGTTTTAACTGACGTTTATAAACCCTTTTATTATACAGAACCATCATCATCATCATCATCTTCCCTTGAATCCCTTATTATTATACAACGAAACTGATAAATCGGAATAGACGTAGATGAATGAAGTTGTCAACAATATCATACTTCAAAAGATATATGATTTCAGCACTGTTTTTGAATTTTTATTTAAGTTTGTTACGTTTTAAAACTTCAAATTGGATTGGAAAGTAGAAAGTGGTTGGAATTTAACAAGTTTGTTTTAAGAGAGTGTTGAAATATGTAAATATAGCGGCTTTTATAGCCACATGTACATTAACATGAGGCTATATTATAGCCTCATGTCAATGTACATGTGTAATATTTTGGAAATTTCAATTCGGGAGTATAATGTTTAATTTCACAAAACATTTAAGATAATAAATATCTAAGTACTAACCTTTAAAATAATTCATCAAAAATGTATGTTTTATAATTGTTCTTGATACATATTTTGCTATATTGTTTCGTATTATATTAACATTATACATTGCCTAGTAACTTCGTATAACTTAAGACTGTTATTTAGAATTAAATAATCTGGACTATAGGGAATATATTTAGGGACTAGCTGGATTCAAAGGGTTACAAATGAGGAAGTTCTGGAGAGAGTTAGTTCAGATAGACAGTTGATAAATGTATTAAGAAATAGGAAGAAGAGTTGTATAGGACACATTCTAAGGGGGTAAGGTCTCTTTATAGAGGTCATAGAAGGTAGAGTGGAAGGAAAAATCTCTGCCAGGGGCAGGCCGAGATTAGGTGTTAGATGATTTAAAGTCCTACTCATATGTGAAAATGAAGAGGAAAGCGGAAGACAGAGAAGAGTGGAGGCGTTACATACCATTTACCTGCCAATAGGCAGTGCACTAAGACAGAGAGGGGTTATATATTTATTAGAAATGAATATGATATTCATGATCGGGACTCATTAGAAAAAATCAGGTAAAAATGTTGGAGCCACTTTGAAGGACTACTGCCTTAATTGTTAAGTTATTTTAATAAATAGAGTATGTATACCCGAAACATTTCTTCGAATCTTTATTTTTGTGTGTTTTTGTTTAATCCCATGTCATTTCATTTATGTGCACTTGATAGTTTCATAGTATGCACAGTGTTTGTTAATTTCTTTGTTTGTGCTGATGTGTAGTGTTGTTGGTTGGTTAATAAAGATTATATTAGTCTAAGTTTTATTGCTAGAAGTAGTTAAACTTCTACTTTACTTTAAATGAAAAATATGGTTCAACTTTTTCAGTAGTTTTCTGAGATATATGATACCAGTGCTAACTGTCTAGGTTGCTGAATTTGTTCTATTGTTTTTACAGATTGGTGGATGACAGATGTGTTGTGCAGCCAGATACTGGAGATTTGAAAAACCCTCCAAAAAAATTTCGAGGTTTCATTGATATTCTAATGTAATAGTATACATTTGATTTTATTTAAATATATATGTTAGTAATTCAAGAGGGTGGTAAGTTAAAGCCTATAGACGATGCCGAAACTCATATTATTAACTAATCCTTATTGAAACTCATATTCTTAATTCGTTAGAGGTACCGCTTACCGCTTTCCTCGCGTAATTTTTAGTCTCCATATAATAAAGCAGCTCTGCTAATTGTTGTTAAATGGAGACCACAGATTACGTAACTTCTATGGTTTGGTCTCCATACTGCTTTTATTTTTCGTGAGCTTCGAGAAAATTTGGAATTGAATCCATTAACTGCACATAACTCATAAGAGTTGGCTAGCCCAGATATTGTCACGGTGAAATTGTAGCCATTGGCCATGATTTAGAACCTTGTTGTAGGCCAACTTATCCTTCAAATTCTAATTTTGTTTTGCTTAATTTAAGCTTGTTCTATTCTGACAAGCGTGTTTACAGCTGTCTCATTCCACCAATAAATACATTACATACATTACATACATTACATACATTACATACATTACATACATTACATACATTACATACATTACGTACATTACGTACATTACGTACATTACGTACATTACGTACATTACGTACATTGCGTACATTGCGTACATTGCGTACATTGCGTACATTGCGTACATTGCGTACATTGCGTACATTGCGTACATTGCGTACATTGCGTACATTGCGTACATTGCGTGCATTGCGTGCATTGCGTGCATTGCGTGCATTGCGTGCATTGCGTGCATTGCGTGCATTGCGTGCATTGCGTGCATTGCGTGCATTGCGTGCATTGCGTGCATTGCGTGCATTGCGTGCATTGCGTGCATTGCGTGCATTGCGTGCATTGCGTGCATTGCGTGCATTGCGTGCATTGCGTGCATTGCGTGCATTGAGTGCATTGCGTGCATTGCGTGCATTGCGTGCATTGCGTGCATTGCGTGCATTGCGTGCATTGCGTGCATTGCGTGCATTGCGTGCATTGCGTGCATTGCGTGCATTGCGTGCATTGCGTGCATTGCGTGCATTGCGTGCATTGCGTGCATTACGTGCATTACGTGCATTACGTGCATTACGTACATTACGTACATTACGTGCATTACGTGCATTACGTGCATTACATGCATTACATGCACTACATGCACTACATGCATTACATACATTACATACATTACATACATTACATACATTACTTACATTGCATACATTGCATACATTACATTCATTACCAATAAATTAGTCGCATTCCACCAATACGTTGACTTTGACGCTGTTGATTGGTGCTAGCTATTATGATAATGTCTGGCACTTGTTCATTGATTAGGTTCATCTATTTAGAAATACTTAATTGTGAATAAATTAACTCCTATCTCTCTGTCTCACTTAAAGTTCTAAACCAAATGGCATTTCTAAGGCGTACTACTTCAAGTACAAACCTTCCTACTAAATTATCAAACTGCTGAGCTATTTATTAGCACAAAATCAGTAAAGTTAGTTTTTCTCTGCTTTCCTCCATGACTGCATTAGTTGCTCTGCAAATATAAAAAACACGTGCAGCTGTTGTATTGAAACTGGTATTATAGTTTTCGCTTCCGTGTTTGATATTTAGCGGTAATTTAATAATTTTGACAAATGTTAATGCATTTCTGTATATAAATATAGGGGTCTATTTGTCTCTCAGTGTTGTGTTAGTTAGTATATGATATGAGTAATGTTACTTCATTAGTTCTTGTATAACATTCCATTGAATTTGTCATCAGGGTTAATTAAGCGTCCGTCTCAATATTTTGTAGTTTATAAGCGTAAATGTTCCATGAATTTCAGATTGCCTGTTTAAGATCTGTCCTAACAATCGCTACTCTGCTCAGAAGCAGTTCTGGAAGGCTGCAAGGCAGGGTGGAAACAACATGGCCGATGCTCATCTATTGGACAAGCTTCATGTATGTATTTTAGTATGATTTTTAAATTATATATTCGTTCAAATAAATATGTACAGTGTACGCTACTTGCATATTTAAACATGCACTTCTGTTTTTTATTGTAGGGGTCTTGTTTGATTAGTGATGCAAAACTATATTTTTGTTGATGTGAAAGTTAGTCCTTTTTAACTGGCGCTCCAGTGTTATCTGTCTCAGTGTGTTATGTACTTGGCACTACTTTAATAATTTGGCCCTAGTCAGACCAATATAAAATATTCATAAACATCTGCTTTCGACACTCTTATAAATAAATGTACAATTTATTTAATATTTATAAGTTGAAAGAATTTTCAAAATAATACTAGTGTACTAAAATGACATCGCTTTATGAAGATATAATTATCTCCATCTTATAGCACTGCTTACCTATAGCGATGTAAGTATTAACTAAAGGATAAAATAGAATATAATAAAAGTATAGCTTTAGCGTTAATTTCCTCTAAAAAGTTGGAATACCTGAAGATAATGTTAAAATTGTTATTGTTGAAGGAAATTATTGAGATTTTATTACTTTGAGGTTTATTCGTATGCTTCAGTCAGTATGTAGATAATTTAGATAAGTTTATGTATATGAGGCAGAAGTAGATGTAGGCATTTATTGAACGGTGTTGAATTATGAAGTGACTCCTAATAGATGAGGAAACTTGTAATAATTATTGTATTGAACAATACTCTTGGTCTTAAGAAGCCCATAATAAGATATTAATGGATTTTTAGTAACTTAAGCTTATCGACACTCTAAGAGGTTTTTTTTTTTTTTCAGATTTTAGTCTCTTGACACTCATCTGCTGTCCTTTCTGTGTGACTCTCGTTGTGTTGGTTTTGTGGTAATGAGATTTTGGAGGGAAGAGCCGGATGTTAAGCTAGAGAAAGGTAGACCACAACTGACGTGGGATGTGGTGATTAAGAAGGACATTAAAAATAGGGGAAATATAGGACTGATGATATGGTGTGGGACAGAGGGGATTGGAGAAGATCTATTCGTATCCCGGCCCTAGTTAGACTGGAATTTAAGCATAAGTTGCTTATTCTGTATATTTTAATTTCTCCCTTGCTATTTGTTAATATTTTAATGCACTACTTAAAGGTTTAGTTTTAAATTGACATTTAAATTGACATAGCGCGTATTATTAGCGTATTAGCGTATTATTAGCGTATTATTAGCGATGTCTTTATAGTTGGATATACTTAGGTTGTATTGTATTAGTTTCGGCGAGTCGTTTTCTTCTCTTATATGACAGTTCAGCTAACACTTAAGTAGCATTGTTAGAAGACTTGTGCGATCGACTGCAGTTATTCTATGTGCTGTGTGCACTAGTACTGAGACTGAGTTACGCTAGGATTGTTACAATTAATGCTGAGCTTGTGTAGATCGTAGAGTATAACAACACTGTAAAGCTCTGCCAAATGTAACGACTCACGCATTATCACTAAGCTTACACTCTGTGGCTCTATTTGATTGAGCATTGTACTGATAATTCTGTTTAATTACACGATCAAGTGTAAAAAATAAGTTTAAACCCATTAATTCATTTACTTATAAAAGTTCAAATTATTTAAATTTAAATTTATTATGCATTATTAAGCACATCCCCCAAGAAAATAATGGTATGTCACGATAAAAATGAGCACCCCCAGTCCCGTGCACCCCTTAACTGGGGAGGGGGTGGTAAGAATCCCACGGCTAGACGGCACCTTGGGTGCCCCTACAGATATACCAGGAGGACATTCCATGCGCACCAAAAGAATAAGTGTGGGCACATGGAATGTGAGAACTATGGGAGAAAGGGGAAAGTTAGAAAATGTAAAGAGGGAAATGGAGAAAGGGAAAATAGATGTCTTAGGGATGAGTGAAGTAAGGTGGTTGGGAACTGGAGATTTTATAAGTGATGGTACAGGGTTATATACTCCGGAGGAGATAAAAGGGAGAAGGGTATGGCAATAATATTGGACAGAAATTTTAAGTGAACGGGTATCAAAGGTTCTTCAGTGCAGTGACAGACTGATGTTAGTGCGGATCAAAGCAGATCCAGTAGATTTGGTGTTTATCCAAATCTACATGCCTACATCAGCCTCAGAGGATGACGAAATTGAAGCGATGTACGAAAAAATTGAAGGAATGATTAAAGGAGAAAAAGCCACAGATCAAGTGATAGTTATGGGGGATTGGAACGCGGGGGTGGGTGAAGGGAGAGATGGAAATGAAATTGGGGAATATGGTCTAGGAAAAAGAAATGAGAGAGGACAGAAATTGGTTGACTTTTGCAATAGAATGAGATTAGTGGTGACCAACACTTGGTTCAAACATGAGAAGAGAAGGCGTTACACATGGAAGAAACCAGGAAGCACCGGAAACGAGGGAAGATACCAGATAGATTATATTCTGATAAAGCAACGGTACAGGAATAGTGAGAAGAATTCAAGGGCTTATCCAGGAACCGATATTAATTGAGACCACAATCTAGTAATGGCAAAAGTAGGGCTTCAGTTGAAGAAAATACTTAAGAAGAAAAGCAGTAAGAGATGGAATTTGAACGGATTGAACGAGAAAAAAAGTCAGTTTTAGGAAGCAGTGAAAAGAAAAGTTAAGGAAATGAAGGACTACGAAAGAACAGGGGTAAATGAAAGATGGTGTCAGCTAAAGGAAGCTATTAAAATAGTTGCAAAAGAAGTTTATGGCTTTCTTAAAGCAAATGCAGCTAAAAAACCTTGGATCACAAGCGAGATGCTAGACAAAATGGATGAAAGGAGGAAATGGAAAAGTATTGACACCAGTCATGGCCGAAGGAAATATAGAAGCTTAAACAGTGAACTTAGAAGAATTACAGACAAAGCAAAAGATCATTGGTGGAGTGAAAAGTGTGATGATTTAACAGAATACGATAGAAGAGGGAGGTCGGATCTATTATACCAGGAAGTCAGGATATTAACAAGAACCGATAAGAAAAAGAAAGGAGATGCAAAGAACGTTAGTATAATGGGCAAAGATGGGGAATTGAAGACAGAGCTGGAAGAAGTAAAAGAAAGATGGAGAGAATAAGTAGAGGAATTGTATGATAAGGCTGGGAAACCAGTTCAAGAGGATTTTAAAAATAGAAGAAGAAAATATCATAGAAGACAATAAAAGGGGCACCGATTTAATGAAGGAGGAAATTTCTTCTGCAATTAACAGTATGAAAAAGGGGAAGGCAGCCGGAATAGATGAAAATCCTAGCAGAATTCTTGAAAATGTTGGAAGGACAAACACTCAAAAAGTTATTGGAGGTATCTATGAAAGTGTACAATACAGATATTTGGCGAGACGACTTTACCAAGTCAGTGATGATTCCAATTCCCAAAAAAGCCAATGCTGTGGAGTGTTCGGATTACAGAACAATCAACTTAATACCTCGTGCATCGAAGATGATCTTATTAAAGATAGTAAATAATCGCATTCAGTCGAAAGCAGAGATGATACTGAGCAAGACACAATTTGGTTTTAGGAAAGGATGCGGCACAAGAGAAGCAATAGGAGTAATGCGGGTTATTTGCGAAAGAAGCTTAAAATATGGAAATGACGTTTTTGTATGCTTTGTAGACTTCGAGAAGGCCCTTGACAGGATTGATTGGAATAACAGTAGGAGGGAATTTGTTACAAGATGTACGATTTGCAGATGACCAAGGAATGGTAGCGGGCAGCGAGATTGGATTGCAGAAGATAATGGATAGGCTGAATGATACGGCCCTAAGATATGGCATGAAGATTAATATAAAAAGGACTAGGTTATGAGAGTGTCCAATAATAAAGGTGAAGTTAATTCACACTAAATGGTACAAATTGGAACAGGTAAGGAGTTTTCAAATATTTGGGTCATACTATAACCCAATGATGGGAAATGTGAGACGGAAATGCAGTAGGATGCACAAGCAAAAGCGGCCGTAGTAGAAAAGTAGTGGATAAAAAGAATTATTAACAAAAAGTCTAAGAAAGACACAAAGATAAGATAGTGAAAACTTTGGTTTGGACCACGCTATTGTATGGATGTGAAACATGGACCTTAAGGAAGGAAGATATTAGGAAATTGGAGGCATTGGAAATGTGGATTTGGAGAAGTGTGGAGAGGATTAGCTGGACTCAAAAGGTTACAAATGAGGAAGTCCTGGAGAGAGTTGGCACAGATAGACAGTTGATAAGTGTATTAAGAATAGGAAGAAGAGTTGGATAGGACACATTGTAAGGGGGGAAGGTCTCTTTATAGAGGTCATAGAAGGTAGAATGGAAGGAAAAAGAGGCAGGGGCAGGCCGAGATTAGGTATGTTAGATGATTTAAAGACCCACTTATATGTGGAAATGAAGAGGAAGGCGGAAGGCAAAGAAGAGTGGAGGCGTTATGTACCATGTACCTTCCAGTACGCAGTGCACTAAGAGAGAGGGATGCATACGACAGTGTATTAAGGAGTTGATTGTCCAAAGTCTCAGTCTCACTCTAACTTTCCTTCCATTCTTTCATCAATGACCTCTTTTAGTAAACCTTTCCTTCTCAGGATGGGTCAAGTTCTAAGAGGAGATGGTTTAACAAATTAAATAAGTAATTAAAGGAAGAATGGAAGAAAGGTTAAAAAAAATCAAGCGTTGATGTATTGGATGATTTGATAACCTGTTCATATGTTGATATGAAGAGAATGGCAGAGGATTGAAATATGTGGAGGGGTCATATGCTATGGATCTACCTAGTAGGCACTGCACAGAGAGAGAGAGAGAGAGAGAGAGAGAGAGAGAGAGAGAGAGAGAGAGAGAGAGAGAGAGAGAGAAAGAGAGAGAGAGTGAGAGAGAAGGAGAGAGAGAGAGAAAGAGAGAGTGAGAGAGAAGGAGAGAGAGAGACAGACGGACAGTGACAGAGACAGAGATAGAGAGTTCTATATATTTACTTAAACAATTAAGAAAGTATCTTTTTGAAGATGATATGTGGAGGGGTTATATGATCGTTATGAGGGGTTATTGTGAGGGGTTATATGTTCGTTAAAGATTATGACGATATAAATGTTGGCATAAATTTCTTTCTTGAACCTGCTAAAAGAAGGACTTCTCTGACAGTTGTTATGATCGGTGACCCAGACACGGTTACTGTTAAAAGATCTCATTAGTGTAGTACTATAGTATTCAATATTTATGATGGAAGTGTGATAGCATAAAAAACATAACGGCACACTGGGTCAAGAAGCACAGATGCTTGTTTACGACCCATTTCCTCCTTCCTCTCCATGGTAATTAATAATCGTTGCCTTTTGATGGCGCATCAATTGCAGCCGGCGCGGATTTAAGACACCGTTCAAATTAAAAGATAGGCTTTACTTGTAACACAAATCTGAGAATTTATATAATTTTTCTACCTTTACTATTGGATGACATGGATTTGGTTTACTTGGAGTGAATTTTATTAATAAAACTGTTTATACTTTGTGATTTTGTCCTTGATTTAGTTATTAGGAGCTCTCTTTCTGCTAAACGTTTGTATTTTATTTCTCTCTTAATTTCTCTTTCTCTTTCACTCTCTCTCTCTCTCTCTCTCTCTCTCTCTCTCTCTCTCTCTCTCTCGATTTCTTTCTAGATCACTTTGAATGTTTTGACTTGTAGTGAAGATGGTGTATACAGTTGGGTGGCGGATCTCTAATGTGTATTTTACTAGCGTATCTAGCGTCAGGTACAGAGGCATCCTGTGTCTGGCTGCTTCTTTTAGCTGGTTGTGTAATATCTAGCTAATGCCCAGTTACGGGCGTTTGCAATACAAGACTCAATTATTGCAATCCCCTGTTATTCGATGCCCAACTATTTTTAAATAATTCTAAATAACATTCTTCAAGATAATCGAAACGCTTTAATTCCTGTAAGAAAATCCTGAATTGTTTTCATGAACTAGAAGATTTTGCATATTTGAGATATTTCCCATTATACTTAAATATATGGACTATATTAATTAGAGTTATATGTTAGGCTCTCTCTGGTATTTTTGTATGCATCGTAATTTCATTTTAAGCTATCTGTCAACAGTTGTAATATTAACTAATCTTTATGTTCTTCGCTACTGTAAATCTTGTAGACGATTGAATTTCATGGCCCAAGGGTAAGAGGATAGGAATGGCAAGAGTAAGCGATGAAGTGTTCTGCTATCAAGCTTTTATAAGTTAGGGATAGTATAGAAATTTGTGCAGAAAATCGGTCTTAATTGATATATGTTTTAGGGAAAAATATCAATATAGTCGGTATAATTCTTGAAAGTTGCTTTAAAATTTTATACACACAGTATACGTGACTGTGTATTTAAGAAATCACATTCGAATATATAAGCTGATCTATGATTCGGATATTTTCTAAAATGTTCTTTCTATTTCTGTGTGCATTGCTGATTGATTGACGAAAGACATGTTTGTTTTATTGTTGCCGGCGTCTGCATTTCGCGCATTGTTTCCATGCAGCTAATTTACGAACACTGCAGTCTACATGTACATGCATTATCGGCAGTGGCAGAGATTTATTTGCAAGGTGAGTCTCGCCGGTAATTTATTAAAGGCAATACTGATGCCAGACTTTTGAACGACGACAGTGAACCCAAATCTTTAGTCAACGGTTTCCTACTATCAGGAATTTTATTAAACAGTTACTGGCTAAATCGCTTCTTGTACTTGCTTCATATGAGGCTTGAGCTTCTTAACGTTTTAGGCCCTTTGGATTTTTTATTGTTTTAAGGTGTTTGCAGTGGTTGAGTCTATGGAAATCTGAAGATTTATTTGCAAGGTGAGTCTCGCCGGTAATTTTTTAAAGGCAATACTGATGCCAGACTTTAAAACGACGACAGCGAACCGAAATTTGTAGTCAACTATTTCTTACAATCAGGAATTTTATTAAGCTGTTACCGGCTAAGCCGCTTCTTGTACTTGCTCCAAGTTAGGCTCTAGCTTTTGAACGTTTTAGGCCCTTTGAATTTTTAATTGTTTTAAGGTGTTTGCAGTGGTTGAGTCGATGGAAATCTACTCTAGTTTGGACTCATTTACATAAAAAATTTAAAGAGATCAGTCTTAAATGAATATCAGAAATTAATTTTAAAATTTCTTTCAAACAAAAAGTATTTAGATGAAATTTACTTGAATTTAATGAAATTTATAGATAAATAAAATGAGTATTTCTAAATTTTAGACTACAGTTTACCCTAATTCAAGAACAAGTTACGACCTTAACGTTATATTTAAACCTATAGATTCAAATGCGCATTCTTTTATTTTCTTGTTAGCAAACGCCCTAGAGAGCTTACTAAAATTTCTGGTGTTTGAGTTGTCAGCTTGATTTATGATTGAGGGCTACCGGGGTACCGGACTACCGGGCTGAGCCTTTGGCTTGTCGTCAAGCTGTTGGATAACTGGTAAAGCTAATTTTAACGTCAATTTCTTCACTCGAGAGCGATGTCAGTGACGAGCGAGACAAGGATTTGAACCCCGGGCAGACTGATTCGCATAGCTGATATATCGTGATATTTGTAGATGCAGGGTTGAAATGGAGTGCAGTGCTCTCTGCGTCACTGATATACTATCGATCGAGAAGAACACTGATGTTAAACTTGGTTTTAGCTTTGAAAGTGTTATAAGACTGAGTGTCATCATTAGAATAGAAATCTAAGTTTAGACTTTACAGCTGGCTGTCTGGCAAACTCAGACACAGTAAACAATTCATCAACCAAGCATAAAGTTTAGTCCGTCAGCGCACCTGTATAAATTGTATAATGAGTATTGTTATTATAAAGCTCTGTGTAGTCAAATCTTCTTTTTGTTTGATGAATCTCTAATGGAAATGATGTTACTATATATTATCGATGCATTTATCAATTTCCATTTGCATTTTTCTCAGGGCTCTAAATTTGGGATATCAAATTAATTGAAAGTAATATTCAATTTCTTTTCTACCAAGTACTGAAGCTTCCTGTATATATTTGTCTATAGGCCCTATAGCACTTAGTCTGGCTGCAATGTTGAATTGCATTAATGCATATTTTCTACGAACCTACATTAAACACACTCCTCGTAAAGACTCAACTGCATTCACAAGCAACTTCGTATTTTATATTGCCGGTGTAACTTGGTCAACTCTTGAATATAAAATACCTCTTCCGAGTTCATTTATTTTATGTATTAATCAATACTTACCTCAGAGCTATTAAAGGTAGGCCTATATTGTATATCTTTGATTCTCTTAAGGGACGACAAATATAGTCTACAAACAAATAGGCTCCTTTCAAGTGATTTTTTTTGATTGTTATAATGGTGTTCAATCTGTAACGTCGATTTAAATATAATATAGATAACTTTTTGAACGCTGTTCCTTAATATGGAAAATTGTGTTTCGAAAGGAAAATGAAACATTGTGCACATAATGGACTTCCTTAACCGTATTTTTATTCGGTTTTTGAAGCAACGGTTAAGTTCTGTCGTTAATGCCTTTATATTAACTTGTAAATCATAAATCCTTTAAAGTGCCTCGCTACCTTATTTTCTTAAATATCGCATGGTATTTCTTAGTTAGAAATTAACTAGATAAATGCCTTTGTACATCATGGATATCATAAATACATCACTGTAACGTGCTGCTTTACATGCTTCGGTGTGTCATTTTGTCATAAATATATCTCTGTATTATGTTGTCATATATATGCATCTGGGTAACGTGTTGCCTTAAATACTTCGGTGTGTCATGTTGCCATAAATACTTTAATGTATGATGTTGTCATAAATACATATATATATCATATCACGTTGTCGTAATAACTTGCTGCGTCATTCGATCATAAAAAACGTAATGTATCATGGTATTAAATATACCCCTGTGTATCATATTGTCATGCATTTAGCATACGGCCAAATATATGACAATAGTAAAGTATTGATTAATATAGGGCGTGGTCGGTTAAGGTGCTCGTTATTAGACGAAGTTAAGCTTCGTCTAGTCCGGTTAGTACATGGACGAGTTACCACTTTGGAAGATCGAGTGTTAACAGCTTTGAATGAAAAGCCCCGTACCCTGATCACAGGTTCATCGTACAAAACTCGGGACGTGCTATGCCGACGTATTTCACTTCTCAAACATGAATATTTCGGCAGAATATAGAACAAGTCTAAAAAAGAATCCTGGCCACACTTGTTACAACATCAATGGTAATTGAACGAGTGGAACAAAATGCTAATAATTGACCAATATATCATGTGCTACTGCTATAAGGGCTTTGTATTTTTTTTTCAAAATTTGTAACGTTGTTGCGGCAGAAGTCTTTAATTGAATTATGTCTAGGGGTATATGAGATCTGCTGGACTGCTATTCAGAAGCAGTAAAGTAAACTATGTGTGCATTAGCAGTTATAAACCTGCAATAACCTTGCACTGAAGCTCTGGCCACTTGAAGTATCTAGCAGTCAGGAGAAGTTGAGTGCCAGGAGTTTTATTTTTTCTTGCTATGCATGCGTCACTGTAACTCTACTAGCAGACATCTACCGGCTGCTTTTGCTGATAAAATAGCGGTTTAGGGCAGCATTAGGTCTGAATTGCCGTGCAATAGCTGCTGATGAATGGCTACTGAGGCTTAAGTAACTGTTCGGCATTAACACTTGTAATTCATCGGTTACCGCTCGTTTGAGCAACCGAAAACGACGTCAGAAAATGTCCTGGTCTCTTGTTTCATGTATTAACAGAACCTGCAACGCATTTTATAGTGTGCAGTCATAATCAGAGTATTAGCGGATCAGATGTTACTTGTGACGCAAAGTATTAGCTGTTGTTATTTATGGAGATTTATGGATTTATTTATGTGACGCAGAGTATTAGCTGTTGTTACTTGTGGAGCAGAGTATTAGCTGTTGTTACTTGTGGAGCAGAGTATTAGCTGTTGTTATTTAAGAAGCAGAGTATTAGCTGTTGTTACTTGTGAAGCAGAGTATTAGCTGTCGTTACGTATTAAGCAGAGGATTAGCTGTTGTTGTTACTTGTGAAGCAGAGTATTAGCTGCTGTTACTTGTGAAGCAGAGTATTAGATGTTGTTATCAGATACAGGACACATTTAAATACATTCTATTACTCACTGAAAGTCTTTTTAAATAAATACTGAACACTAGGTGCATGTGTATTCTATGAATTTACGAACTGGTTAGCAGTTGAGTCACTTTTCTTGTAGCTACTTTATTAGTGTGATGAATGAAATTTTTTATGTTTTGGAAAACAAGGACTTCCATTTTAACTCTGCTAATGTTGTAGTTTTTAAAGGCTGCAATATTGGCTGTTATGCCACAGAAACTGGCTGTATTTGTGGTATTTGATTCCGTTATTAGAGTTAATAGACTTATCCATACATAGTGTAGGGCGTACTTATAGTGTAAACACTCTATTGAAAAATACTTAAACACTCTCATTGAAAAATGTGTTACGAAGTCTAATTTAAGTGTGTTATAAAGTCTAATCCAAGTGTGATACGAAGTCTAATCTAAGTGTGTAATAAAGTCTAAGTGATATAAAGTCTAATCTAAGTGTGTTATATTCTAAGTGTTATAAAGTCTAATCTAAGTGTGTTATAAAGTCTACTCTCAATGTGTTATAACACATTGAGAGTAGACTTTATAACACTTAGATTGGATTGTAACTAATCAACTAATAACTGTAGCCTAAGTGTGTTATAAAGTCTAATCTAAGTTTGTTATAAAGTGTAATTTAAGCGTGTTATAAAGTCTAATCCAAGTATGATACGAAGTCTAATCTAAATGTGTTATAAAGTCTAAGCTAAATGTGTTATAAATTCTAAGTTAAATGTATAATAAGATATTTTTAAGTGCTGACATAAATTAAAATAGAAATATATCAAGTTTTTAGCATCAATTGACTTAGTTGCTGGGACAAATGTACTGGCGCTGGTTTATTTCTCACCCCTTTGTGTGCGTCTGGTGATTTTTCCGAGACGCCTTGGAAGCTATCTGTGAACGAGGAACAGAACGTTAAAGCCTGATTGATTGATTGATTAATTGTGTGTAGAGAGCAGCAGAGCTTGAGAAGAAGCAGAATGAGATGGAAAACAAAAAACTCCTGGGCACCCCGATTCAGTATGGAATGGTCATCCAGGTATGTAATAATGTTATAATCTCGCTGTGTGATGTTCTGTCAAATGGCAGGTATATATTTCATGTATATGTACATGTATATATGTATATATAACTATATATAAATATATATATATACTGTATACGCACTGTATCTTTTTTAGCTGATACTCTGTTTTAAAAATAAAGCTTAACGAGCTAACCTATCTTCTTGTCGCCTTTACGACACGTGAACTAATCGGTTGGCCTATTCTTCAGCCAACTGGACACTACACCGGTAGTTTTTTCTTCACTATTCTTTAAGCAAATTTAGTTTTCTTCTCTTTCACAATTTTGTTTACACTTTTCAGTCGACCTATCTATGTGTAAACCCATTCATCATTCACTGCTCCAGTCTACATTCGTGCCGCTTTCTCGGCTCAAGTAAAATTCTATTAGTTTATTAGTTACAAATCGGACTAAAGATTTTTTACCAGGTGGGTATGCCATGAGCATACAAGACATGAAATAAATGGTGAAGAAATCAACTATGTGTAGTTTACAAACAACAGATTGCACTAATAGTTCACATATGTAGTTCAATGTGAAAGCTGCGGTGGCCGGTTTCAAACAGATAACTAATTTAAAATAGATTCTTGTTCTCTAGTCTATCGGCAACCGATACCGCGTGTAGGTCTATGTGAAAATCTGTTCTGTTATCTCTAAATGTAGATAACACGTATAGATCTATGTTAAAATCTGTTCTGTTTTCTGTAACTATTGATAACATGTGTAGATTAGATCTATGTGAGAGATTTGCTTTGTTATCTTCTACAAGTAACAATATTGATAACGCTTTTAGATATGTGTGAAGATTTTTCTGTAATATCGACATCAAACATTTATATGCTGTAGTTATAACTCTGTGTGAAAACTCTGCTGCGTGTTCTATAGGATATAAATCACATGTAAATCTATGTGAAAACTCTGCTGTGTGTTCTATAGGATCTAGATCACATGTAATCTACGTGAAAACTCTGCTATGTGTTCTATAGGCTCTAGATCATCATCATCGTCGTCGTTGTCGTCGTCGTTGTCGTCGTCGTTGTCGTCGTCGTTGTCGTCGTCGACGTCATCATCATCATCATCATTATCCCTTGAATCCCAGTTTTACCAGGGTCGGATACATATCGACTGTCTCGTATCCTCTCTGTCCTACACCATATCACCAGCCAATCCCCAATCCCCTATTGGAGACTTTTCCATTCTTTTAAATTTTTAAGCAATTTCTGGGCCTAGTCGCTCACCAACCGAATGCCCTTTCTGACGTTGGTATGGATTTTAGTGTATTTAGTCGCCTTCTACGACACGTGCGGTCACCGGTTGATCAATTCTTCAAATAACCTATATATAGGCTCTAGATAATTGATGTAAATCTTTGCGATAACTCTGTTGAGTCATCGTTCAGTTCATAAGCATTTGGAAGCTCCTCTGTATATAATAATATCACATTTAGATCAGATGTAGAAATCATGCCCTGAAGTCACATAGCAAGTGATAGCTGGTGTAGCTCTGTATTGGGTGATCATTTGAATGCTTTAAATTAATCAATTCATCATTTATGTCATTAAATCAAATGCATTAGGTGTAATTGTTTTGCACTATTGTTCTTGATCAAATGTTGCCGGCGATGTTTTCCTCAATGGATTGATTGTTAATGCTCAGTGACGATTTTTTTAATGATTATATAATGAAGACATCAAACTGTATAGACCATTACCTTTAATGACATCCAACTGTATAGACCATTACCTTGATGACATCCAACTTCATAGACCATTACCTTTAATGACATCAAACGGTATAGACCATTACCTTTAATGACATTAAACAGTATAGACCATTACCTTTAATGCATCAAACGGTGTAGACCATTACCTTTGATGACATTAAACTGTATAGACCATTACCTTTAATGACATCAAACGGTATAGACCATTACCTTTAATGACATCAAACGGTGTAGACCATTACCTTTAATGACATCAAACGGTATAGACCATTACCTTTAATGACATCAAACGGTATAGACAATTACCTTTGATGACTTCAAACGGCATAGACTATTACCTTTGATGACCTCGCACTGTATGAAGTCAAAGCAAATCCAGTGAATAAAAAGATTCATAAATGATTTAAATTAAGAATCGAGAAAATCAAGAGTTATTACATTTAGCTCACCTACAAGTGTCGTTGCTGACTCGCTCTTTATATCTAGATTTTTCTTAATAATTATATCATCATTTAAATGATAATTTGTCAATGGCACCGCGTACTCTGTATTCTAGCTGGTGGATGAGTTGATGGCTCGCTTGCCTGATAAGCACGAGGTCGCGGGTTTGAAACTCAATTCTCTGAAGCCTTATCGTCTCTGACAATACTGTACCGGATAGAAACATACGTTAAACTTAGCTCATAGAGGTGTCTTAATGTTGTCACGGACGACTCTATAGTCTAAAATGGTTGTCGTTGCACGTAGTTGCTGCACATAAAGAGCAACAAGTTTCTAACAGTGAACAAGAGACTGCCAGCTCTGCTAGAGAAGAACGCGATGAGAGTGTTGCTGGATCCTGCAGGCAACGAGGGCTCCTGGCACTACATTCACCCGTTCTACAAACTACGATCACTAGGCGATAATGTGAGCTCATTTATTAAATCATAGCGTCTTGTTCATTTATTAAATCATTGTGTCCCTTGTTCAATTATTAAATCATGCCCACCTCGTCATAATCAGAATCCACCAAGAATAACGGTATGTCAAAAGTAATGTTTTAGATGATCCAAATATACACTCGTATGGGGACGTGAAAAGGAAAACGGAAGATAGAGATGAGTGAAGATGTTATGGTATATTACATCTTCACTCATCTCTATCTTCCGTTTTCCTTTTGACGTCCACATACGAGTGTATATTTGGATCATCCAAAACATTACTTTTGACATACCGTTATTCTTGGTGGATTCTGATTATGACGAGGTGGGCATGATTTAATAATTGAAGGGACACAATGCCAGTAGGCAGTGCACTGAGAGAGAGAGAGAGAGAGAGAGAGAGAGAGAGAGAGAGAGAGAGAGAGAGAGGAAGAAGGTATGAGAGAGAGAGAGAGGAGAGAGAGAGGAGAGAGAGAGAGAGAGGAGAGAGACAGAGAGGGGAGAGAGAGGAGAGAGACAGAGAGGAGAGAGAGAGGAGAGAGAGGAGAGAGAGAGGAGAGAGACAGAGAGGAGAGAGAGAGGAGAGAGAGAGAGAGAGGAGAGAGAGAGGAGAGAGACAGAGAGGAGAGAGAGAGGAGAGAGAGGAGAGAGAGAGGAGAGAGAGAGAGAGAGGAGAGAGAGGAGAGAGAGAGGAGAGAGAGAGGAGAGAGAGAGGAGAGAGAGAGGAGAGAGACAGAGAGGAGAGAGAGAGAGGAGAGAGAGAGGAGAGAGAGAGGAGAGAGACAGAGAGGAGAGAGAGAGGAGAGAGGAGAGAGAGAGAAGAGAAGAGAGAGGAGAGAGAGTAGAGAGATAGACGAGAGAGAGAGGAAGAAGAGAGAGAGAGAGAGTAGAGAGAGAGCAGCAGAAGAGAGGAGGCGAGAGAGAGAGAATAGAGAGAGAGAAGAGAGAAGACGAGAGGGAGAGAGAGAGAGAGAGAGAGAGAGAGAAGATAGAGAGAGAGAGAGAGAAGGAGAGAGAGAGAGAGAGAAAGAGAGAGAAAGCGAGAGAGAGAATAAGAGAGGAGAGAAAGGGAAGAGAGCGAAGAGAGAAGAGAGAGAGAGAAGGATAGGAGAGCAGAGGAAGAGAGCGAGAGACGAGAGAGAGAGAGAGAAGAGGAGAGAGAGAGAGAGAGAGAGAGAGAGAGAGAGAGAGAGAGAGAGAGAGAGAGAGAGAGAGAGAGAGAGAGAGTCCCTTGATCGATTAGGTTTGATCTGTGCGGATTAGAAGTGCATGGTTCAAATCCTGGGATTGCCTCGTAACTGATATGATTTCCAGACATGCAATTTTTGTTAATTTAGGCAATTTTTCTCTTGGTCTTATATTTTTCAAGTTATAGAATTAGTGATATTGATGTAACTTTATTATTTGTATATTAAATTGAATGCGTTACAATAATAATTAAGTTCTTGACTAACTTTTATAGCTATATATGGCAGTTATGATTAAAACACCCATTATTGCGAAATAGTCCTCCATGATGATATCTATCACTTTTAGTATCACGTGTTCAATCTGTCAGGTAGTTTTGTTTACTATCCATTTACCGGTTATGTACTTATCCTAGATGCTAATTTCGGATCAGGTCGTCTGGAGTCAGGTCACTTTAGGATTTGCTCTGCGTTAATTTAAGCGCTACACATTGAGCTGTTTAGACTTTCAATTTGACTGATAAATGACTGTTCGATCTCGTTATCGTTATCCTTCTTAGGTTACCAGGCCAATGTCATGTACAGTCTCTATATTCTAGTAAATTCATAATTATAATTTAAAAAATTTGCGATCAAATCTCATTTTTCATTCTTTCGCTGGTTATTCTTAGATGTTTCAAAGCGGAATTTTTAGACTTTGAAAGTTAGAGCTGAAGATGAACGCTAACAGACGGGACTGAGATCTACGGTTACACGCTGTGCACAGTTTATGATGTGATGTTGAGCAGGTTGTAGTGGGTGATAAAGTTTATTATGTGATGTTGAGCAGGTTGTAGTGGGTGATAAAGTTGTTATACTTCCAGTCAATGCGGGACAACCTCTGCATGTCAGTAACTTTGAACTCTCTGATAATCCTGGGTGCAAGGAGGTTCGTTTACCAGTTACCACTTTCTCTATCTCGCTTACACAGTCACAGTCTCTCTCTCTCTCTTTTGCTCTATCTATCTCGCTCTCTCTCTCTCTCTCTTTCTCGTTCTCTTTCTCTATGTGTCGTGCTTATTCTCTCTCTCTTTCTCGCTCAACTTTCTTCTCCCTCTCTTTCTGTCTTATAAGCTTTCTTTTCTGTCGGTCATTAAATTAAAAGTTAATTTTAAAGTGGCAAATAGTACTGTTATTGAAGTTGAAACCCATATAGAGCCAATAATTTCACATGTACATGTAGTGACGCTTTGACAGTACCTACATGTAGACTAGTATTTTTAAACAATAAATAAAGGAGATTTAGACAGTTTTGAAAATGTCGGTATTGTTGATTCTGGCTTTCTCGTGTCGGTTGTATGATTGAATTGTTAGCACACTTGTCTGTTAAGCAGGAAGTCACGGAATATAATTCGAGCAGGACAATTTCTGACATTGTCATATTGATAAAAACGCAGACTTTAAACTTAGCTACAGCTTTATTAGCATTTTGCTGTAGTGAATGAATTTATTGTTTTTGACTAAATCAATTCACAAAACGTTCCATATTTTGTCTGTCTCACTACAAAATAGACCTGCTGTTTTGTGCTTGTCATAAGAGGCGACTAAATCAAGAACTGAAGAATTCTTTCATAAATGTAATTTAGTTTTTACTATAAATGCGGTTGTTGATTGGAACGTGTTTTGGGCCGTGGTGATAATAATAATAATAATAATAAAGTTTAACGTCCGTTTCCTCATCCAGGGATGATGCCAGGGACGTCCCAACAGCACACATCACTACAGATCAATTCACCCGGACCAGTCTGCAAAAGAAATGTGCTGAGGAGAATTAAGGTCCTAAACGAAAGCGAGTCCGGTGATCAAAAGATCACCGGACAGAATAGCAGAATACTACCTGATTGCAGGAGGTCCGGGCCCAAATCCCAGCCTCAACATCTGTGGAAGTATTCTCCTGACTCTGAAGCATTCCTTGAATTTAGCTTATAGTCTCATTATCATCTTTTAACCGATGCTGAAGTTTATTCTGATTTGCTTGTATATTTGGATGTTTACAGGTTAATTCCATTAATTGCAATACTTGTTGGAAGATTTCTCTCTTTCTAGAATGTAACGAGAATCAGGAGAACGTACTGAAAGGGGTTTGTACTGAGCAGTGTCGTTACTATGAGTATAATATACTTGTATATGTTTCTGTAGTTCTAACAATGCCCCTCTATATTTGCTTTATCTTTATCATAAATTAATTATGTTTGTATTTTCCTACATTTTTAGTAATATTCTCATAATATTTCTTTGTAGTCTACTGTGTGATCAAGCAGCAGTAATGTTAATATCTATTGCCCGTGGTGTGTCCGGGACACTGAAGAATAGACAAATCAACCGTTTCTGCACGTGTCGTACGAGAGACAAAGATAAAACTGAGGAAAGAAATGGAAACTACCTCAGAAGCTATACATTTTCTCACGTTATAGGCTACATATTGTGCTTGATGTATTCAAATGTTCTAATTGTACACGTACACTGTGTTGTGCTTGATGTATTCTAATGTTCTAATTGTACACGTACACTGTGTTGTGCTTGATGTATTCTAATGTTCTAATTGTACACGTACACTGTGTTGTGCTTGATGTATTCTAATGTTCTAATTGTACACGTACACTGTGTTGTGGCTGATGTATTCAAATGTTCTAATTGTACATGTACACTGTGTTGTGGCTGATGTTTAGGGTGACGTAGTCAGGCTGTTCCACGCTGAGCAGGAGAAGTTTCTGACTGCAGACGAGTACAAGAAGAAGCAGTACGTGTTCCTGAGGACTACAGGCAGAACTTCTGCCACAGCCGCCACCAGCTCTAAGGCTCTCTGGGAAATAGAGGTGCCTCAGATCTTATAGAGTCCTGAACATACCTGTTTTACGTCTTATTTTGTAAGATTTAAAACAACAGTAACAAGTGTAAGACTCCATATGACTATAGAGCCCTACAAATATCGCTGTTGTTTACTGCCTGTCAGTTATGGTACTGTCAGTCTTACCTTAGATTGGAAGCAGTGGACAGGGATCGAGCGACTTTACAATTAATCCTATCCAGCCAATGTTGTGTAATAATTACATAATTAGATTAATGGCGGAAATTAATGGCTAGATTAACTGGATTGATCGAATGATTTAGAATGAGTCAGGGTCGAAAGACATTCGTATCAGATATATTTCAGACTGTGATAAGTGTGTTATGATAAGAATAGTTTATAGTTTTGCTCTGAATTATTCTTATCTGAGCAAAACTACTGTTTATTTATACATTGTAAAGATATACTGTTTGACTGATCCGTAAATCGAGAAGATGGACTGACTTAGGATGGACTTATTGCATAACAGTGGTAAAGTTAATTTAGTTCTGGACTCTCCTCGGTAACTGATTGATTGAATCGATTGATGTACTGATGGATCGATAGATTTAATAGTTAGATTCTTTGAGTGGTAGAACTGGTATTACAAATCTTCTTCTTAGAGTCGCACTCGTTCCGCCATCACTTGTGTTACGAGTTGCTTTTGAAACGATTATGGTCGAAATTTTTAAATATAAAAATATTTTACAAACATTTGTAATATAGAGATATTACAAACTACCTGTGTTGATGAGGTGCTGATAACAAAAAGTTAATTCTTGATTAATTGATTGATTAATTGATTGATTGATTGATTAATTGATGGATTGATTGATTGATAGGTGGTACAGCACGACCCATGTCGAGGAGGTGCTGGTCACTGGAACAGTCTGTTCAGGTTTAAGCATCTTGCTACTGGACAGTATCTGGCGGCTGAGGTGCGCAAACATAAACTGTACACTTATAATCATTGTACACTAATAGTCACTGTACACTGTACACTAATAGACACTGTACACTAATAGTCACTGTACACTGTACACTAATAGACACTGTACACTAATAGTCACTGTACACTGTACACTAATAGACACTGTACACTAATAGTCACTGTACACTATAGTCACTGTACACTAATAGTACACTGTACTCTAATAGTCACTGTACACTAATAGTCACTGTACACTAATAGTCACTGTAAACTAATAGTCACTGTAAACCAATAGTCACTGTACACTAATAGTCACTGTAAACTAATAGTCACTGTAAACTAATAGTCACTGTACACTAATAGTCACTGTACACTAATAGTCACTGTAAACTAATAGTCACTGTGCACTAATAGTCACTGTAAACTAATAGTCACTGTAAACTAATAGTCACTGTACACTAATAGTCACTGTAAACTAATAGTCACTGTAAACTAATAGTCACTGTACACTAATAGTCACTGTAAACTAATAGTCACTGTAAACTAATAGTCACTGTACACTAATAGTCACTGTAATCTAATAGTCATTGTATACTAATAGTCACTGTACACTAATAGTCACTGTACGCATTAATAGTCACTGTACAATAATTAATAGTCACTGTACACTAATAGTCACACACTAATAGTCACTGTACACTCTGCACCTTGTAACAACTGTTAAGATTTTAACTTTTTTTGTTTGGGTTCACTTGTTGGTCTGTATGTTTTCTGATTGGAGTGAGAATTATTTCTTGTTTAAATATTGAGCGGTTTTAAGCTCTATAAGTGAGTTAATTTTCTTAAATAATTTAACGATGTATTACGCTATGAAATCCTGTTGAACTGATTGATTTATTACATTGTAATGCTATACTCCTGGTCCGCTGACTGATTTATTTAATATATATTGTATATATATTCTACTGACACTCTGTAGCATTTTACTGACATCTGTAGCATTCTACTGAAACACTGCAACATTCTACTGACATCTGTAGCATTCTACTGAAACACTGCAACATTCTACTGACATCTGTAGCATTCTACTGAAACACTGCAACATTCTACTGACACTCTGTAGCATTCTACACTGTGTTGTGCTTGATTACTGACACTCTGTAACATTCTACTAACACTCTGTAGCATACATTCTGTCGCATTCTACTGACACACTGTAGCATTCTACTGACACACTGTAGCATTCTACCGACCAACATATCTATTCGTCCATTGAAGTTTGTACGCTTTAGAGAACCGTGAGCTGTGATATTCTCTTCAATGGACTCAATGAATGCATTTTGACTAGTTTAGTAGTGTTTAACATTTCACTTATTTAATCTGACACCCTGTGAAAGTTACATTTGACAGATTTACTGATTTAATAATAACAATAATAACAACAATTAGAGTGCTACAGTCATCAATGACAACATCGAGCACTATTGAGACAAAATCAAGCCGGCGAGCAAAAAAAGAAGGTCCAAAAACGGTGCAAATTCCAAAATCCAGAAATTCAGTCCAAAGTAAAGGGAGTTAAAGAAAAGGTGGTTTAGGCGCAGGTCGCTGCTCATGGACACTGGATGGAAAAGAGAGATGGAAAAGATAGGTCTTCAACTGCTTATGGAATTGCTCATATGAAAGCAAAGGCTGATGTGATTCAAATGAAGATTTCCGAAAATTGGATGGAAGAGAATTCCAGATCTGAGGTGCAGCATGCTGGAAAGAACGATTAGATAGCTTAGAGCGTGAAGGTAAGCTAGGTCTCAAGAGTAATTAACTTAGAAGACCGAGAAATAGCAGGCTGCATCACTTTAATCAAGTGAGACATACAAGTTTGTCCGAGGATGGTGATGGACTTATAGGTTAACGAAGCTGTTTTGTAAATGATACGCTCTTTAATCTCTAGCCAGTGCAAAGACTTCAAAATAGGCGTAACATGTGAGTACTTGGAACTACAAAGAATTGCTCGCGCAAGAGAATTCTGAACAAACTGCAACCGATCAATCTCACTGCCAGGGAGATTTAAAAACAGGGAATTGCAGTAGTCCAACTTCGATTGCACAAGAGCAGCACCAATTGTAGCAGCTGTCTCACGTGATAAATATGGACGTATTCGACGAATCACGTAATCACGGATATGGAAGAAACATGCTTATGAAGTTTTAGTTATGTGTTCGTGGAAGGTTAGGTGTTTATCAATGATAACACTGAGATTTCTCACAGAAGAAACAGGTGATACCTAAAGGAAACAGTAGGTGAATTTTTAATAGTATCTTGCTTAATGATTATAAGTGAATACAAAAGAAAAATGGTCTGACGGCGAGTGAGATAAAATATTAACACTTAAAGGTTCAATAGCAGAGAGACTTGGTGTAATAACAACATCAAGTGTATGATTGTCAATATGAGTAGCAACATTCACATGTTGAACAGCATTACAAGAGGACAGCAAAGTATTAAACTGCTGAGTTAAGGGATCAAGAGGATTATCAAGGTGAATGTTGAGGTCACCTGTAATCACAAAGTCTGATTTAGAAGTAGTAAGGAAGGAGAGTAGGTAGTAGATTTGTTTTATTAATGCATAAATTTATTATTGATGAGATTCAATGGATGATGATGATGGTGATGATGACGACGATGATGATGATGATGATGATGATGACGACGACGATGATGATGATGAAGATGACGATGTATTATTTGTGCTCTCGTGTAGGTGGACAACGATCCGATGCCTGATCCGATGAGAACGAAGCTGAGGGGTAACCCCACCGCGCCCGTGTACAGTCTCGTGTCAGTGCCCCACAGTCACGACATCGCTTCCATATTCGAGCTCGACCCTACCACGATGACTAAAGAGTCGACTGTGCCGAGGTGGGGTTGTCGCTCATGTTTAGTACAAAATGGCCGTTACAAGGTTCTTTACATCTGTAGTGATCTGTAGTGATGTGGGCTGTTGGGGACGTCCCTGACATCATCCCTAGATGAGGAAACGGACGTTAAACCTTTATTATTATTATTATTATTATTATAATTTTTATTTTTATTATTATTATTATAATTTAGTTGTCCTGGGCTGTATAAGGCCCTGGGCTAAAATATAAGATAAAAAAGACTTTATTTAATTAAAAGAAAGATGAAAAAATATTTAAAACAGTTCCTCTACGCTCTGGGAGGCCGCATTCGCCAATGTGCCGCGAATGCATACAGCATTAAAACGCTGGAGTGCTATAGATAGGCGCTGCCATAGAAAGGCTTTTTCACGCTGGTCGCCTGTAATAGCACTGGTTCTCCTGCCTAATTCGTTTAAGAAGTCAGACGCGGCAGAGTTGATGGGGCCCAATGTCTCAAAAACAATTGGCAGGAAGATGTAGCTGCTAGAGACTGCGGCATATTTAAGTGTCTTCCTATTGGCAGCGGCTTCAGCAGCTGAGCCAGCAGCAGCGCATGAAAGGCTGAGATTGCTTGCTGAGAATGTGTCTGTCACAGTGACATCCCAGCTGATACACTTGCCTTCTGCCCAAGGAATTTGAGATACACCGTCCGGTCGTTTCCCATCCGAGCGGCTCAATCCCTGGGGCTCTTTTATTGCCGGAATATTTGCGCGAATTATTATTATTATTATTATTATTACACTATAACTGCAAAGTACATAGTTTTATAACTTTAAGGAACCTATAAAACCAACATATCTTTTTCTGTACTCAATATAAAACGTTTAGGCCTTATGACAATGCTAATTTTCTAGATGAAAATACTCGAGAGAAGGTTAGACATGGTGAAAGTATCATTCGCAGTTGTATGTTTAGTTGTAAAAGTCTGTTACTCATAAGCTTTTTCTTGTTTGCTTTAAGATGATATGATACTAATATGAAACATTTTGATCTTAAGCACGACCTACTGGCTTTGTTTATACAACTGCCTACAGATTGGATCCAATTCAATTAATAAATTTCTTCTTCTTAGTTATATCTTACTAAATATTAATCTCCAGAGATTGTAAGACTTTGGAACTGAATGACTGTTTCAGATCCTCATTTGTACGCTTGAGACATCTGTGTACTAACACTTGGGTACACAGTACGTCAGTCCCTATTGATAAAGAAGAAGAGAAGCCAATTATGAGCAAGGTACCACCGCGACCCCCACATTGGGGCTAGGGGGATAAAGCCCCTTGCATGTTGTGATGTCAATAGTTTCTCTGTTAATCGCTGGGCGTCTCTCTCGTGCCATGAATTATGTTCAACTTATGAACGCTGTTGGAAAATTTAAGTCACTTCTTTTGCTCTGGCTGATAGATGTTATTTCAGTTTTCTGTAAATTTATTTTATGTTTATTTCTCTGGCAATTTGATGCTTAATTTGAATCTGAATTATTAAAGTCTGAGACCGATGCATGGATTAGTTTTGTCATATTGCATTATTTTTCATTAATTTCAAATGCTTCTGCGTCTTTGGCGAACAATTTAAAGAGCTCATTCTTTTTCTTCGGATGGATATAAGTTGTTTTTCGGTCGAATAATGCGGAGTATGCTCTATTTACCTCTTGAACTATCACTGCTATGCATGTTGAAATGCTGTTGACTATTGTGCTTCATTGGGTCGCCATTAATCGTCAAATGTTGCTTGTGATGCTTGCCTGTTGTCATATGTTACTACTCAGCTGTTGTCATATGTTGCTACTCAACACTCAGCTGTTGCCATATGTTGCTACTCAGCTGTTGTCATATGTTGCTACTCAGCTGTTGTTAGATACTGTCACAGGTCACTACGTGTAGATACTGTCACAGCGTCACAACATGTATATACTGTCACAGCGTCACTACGTGTAGATACTGTCACATCGTCACTACGTGTAGATACTGTCACAGGTCACTACATATAGATACTGTCACAGCGTCACTACATATAGATACTGTCACATCGTCACTACGTGTAGATACTGTCACATCGTCACTGCGTGTAGATACTGTCACATCGTCACTACGTGTAGATACTGTCACAGCGTCACAACATGTATATACTGTCACAGCGTCACTACGTGTAGATACTGTCACTGCGTCACTACGTGTAGATACTGTCACATCGTCACTACATGTAGATACTGTCACATCGTCACTATGTGTGAAATTTTTCTTCTATATATATATACATATATATATATATATATATATATATATATATATATATATATATATATATTTCCACTTCCATCACAGTACTATTTTGCCACTTAAAAAATAACTTATAATAATGACTACAGAAAAGACAAATTATAAGACAGACAGAGAGATAGAAACAAGGGGAGCGAGAGAGAGTGAGAGAGATTGATAGAGAAAGAGAGAGAGAGAAGAGAAAGAGAAGAGAGTAAGAGTGATAGAGAGAGAAGAGAGTAAGAGAGATCGAGAGAGAGAGAGAGAGAGAGAGAGAGAGAGTGAGATAATATTCTAATCTAACTATTGTTAGAGAAAGCGAGAGAGAAATAAAGAAGAGAGAGAATATTTCTTTCATGGACATCCAGAGTCATTCCTGACGTACCAACTTTAATACAATAAGCTGAGTAGCTGTCTGCACAAACTGCCTCGTCAAAGCTATTTCAAACACAGTGTCGTCCTATTTAAAGCTAGTTAAAAAAATTTCTGCTTTAATTGTTTGTAGAGTTATATATTTATTGAGTACTATTTTGAGTTACATTAGCCATCAAGCTTTAGTTTACGTTTGTGCATCAATCAAGTACAGGGCTTGTGTTTCATATGCTGTTCTTGTCGGTACTTGTTTTTCTTTGTGCATGCCTGTCTATATAGCTGTGTCATTCTCTAGATGTGCGTATCTGTGTGCATGCCTGTCTGTATGACTCTGTGTTCTTCTAGCTGTATGCATGCCTGTACTTCGTATTTTTAACAGTACAGCATTTGTACGACTACGACACGTGGTGACGAATACGTGGGCTCATAGTTCTGCCATTCCTATAGACGTGTCAGAGGATAAGCCTATCATGCACAAGGTATCTAGGTCAAGCCAATCATGCAAAAGGTATCTAGGTCAAGCCTATCATGCACAAGGTATCTAGGTCAAGCCTATCATGCACAAGGTATCTAGGTCATGTGTCATTCAAACAAACATTATCCTGAAACAATCACGATGATCTCTATCACTTATATTACTACTTATCTGAACCATTAGGTATTTAATATGCTTCTTATGTACCTATTTATGACTTTTGATTATAACTTTATTGTTTATAATATATCTTATGACAACATGTAACGCTTTGATTTGCTTTCCTGGAAATCGAACCCACGAGGGTTGAGTTCTAATGAGAATTTATCATTTAAATATTCTGACCTTGTTTCTGACGCCATTCTAATATGCAAGTGGAATAAGCGCCATGTAAGAAGTCAACTGTAAATTGAAATATTAGCAAATAAGAAATAAATATACCTATTAGCAATTAGGTCGCAGGTCTGCCATTCTAAACGACGTCTTGATAAATTAGCAAGCTTATTGCAATTAGGTAAATACATTTAAGTACTTAACTGTACTTAAATAAGAAGATTAACATCAAAAAGACAAAAGTGATGAGGGTGTTCCAGGATATTGGTAAAGTCAATACTATAATAAATGGTACGAGATTGGAACAGGTTTATTGAGTTTCAAATACTTACGTCATACTATAACAGTTGATGGGAAATGTGAGACTGATGCAGTAGGATTACACGCGTAATAGAGGCATTCGTCTTAAGAAAGCCACAAAGATATTGCAATGAAAACCTTGGTCTGGACCACGCTATTGTATGGATGTGAAACATGGACTTTAAGGAAGGAAGATATCAGGAAACTAGAGGCTTTGGAAATGTGGATATGGAGAAAAATGGAGAGGATTAGCTGGACTCAAAAGGTTAGAAATGAGAAAATTATGGAGGGAGTTGGTACAGATAGACAGTTGATAAATGCATCCTGAAATAGGAAGAAGAGTTGAATAGGACACATTCGAAGGGGGAAAGTCTACTAAAAGAGGTCAATGAAGGCAGAATGGAAGGAAATGGAGGCACAGGCAGGCCGAGATTAGGTATGTTAGATGATTTAAAGATCCACTCCTACGTGGACATGAAGAGGAAAGCGGAAGACAGAGAAGAGCGAAAACATTGTATGCCATGGATCTTCCAGTAGGCAGTGCACTAAGAAAGATGTAAGTACTGTAAGATGATCTCTGTCGATTGATGCCAGTATGATATTAGAACTGTGGAGTTTCATTACTTTAATAAAATTCTATGTTACAGGACTTCTGTAATACTGATTTTTACTGCGTAATGAGATTTTTAGTCAGTTCAAATAATGTCAATATTATTTGATGCCTGTATGACTTTCCAAAAATTGTTGTAAAAGTGTGGTCGCTTGGCTTAGGTACATTATTTTTCATATTTACTTATTTAGACAATTTTTGTGGTGTATCCTTTTTTAAATATTATTTTTAGGAATTGTACTAGTTTGTTGCTTTCATTGTCTTAGTATACTGTATAATTCAGATTTATTTCTGTTCTGGGCTCCTTGAAACAAGTATGCTATTTCAAATACTATCCATGCAGCCCAATAACTAACTGTTGTACAGTTTAAAACAGCTGCACAGAGAATGTACAATAGAGATGCATTTGTTATTGCTCCTAGAATCCTACGTGGTTAATTTGGAGCGATTTTCACCATTTCAAATGCAATACTGTAACACCCGATCGCACCAATCGGTGGATTGAGTCGTTTGTTTGATTTCTTTCTATACTTTATGACCGTAATAGGGTAATAATGGTACGCTGACTACTACTATCATCATCGTCTTCCCTTGAATTCCAGTTTAATAAGGGTCGGGATGCGAAGAGACTGTCTCAAATCCTCTCTGTCCTACATCATATCATCAATCAATCCCCTATTTGAGACTTTTCCATTGGTTTAAATTTTTGTAGCAATTTCTGTAGCCTAGGCGCTCACCAACCGAATACCCTGTCTGACTTTGGTTGGATCTTAGTGCTTTAGTCGCCTTCTACGACACGTGCAGTCACCGGTTGGTCAATTCTTCAAACAACCCGGACACAACACGGGGATAAATCCCTGGCTGCTACTACATTTGTTAATATTAATGTAACGCATGGATGGATATAGGTTAGTGTACGTGGCAGTATGTGATATGTGGATATATGTGTATATGATTGATATTTTTCAGTAGTTAACATTTTATGTTTTTTTGACATTGAGTTGAATTTTAGGGCGCCGTTTGTTTGCTCAATATTCTACATGTAATGTCGATTAGATGTCGTTAAGTGCATACATCTTAAAAGGATGAAGCAGTGTGTTGTTAAAATAAAAAATACTACTAAAATACACTATTAAAATAAAAATAAGAAAAATAAGTAATACGCATCTTAGCCTCCGTTTCCTTCTCTAAAGATGATGTTGATGCTGTCACTGCAGGATGTGTAATGATCGTCACTGTATGGAGTTTAACCAAAAACAATCTTCAAAACAAAATATTATGCTCAAAAAGCTTGTTGTAGAAAACGATAATATCTCATTGTATAATATATCTTATTTTACATATTTGACAGCAGACTATTTTATTTATCTATCAGATTATTTTATATATCTGATTTCAGTATAAATTATTGAACGAATGAAAGTGCAAGTAGTTTGCATTGATATAAATACGATTCTTAAATTATGGCCCCATACGATTTATTTTTTTTGATAATGTGCTTCAAATACGTGTAAACTTTAGATATGTGTTAAAATGATTATTTTAAAATCTACTATTTATTTCAGTAAATTTAATGATTGAACACCAATTTGTTATGGGGAACGTCATTCATATCTCTTGTGGTAAAGCTGGTAAAGCTAATGTTAACGTCAGTTTCCTCATTCGAAAGCGATGTCAGTGACGGGCGAGCCCAGGATTTGAACTCCGCACATACTGATCCGCGGTCGAATAGCTTACCGACATCGCCACTGGCTTCCACCAGAAGTGAATATATTTCATAACTATATTTTGTTTGTTCAGAGTAATTTTGTTCTATTGCTTATTCCGAAGTGTATATAAAAACTGATATAATATGTGCTTATTGTCATAAACTCTACAAAGTATGGATTATGCAAATATGATTTTTTTAAAGTTAGTGGGTAGATAGTGTTGCAGTGAAGGAAGACAAGGAAGCGTTTGCAATAGTGTCTACATGATGATGTTGAAGGAAGCGTTGAAATAGTGTCTACATGATGATGTTGAAGGAAGCGTTGCAATAGTGTCTACATGATGATGTTGAAGGACGCGTTGCTATGTTGTCTAGATGATGATGATGTTGAGGGAAGCGTTTGTTACAGTGTCTACATGATAATGGTGAAGGAAGCATTGCTATGTTGTCTAGATGATGATGATGTTGAAGGAAACGTTTGTTACAGTGTCTACATATTAATGTTGAAGGAAGCGTTTGTTACAGTGTCTACATATTAATGTTGAAGGAAGCGTTGCTACAGTGTCTATATGATGATGTTTACAGGTAGGTTGTGCTGCAGTAAAGGAAGACAAGGAAGCGTTTGCTATAGTACCTGTATCTCCTCAAGAAGTCAGAGATCTCGACTTCGCTAACGACGCCAGTAAGGTGTTGGGTTCAATAGCCGCCAAGCTAGAGAGTGGCACAAGCACGCAGAACGATCGAAGGTTAGTGGGCGTCTATTTATACGTGCATGTATTGCGTGTATAATGCGTACATGTATTAAACAAGTGTAACTTTCTGGCGAAAGTATGTAACGATTTAAAGAGGTGGATTGAGGTAATGCCTAGTTTAGTATATCACTGAGTTAAACTATAGCAAGGATTAATTTTTTAATTCTCAATTATTATGCTAAAAATATGCAACAATGGCGAAGAACCGGACGTTAAATTCTTATCGATTGATTGATTTTGTTAATTTTTATTGATATTTTTGTAGTAAAACACTTTGAAGTTCGCTCTGAAATACGATAGTACCTTCAATACATCACGTTGTAGAAACACTTAATAATGCCTACACAGATATAAATATTTACTTATGTACTTAGAGCATTGCATGGCTGCAGTGTGTGTATGTGTATGTTATGTGTGCAGGTTAATCAGTGACTGCAGTGTGTGTATGTGTATGTTATGTGTGCAGGTTAATCAGTGACTGTGCTGTGTGTTTGTGTATTTTATGTGTACAGGTTAATCAGTGACTGCAGTATGTGTATGCGTATGTTATGTGTGCAGGTTAATCAGTCAGCTACTGGCGGACGTAATTTACTTCGTGGCCTATCAAGAGAACACCGGTGGTGATCCTTTCACTGTAGAACTCACTCATTCTGATAGAGAGAGACCCAAACTGTTGCGAGAACAGAATGTTCTTAAACAGGTTTCTTCTTTTTGTCTTGCTGATTGCTATCCTCTACAACATTACACTGTAGTTTAACCCCGAGCTTCCTGCTTCTGAAGATATCAGAGATGCCACTGCTTAAGTAAAATAACGTCTGTGTTAAGTAAAATAGCTGCAATGGTAAATGAATGGTATTTCATAAACATGTCTATTAGCAAAAATAGTCTGAAGCGGAGTCTAATATCAGTTTCCTGCGTCGAAAGCAGGCCGGGGAAGGGACGAACACTGAATTTGAACGTTGCACCTACTGATCATTAGTCAGAAACATAATCGATATTGCAACTAGCACAGTAACAAGTCTTTTAAGGTTGTGTTAGCGATAAAAAAACTAAGCAATTCTAGGTATTGAAGACTATTAATTTTATCCCTTGCGTATAAGTATAAGTGTACTTTCGAGACTGGACTCTGATGTTAATCTAGTGCTAAAGATTACGTCAGATTCTTATCTAAGCATATCAGCGACGGATTGAGCGCTGTGATTTTATTAATGATCACAGGTGGTTGATAAATGTGAATATAATGCACTGTCATGTTGTTGTTGTTGTGCAGATATTTTAAATGCTGTGCTGTCCGGTTGTTGTTGTTGTGCAGATATTTAAGATGCTGTCGTGTTGTTGTTGTTGTTGTTGTTGTGCAGATATTTAAGATGCTGTCGTGTTGTTGTTGTTGTGCAGATATTTAAGATGCTGCAGGCTCCCTTTGTGCCCAAGTCGAGCAGTGGACAGCCGCTGCTGACCATGGACGACCTGTCTGATCAGAAAAACAGCTCGTATAAACTCATGTGTCGACTCTGCTACAGGCTGCTCAAACTCTCGCAACACGACTATCGCAAGAATCAGGTGCGTGTCTTCTCTACCGAGCCTTATTGCATCGCTTCTTCTCTATTTATTAATAATTATAGACGAGGAACAAGTTATTTTGTTAAGGTATTTTCGTGAACTTCAATATCTGATAAGTTACAATTCGCTGTGTAAATTTCTTGTTTCACATTACGTAAATACATGTTTATGTCACATATTCACCTACTATTTAAATATAATTATTATAGTAGAGCCCTAGTACGATTTTGATTGAGTCATAATAATATTATTATTTAAAATTATTCAACTATTATTTAATAGAATGCTGCTCTTCACTGCTGTCTTATTTGTATTGACCTGTCAATCAACTACAAATTGCATACGCAAAATTTGTACATACAATTCAATGCGCTTATGACTTTATGGCATATTCATCTTGATGAGGTGCGCACTGAAATCTCAGCTTAGTCTACAATATATATAGTCCGTTTCGTAGAAAATGTGAGGCAAAGGATGCCTAACATATTTCACAATCAATGATGAATAAGAATAAATTGCAAGTTGTTTTACGTTATTGGATATACATGTAGTCCTTCAAAGGTCAAGTTAATGCTGAAGTGGTTGATTTTAGATTCATGGCCAATTTTACTTTATCTCAATCTGGTCTTAGCCAGTGGCATGTTGCAAGTTGTTCGATAGAAGATCTGTAGGTGCTGGGTTAAAATTCATTGCTCTCTTCGTCACTGACGTAGGCCAACTATCTAGCTGGAAACTGACGTTAAGCTTGGCTTTAGCTTTAGCTTAGACTCTTTTTAACGTCTTATTTCTAGTCGTTGTTATTTAGGCATCACTGTGATGTAGGGTAAATACAGCAGAATGTTTAGACTTTGTGTGCTTGTGTAACAGGAATATATCGCGAAGCAGTTCCCGTTCATGCAGAAGCAGATAGGATACGATGTGTTGGCTGAGGAGACAATCACAGCTCTGCTGCACAACAATCGCAAGCTGCTGGAGAAACACATAACTCCCTCTGAGATTGACACGTTCGTCAAACTTGTTCGAACCAAGAAGGAGCCCAGGTTTGCTTGTTTGCTTCATGCCGTATCCTTCTTGTGGTCATTTATCAGAAAAGTTGTGCAATGTTATTTCTTTGCTTTTGATTTCTGATGATGAGATGTAATGTTCACTTTGGTATACATGTGTTGTATGTACATGTTTATTTAATTACTTTGCGATGAATCGATAGATAGTAATGCTACAGTATAGACTATGCGCTACCGTTGATTGGTTGATTTTAGCATTCACATTTCTAAACGTTGATATTTTGAAATAGATCTGATTGATGATCAGATATCAGAGGCAAGTGGATCATTTGTGTAATGTCTACAGCTGTCAAGAACTAGTTTTTCTAAATTGCTTTTAATACTATTCCTTGCATATAAGTACGATTGTATGCGATTGATTTATTGATTGATTTCTTGATTGCTTGACTGATTTTGTAGGTTCTTGGATTACCTGGCCGACCTGTGTGTGTCTAATAACGTTGCTATACCAGTGACGCAGGAGCTGATTTGTAAGACTGTTCTATTCGAAGGAAATAGAGACATACTCATCGACACCCAAATACTCAGGACTCAGGTACGCGCATAGTATTTATTCTCTGATTAGGTTTGTACTTATGATGTTTCTACTTGCATTTTTAAATTTCCGTTTCGCATCTGTCAAGAACAATATTTACTGATAATGATTTGTTAATGCTAAGAATTTAATGAGTTGAAGTAGATAGGGGCCTATATACAGTTCTAATTGATTTAGCGAAGTTCCTGGGCCGGTTTGCATGATAGACCGATGGACCTTCCTGATAAGTGCAATGAATGAGAACAATTTGTCTCAATTTATGATTGATAGATTTCGTGATGCGGTGATTTAAACGAAGTTGAGAAAAGAGCAAAGGGATTCTATACCGCGCTAATTTAAGTGTGTTCACTGCTTGTGGATAGATAGATTGACTAATTGATTGATTAATTTTTCGGATTGAGGTGAAGGGACTTGTGCCAAGGAGAGATGCGATACTCGGGCCATATTTAGTCTAGTATACTAATGCATGCAATGAATGAGTGAATGAAGGAATGAATGAATGATTGATTGATTAATTGATTGTGAGAGGAATAGATGACCTGAAACCCAACGAATCTCTATCTCTCTCTCTCTTCTCTCTCTCTCTCTCGCTCTTTCTCTCTCTCTCTACATATATATATATATATATATATATATATATATATATATGTATATGTGTATATATATATATATATATATATAATATATATATATATATATATAATATATATATATATATTATGTATATATATATATGTATATGTGTATATATATATATGTGTATATATATATATATATATATATATATATATATATATATTATATATATATATATATAATATATACATGTATATATATATATATATATATATATATATATATATATATTAAATTATTTTATATATATATGATGGCTTGACTGATGTGATTAATTGATGAAATGTTTGATTGGTTGAGTGATTGATTGATTGATTGATTGTGCAGATAGAGGTGGAGAGACATATGCCTATGAGGGGAGGAGATGACATGGGGCCTGATGAGTCTATGATCAGTGTAGAGGAGGACGAGGAGGTGGTACTGGTGTGGGCCGGGGGTAAGAAGCAGAAGAGCATTAGAGAGCTTGCCATGGCTGCAATGGATGTCGATAAATCTGCCGAGAACAGGGAAGACAAAGAGGTTCTGTCGTACTACAGGTATTGGTATCTCCTAACCATAATTATAATCATTTCTAACTTTAATAATTTAATTGTTAATTTGTTACGTATAGTTTATGTGGTTTGGATCGAATGTCGATATTCTCACATGAAAACTGCTTTGTGGATGTTAAAGTTAAGCTAATAACAATTGACTGTTGATAAGTGCTATAATTACCAATACTCAGTACCCTGGTTAGTATCATACCTTATTCTGGAAGTAGGCTTGTAAATAAATGACTAAATGAATGACTAAATAAATAAATAAATCAGTTGTATCTCTTCTCTGATTGTTGTACACTATTGATGTGATACGTGCAGACATCGGTTGTATCTCGTCTCTGATTGTTGTGCACTATTGATGTGATACGTGCAGACATCAGTTGTATCTCTTCTCTTATTGTTGTGCATTATTAATGTGATACGTGCAGACATCAGTTGGATCTATTCTCTTATTGTTGTACACTGTTAATGTGATACGTGCAGACATCAGTTGGATCTGTTCTCTTATTGCTGTGCACTATTAATTTGATACGTGCAGACATTAGTTGGATCTGTTCTCTTATTGTTGTACACTGTTAATGTGATACGTGCAGACATCAGTTGGATCTGTTCTCTCACATGTGTCTGGACAGACAGTATCTGGCTATTAACAGTCTCTCTACACAGCTCGATATTGATCTGATACTCAGGTGACTTGTTAAGCTTCTGCTTGTATCTCTGTACTCCACGTATAGTTGTGTGTACGCATAAGTGTGTGTGCTTGCAGGCGTGCTTTTGTGCTGTAGATGTGTAATAATAATAATAATAATAATAAAGGTTTAACATCCATTTCCTCATCCAGAGATGATGTCAGGGACGTCCCCAATAGCACACATCACTGCAGATCAATTCACCCAGACCAATCAGCGAAAGAAATGTGCTGAGGAGAAGTAAGGTCCTAAACGAAAGCCAGTCCGGTGATCAAAAAATGGTCAAGGTAGATTGATTATGTCTATGGTGGGAAAAGGTAAGTTTTAAGCTTAATAGAGGATGTTGAAAGAGAAAAACAAGAGCGAAGATTAGCAGGTAAAGAGTTCCAGATCCAGATTGTGGGTGCTTGTGTGAGTATATGCATGTTGTACGTATAATTGCTTGTAGATGTATGCGTATGTGTGCTTGAAGTGAAAGTGTATGTGTGCACGCAGGTGTATGCAAAAGTGTGCTCTTCGGTGCATTCGTATGTGTTGACTGGTTAATGTCAAATGTTTTGTATATGTGTGCTACTGATATGTGTTATATGGATGTATGTGTTTTATATAGATGTAAGTCATACGAGTTGTTGTTCTACTGATGTGTTTTATATAGATGTAAGTCATACGAGTTGTTGTTCTACTGATGTGTGTTATATAGATGTATGTCATACGAGCTGTTGTTCTACTGATGTGTGTTATATAGATGTATGTCATACGAGCTGTTGTTCTATTGATGTGTGTTAGATAGATGTATGTCATACGAGCTGTTGTTCTACTGATGTGTGTTATATAGACGTATGTCATACGAGCTGTTGTTCTATTGATGTGTGTTATATAGATGTATGTCATACGAGCTGTTGTTCTACTGATGTGTGTTATATAGATGTATGTCATACGAGCTGTTGTTCTACTGATGTGTGTTATATAGATGTATGTCATACGAGCTGTTGTTCTACTGATGTGTATTATATAGATATATATCATACGAGTTGTTGTTCTACTGTTGTGTGTCATATAGATGTATGTCATAAGAGTTGTTGTTCTACTGATGTGTGTTATATAGATATATGTCATGCGAGCTGTTGTTCTACTGATATGTGTTATATAGATGTATATCATACGAGTTGTTGTTCTACTGATGTGTGTTATATAGATGTGTGTGTTATATAGGTATGTGTTAAACAGATATGTGTGTTTTATAGGTGTATGTGTTATATAGATGTATGTGTTATATAGGTTTATGTGTTATATAGATGTATGTGTCATATAGGTGTATGTGTTATATAGGTATATGTGTTATATAGGTGTATGTGTTATATAGATGTATGTGTTATATAGATGTATGTGTTATATAGATGTATGTGTCATATAGGTATATGTGTTATATAGGTGTATGTGTTATGTAGGTGTATGTGTTATATAGGTGTATGTGTTATATAGATGTATGTGTTATATAGATATATGTGTTATATACATGTATGTGTTATATAGGTATATGTGTTATATAGGTGTATGTGTTATGTAGGTGTATGTGTTATATAGGTGTATGTGTTATATAGGTGTATGTGTTATATAGATGTATGTGTTATATAAGTGTATGTGTTATATAGATGTATGTGTTATATAGGTGTACGTGTTGTATAGGTGTGTGTGTTATATAGATGTATGTGTTATATAGGTATATGTGTTATATAGGTGTATGTCAGACGAGCTGTTGCCCTATTCGCTGAGGGCCTCGTTCTGTAGGCTGCTGCTGCACATGCATGTGGATAGAGATCCTCAGGAAACTGTCACGCCTGTTAAATACGCCAGGCTGTGGAGTGAGATTCCTCCAATCATCTCTGTGCATGAGTATGTATCAATCGATAAATTCTTACCGGTTAATAATTATGTAATAAATAGGTCGTATTTTTCTTGATCGGTAAATGGATATTTAATTCCCTTTTCTCGTACTAACATACGTATGAAGAGCTTTGATGTACGTCACCCTATAGTATGGTTCAATTTATCTGATACTATTTGTAACTATTTCTTTTTCTTTCGTTAAGACAACTCTCTTTATTTTATATTTGTTCAATGTTAAGTTTAGTTCACTTTGAGTTTTGTAATCTTTAATAAGTTGTCTTTTGCGTTAACTTAATTCGTCTATGTTTTTAGTATTTTGTTGTTGCCTACCTTATTGGGCAGTATATAAAATGTATGGTTACAGTAGGTTCTACAGTATTCTGTAGCTCATAGAAGACAATTAGTAAGGGAATTTGTTACTCTTTCTAGCTGCTACTGCTTGTAGGCCCTTTACCTCACAGAACTTAGGCACTTTTGTGATAACCTTCTTCATCTTCTTTATTTGCTACTTAATTATGTAAGTTTCTATTTTCTACTATTGTGACAAACAAATAAAAGTTTGAAGTTTGAAAAAATATATATGAAGACTATGTTTATATATAATATAATATTATAATTGTCATTGTTAGTCAGTGAGTCAAGCTAGTCAACTAGTGAATTTGTTTGTGCTTTTAACCAATCAAATCAATGTGTGTATTTACATATTCTTTTGTCTATTGGTATCCCAAACCTAGTTCTATTGTGATTTTATAAAGCCTATATATTTACTAGTATTTATATACTTTTGAAAATTGTACATGTATGTAATCGACAGTACATAATTTTGATTGTTTAAGTGGTTATTATTCTTTATTTGGGCACTCGGTTAAGATTGCCAGTCCATTTAAATATCAATATGGTTGTTACTTTTATTTCAGTATTTGATTTAATGGGTTCAAGTCTATAAATATGACATCATTAGATGGCTTTTGGGCGTGATTTGTATCTGGATCGTATCTGTATGTGTGCCTGGATATATTTGTGTGCATATGTATGTACGAGTGTTTATGTGCGTGGATGAGTGTCTGTGTGTGTGTGTGTGTCTGTGTGTGTGTTAGTGTACGCTTTCTTGCGTTCGTTGTTGTGTGTATCTTATGATTATATTTAACATTTGTTAAAGGATAAGATTGATTGACAGCCGTATGGTTCGATTGATTGACTGATTGATTGGCGATGAGGTATGTGTTGACTGACGGTCCATTGATCGATTGATTGATTGACAGTGGTTTGGTTAGACTGACGGTCATTGATTGATTGATTGACAGTGGTTTGGTTAGACTGACGGTCATTGATTGATTGATTGACAGTAGTTTGGTAGACTGACGGTCATTGATTGATTGATTGATGATGCAGTTACGAGGCTAATAAGATGACGAATGATCCTGTGAAGCAATCAGTTCAGAAGAAGTTCTCGTCAACCATGATGTTTGTAGAGGAATACCTGCAGCACGTCGTCAATGACGTCTTCTGCTTCTCTGACAAAGAACAGAACAAGCTCACTTATCAGGTAAAAGCTGGTAAAGCTAAGGTTAACGTCAGTTTCCTCACTCGAAAGCGATGTCAGTGATGGGCGAGCCCAGGATTTGAACCACGCACATACTGATCCGCGGTCGAGTTTCTTACCGCCTTCGCCACTGGCTCCAGCCAGGTCTTCTACCAGCCAATCAATCACTGATTAATCATTAAATCTAGAAATAAATAACTCAATAAAATAATCAGTTAATCGATCAGTATATCGAAAAATCAATCTTTCAATTTATCATTCGTTCAGTATTTTATTATTTCATACATGCCATTAAATTATTATTCTATTTTTTCCTTTCATTATATCATTCACTATATTCTCTTGAAGAAGTAGAACAAGATCACTTAAGAGTTAAACAAGCGGTCAGTGGATTGACCAGAAGGATGACAAATAAATGAGTATCTAAACAGTGGACATCTCTCTGTTATATGTTTTAAATAGTTGATTAAGTTAAGCTAGACGTTTGCTATGCAATTAAATTCATAAGTTGTTATGCGTTCTTAGGTAAGCTAGCGACTTCTTCTCCAGTGTATGTTAGTTTCTTTAATTTCTAAGATTATATATATATATATATATATATATATATATATATATACATACATATGCATATATATATATATATATATATATATATATATATATATACAGTATATATATATATACTGTATATATATATATATATATATATATATTACATATATATATATATACATACATATATATATATATATATATATATATATATATATATATATATATATATATATATTTACACACACACGCACACACACATATATATATATATATATATATATATATATATATATATATATATACAGCCCATGTATGCTATCAACACCAGGCGAACCTGATCGAAAAGTACTGTGTGTTTTCTCTCTTAGTGCACTGCCCACTGGCAGGTCCATAATGTTTGTCATGAATGTGCTATTCAGGTGGTTAAGCTGGCGCGCCACCTCATCTACTTTGGCTTCTATAATTTCTCTGGAATCCTCAGATTGACTCGCACGCTGCTCAGCATACTCGACTGTGTCGACGAGTCTAGTGGCTCAGCTGTGGCTACAGCCGCTGTCACTGACGGCGACGATAAGCTGCTCTCTGATAAAGGTTCGCTCACAATGTAATACATTATACTATGAAGATGTAGTTCACTGTACCAAGCTGTGTTATACATACAATACTGTACTGTGCTATGCAGAATAACGCGCTATAGTTTAGTACGACAAATACAATACAATGCAAGGGATTATAGTACAATATAATGCAAGACTGTATCCATTGCTTATGCAGTATAATGTGGTTGATATATTTGCTATAAAATTAAGTATCCCACAGAATATTGATCGCTAGAAGAGTGTATAATACAGTGTAATACCGTATAATGCAGTACAGTGCATTGCAAGACAGCGCGTTGCGATATATTGCAGTACAGTTCACCACAGGACAGCATATGACAAAATATTGCAGTACCATGTACTACTACAAGGCAGTACATTCCACAACGTATTAGATTGAACATTACAAAATAATGCAGTACAATGCGATGTAATATAATAGAGTGAGTTACGAAGCAATATAATGCAGAGCTTCATATAGTACTTCAATTCAATTCTGTGCTACTACAATGCAATATACCATCAACTCATTTCAGGTTGTGTGCTATACATGTACAATACGTGTACAATACAATGATGTAATGTTCAATTTAGGCAATGGCAATTTTTCAAATTTTTAATTATGAACTTTTACCCGTGTTATGTCCGGATTGCTGAAGAATGGACCAACCGTGGATTGCACATTTCGTAAAAGTCGACAAGGACTAAGATCCAAACCAGCGCCAGAAAGGGCATTGGGTTGGTGAGCGCCTAAGCTCCAAAAATTGCTACAAAATTTTCTAAATCAAATGGAAAGTTTAAAAATATCCCCATTTTAGCTAAAGTAGCATTCAAGGAAAGAAGTAGAAGATGGTGATGATGAACTGTAAATTTGTAACTGATATGAAACGAAAAGTGTTTTAGCAGTTAATATAGTTTTTGCTATCTGATGTATAACATTATAGTTTCGTAGACTAATTAGTTTTCCAGTAAACCGACGTCTTTAAACAGATGACACTTAATTTTCAACTTTGATTTTACTTATTTATAAGTAAAAATTAGCTGCATATTTACTTTAGTACTACAGTAGACCAAAATAGATAAGCCGGTGGATTTAATCAATGGACTCTATTAATGTTGTTCATTATTAATAATTATTGCTGTGAATATGTGTAATAGTTTGCCTATTTTTTACTACGCTATGACATGCGATGCAGAATTCAACAGGTACTAATCGAGTATTCATTTCGTTAATTGAAATATTTGCTTTATTGAAACATTGTTGTATAGTTGTATTTTACTGGCTCTATGCATAATATGAGGAGGTCATAATCATTTTGTTGGTTCGGGGATTGTTCTTTTATGAATGCGAAAACAGAATGATTAACAATACGTTCTTTTGACCTGGCAGTTAACGGAATGATAGGCAGATTTAGGGATAAGGAGACAGAGATATAAATCGTATAAGACGTTATCTGATGTTCATGTTAGAATTTAATATGTTTCGCACTGCTGTCTTAAGTAGTATATATATTACCCTTAATATCATGTCATAAAAGTTCTTATTTAGAAGAGAGAGAGAGAGAGAGAGAGAGAAAACTATGTGTATTTTCAAAAACACTCAAATATGCAATACCACACATTAAGCCGCCAAAGCAAAAACCTATCTAGTTGACCACCCATCTCGCATACAAAAGAATAAAATGTTAAAAAATATGCAAATTAAAAATGAAAAAAAGCAAATCATATATGTCTCGACACTAAGAATATACGCATTGTGAACATATGTACGTATATACATGCACTTACATATACATGCACTTACATATACATGCACTTACATATACATGCACTTACATATACATGCACTTACATATACATGTACATGCACTTACATATACATGCACTTAACATCCATATATAGTTTTATATGCATATATACATAAACATACACATATATACATATACACATAATCTTATATACACCTAGTACTAAGTATTATACCACGTATACTCAAAAATAATACATTTAAGCATGTATACTCACAAACACATACAAAGATATGTAATAAATCAAAGTTCTCGAAAACAGACACTACTCAAGCAATAATCTAAGATAACATTTGAATGTAGTAACAAACAATTTTAGCGAACGATAGTTGCGAATATCTATAGGAAATTTTTTCCATGTCTATGTAAAACAAGTCGATTGATTTTGATTTTGATTGTTCAGTCAAGCTGTTATGTTTTTATCAATAGTATTCACTTTTCAGCTGTTCAAGTGATTCCTATAGTGATTCTTCACTTCCAATTCCTTATCACCGTCAGATATTTAAAAACAGTTGAATCTCTTTAAATTTTGTTCGGACGTTTTGGTGCCTGTTTTGTGGATTGGTTTTTATGCTTTGAAGCTTTTTGTGGTTCTGCTATTCTGCTATTTACCTGATTCGATTTAAAAATATTTTTAAAACCTTCTAGAGTGATAGATAGAAGTCACTCTTTCTCTCAGTCACGTTCCCATTTTGCTCACTTTCTTTCAGATTTTTTACTTTCATCCACAAAAATTTTATCGAATTCTCTAGTGGTTTTCGTAGTGTGCTTCATTTCTAATGTTATCTTGGAATTGGAGCTGGAATCGGCTGGAGCCAGTCGCGATTTCGGTAAGATATTAGATCGTGGATCAGTATGTGGGTGTTTCAAATCCTGGGCTCACCCGTCACTGACTTTGCTTTCGAGTGAGGAAACTGATGTTAACATTAGCTTTTTTGGTTTAGCTTTAATAAAGCGTGAGTTTAAATCACTGAACATAGTGTGTACTATGATCGCCAACTCCAGTCAGACGCTTTACTCTATGGTGTTCTCTTCTGTTTTCCTTCCTCTTATCTGAGATCAGCGAATCATTGGCGGATTCGTAATTGACGTTTCTGATAGGAAAATTGTTGTACCGTCACTTATTGTGTCAGAAGGACTAAGCTAACGCGAAGTTATTCTTCAGAGTAGTTAAAAACAGTTTTATAGGTAGTTTTTGCTGTTATCAATGTATTCGTTGCACTGTGTTACGTGCTCACTGGACATTAGATGACGAGGAAGTAGACGGGAGCGAGGAGGATAACACGGCGACACCTGGTGATGTGTCTCTACGTTGTTGTTGTTGCTGTACAGTGTGGATGCGTGATAGACTTTTATTGTATAAATATAGGCTATATACATGACGCGTATATAGCTGGTTTTATGTTTACTTCGTTCAAGTGTAGTTATCTTTTGGTTCAGTTTGCTTCTTGTTGTTAGACTTTTGGTTATAATTCAGAGCTTCTGTTGTTATAGTGGAATTGGAATCTTGGCCATACTCGTATATATCGCAACGATAGTTGAACGAGTGCGATATACATGTACGCTAAAAATGGAATAAAAATTATATGATATAGTGTAGTTTTATATGAACTTGCTGATTGCTTGAGTGTTTAGAAAATTAATATTGCTTTTACTTATATCTTCCAGCGTAAAAGTAAATTTGCAGAACGGTGAAAAAATATTTCAGCAGCTTTGAATTTAATGTATTTTTGTAAACAATCATTAGTAATTCCTGAATGATAATGATTACAAGAGGAACACATGAGCAATACTGCAAGCATTTCGCTCGAGTGCAACTTTTGTCAATAGTCTTGCTTTGAGAAATTTTGTCTAATATATATTTTAGCTGTAATATGCAGTTCAGTAGTACACAATCTTAAAGAATATAGATTAAATATCAGTTGCTGGTATATTTGATAAACATATAACCTTCTCTGACCCTGTGGCACTTTTTTGTTAGTTTTGGTGTTGGTCGCAACGTTGCTTGCGAGATTCATTTCTTGGCAGTGTGATTTGTGACAGGATGGCCGTGTATTCGTCAAATCATATAACTAATTTATCATTGAGTAAAGATAGTATGGATGATATGTTGTATAGGCGTCTACTCACATGGTTAACGAGATTTTTGGCCCGGGGTACTTTGAATGTAGCCGGGTCAAGAGTATGGTTTATCATGCTTCATAACTGAGAGTACTGTCGCGCAGATATTATATTTCAACTTTTGGTGACATTGTTGCCCTGGCACTCAAAATGAAATGGCTCCCATGATATGTTGTATTTTGGCCAGACTTTGAATGTTTTCTCTTCTGTTTGTTTATTAAAAATCGGTTTAATTTTGAGTTTAATTTTTTTGTTTAGTATTTATGCGTCTCAGAACTTACTAAATATTCCACTCATTTACTGAAGGGGTTTACTTTTTTAAGGCTAGTATTTCGAAACGTATTGTGGCCGTTGATTTATTGTTTGGTTTCCTTATTTATTGTGTAGTATTCGCTTACTTTATTTTGAACATACTCTACGAAAATAGAAGAAAGGATTAGGGAAAAAGGTGAGAGAGATGCAAATAGTATCGATTTATAGTGACGGTTGGTTAGTTGTGCTTTTATCAGCTAAAAGTGAATGAGCAAATGCTTTCATATTATATTTTTGTGGAATTAGTGATTTGGTGTATGAGCAACTTCTAGATTTATCATTTCAACTGTTATCACTCATTGTCATTAGGAACAGATAAAAATGGAGCGACATTTCATTTAGTTGAGCTGGTGGCATATCTATAACACGGCTGCCTTCGGATCAATATGTGCTGGGTTCAAATCTGAGCTCGTTCCGTCAATGACTTGACATTGAGACAAGAAACTGGCATTAAACTAAGCTTCAGCTTTAAGCTTTTGGAGTTCTGAGTAATATCTAATGAGCTTTGGGAAACGCGTTTAATGTATACCTCATACTATGATGCAAGCGGCTGTAGTAAAACGTCGATAGATAGAGAAACTTGTGTCTAGTTATTCAATGCTAATGAGTAAACGAAAAAATGACTTTATTTTAAATTGCGACTTGCTCTACATATTGCTGTTGAATAACTTCAATTTTTTATTGATATTGATGGCCAGTGTTGAAAGTTCCAAAGGAAGTTCCAAAGGTTCTACATGAAGATGATGTTATCGAGCGGAGATTTGTGACTCAGTAGTTGTAGCCATCACAACTGGGACAGGCACATTCATGGCTAATATCATCAAGAACTGGTCAATTTATTGTCCCATATATATATATATATATATATATATATATATATATATATATATATATATTATAGCTTTTGTGGTAGCTGGTAAAACGTCACATTGGCAGTAATTGTGGACGATGGTTTTAATGGTTGATTTGTAGGGAGAGCTGTAGCAGCCGTAGCGGCAGCCATAACAGCCAGTACGGGACTGCTCGTGCAGAAAACTGCTGACTCGTCGAGAACAATCGATCACTCTGAGGATCAACTCGTCATGGAGACAAAGCTGAAGATCATCGAAATACTTCAGGTTTCACTGTAGTTTAAATGTTATAACTTATAAATGTACCGGTCGAATGAGGATGGTCATAGATGGCCGAATGGATAGACGCTTTGCCTGAGAAGCAGAAGACCATCGTTCGAATCCTTATTCGGACCGTGTCTGACAGTATACCTTGTTATACGTAACAGATATTAAACTTAGCTTCACAACCTTCTTAATTGGCAAAAATCTGATCTTAAGAGATTTATATTTTGTAGCAGAAGGTTGTGTATAATTCAGACTTAAGGATTTAATCGAAAAATTGCAACTGTAGAGATAGTTTATATTGATCAAGTATTATTTATTAGTACTATATCTAACTGATTTGGTAGTATAACTTGCTGTGTCTGGTGGACTAGGGTCTAATTTTAGCCTCATTTATAGAGAAGGACCTTCTTAGTAAAAGTTTCGTTAGGCCGAAGAGTTTTTTTATCTTTTCAAGACGATTTCTTTGACCTCTCTTCATTACATTTATCTCCTCTCTTTCTTCACTTTTTCCTGAATAAGCCGTTGAAATATTTTCATTATTTGTTTAAATAATATGAATTAATATACTGTTGAGCAGAAAGCTTGAGTAAGCTTCTAAAATATGTGAACCTCATCCTCTTCAACTGCACAGTTGAGTTTTTAAAGCAAATGCAATATGTCATTGATGTTGTTATTGTTTATGTTTACAGTTCATACTAAACGTTCGTTTGGACTACCGGATATCAAGTCTGCTGTCGATATTCAAGAGAGAGTTTGATGAGAATATGAACACTGGCCGGTCCGAGGAGGGTAAGAGTACTGTATGATAATAGTATGATAACAGTATGATAATGGTATGATAACAGTATGATAATAGTTTGATAACGGTGTGATAACAGTATTATAACAGTAAAATAACAGTCTCTCTTCAGTGCACTGCCAAGTGGCAGGTTCAAGGTACATATTCTTACTCAAAGTCTGCTTTCTCGTTCCATAACAGCACTGCTTAGATCAACAAGTTAATCCCTTCACAAAGTCTATGCCTTATCCATACTTTATGTAACCTATAGCTTGGGAAGAAATATGGCTTCTGAGGTGGTTTCCCGTTGCCTTACTCAGTTAGGTGGATTAATTACCATTTAGTCCTGGGGGAAAATATTTCATGGTGAGGTGGGTCCCCTCTTGCCATCCTCAGCTCCTGCCTTTAGTCGCCTCTTACGTACACGCGGCAGATTGTTTGCGGTTGCCCAATTCTGCAGTGGTCCAACCACACCCGAGCACAACACGGGCACAAAATAACAGTATGATAACACTATGATAACAGAAAGATTGCAGTAAAATAATAGTATAATAGTAGTATAATAACAGGATGATAACAGTAAAATAACAGTATGCTAACACTATGATAATAGTAAGATTACAGTAAAATACAGTATGCATATTAACAAATAACAGTACGCGATCATATCGTCGTCATTGTTCTGACTTATTGAGGCCCAGACTAGACTTATAACGGCCTAGACTAGACTTATAGAGACCTAGACTAGACTTATAGAGGCCTAGACTAGACTTATAGAGGCCTAGCCTAGACTTATAGAGGCCTAAATGCTACAGCGGTGGTAGTCCGAGCTCAGCGCTAGATGATTCTCCTGTTTCCTTTGAATGCTACTGAACTATTCTGCTTATAAGTGTAGGATTTATTATACACTTATTGGATTAATGATGGTCTTTTAGTTAATAATTGTGGAGTTAATCGTTTTCCTGATCAAATTAATAATCAGAGAGTAAAATAGGACATGTAGCCTTCCATTGAGATTGGTGGATAGTGTAACCGTCCATACTGCAGTTAATTTAAATGAATTATTCCTTAATGAATTTCCGCAGAAGTTTTCTAAAGTAGGCCCTAAAGGCTGATTTATGACTGGCAATTGCATGCTATCGTATCGTATATGAATTGCAACTTTCCGTTAAGTAATGTTTGTATTGATCAAGTATTTCGATAATATAATTGTCTAATAATTATAATATTTGGTTATTTTTTGGCATCCTGTGGTTCAGGTGCGCATGTCACGTGTTAATTGTTGTACTGTACGTGTGTGATGTAGGGTTAGATTTAGAGGCTATTGGAAGTCAGGCTGAAGACATTTTTGGAGGAGGGTAAGCAGTGTTTCTATGATTCTATAAAGAGTTACTCGCAGATTTAATTAGCAATACACTAACAATGCAGTATTCAGTGTCATCGTCGAAAAAGGTTTGTAGGTTTGGACAAATTCTCATTCATTATACTGAAGTACTTTTAATCCAGAAATTTTTCTACGATGCTATCGCCAAAGTTAATTAATTGCATAGCTTAATCCATATAACTCAGTGTGAATATTTTAACCTACATTCTATTCTAAGTTTAATGAGTGTGACAGTTCTGTACATCTGTATACAGTATACATGTACACACGATATGCACACTACTTTTTTGTCACTAAGAACTCATTCAAAGCTCAGCTTAATGGTGCTTTCATCCATTGAATTAGTTGTAAAGAGTCAATAAATTCATAACTAGTCTTTTGACTAAATTATTCCTTTGGTACTGCTAATGATGATGATGAAAGTTTTATGGCACCAGTATTTCGACGGGGCTCTGCAAAAGTGATCAATTGTTTATTGTTGAAGTCGTGAAAGTCTGCTAATCAATAACTGTGGGAGGCAATGAGTGATCACCTGTTCATGTTGGCCTCAAACTAGAGGCTACATTTTAAGCCTCTTGTTTTTTATGAAGGCTTAGCCATTTTGATATGACAAACTGGTTGTTCAATGGTGTGGTCTACGAGAGTTTAGAGAGCATGAGAGCTGACATAATCTAGAAATGAGTAATCTATTTCTCATAAAATTTTGGATATGACTTTTAGTAAACCGCTCGATAGTTGTAGTTATCTACTGATCTCTTCATGATCACTGTACAGTAACGAAGCGTCTAGTGACCTGGATTTAGACGGAGAGGGGGGCAGAAGATTTCTGCGGGTGTTGCTCAACCTCGTCATGCACAACTACCCACAGCTCGTGTCTGGAGCCCTGCAGCTTCTCTTCCGCCACTTCAGTCAGCGCCACGAAGTCCTAGCCGCCTTCAAACAGGTCCTTCCGTGTCCTGCTTACAATTAATAAGCCTCACTGCTATTGTAATTGATTATAATTAATAGGTCTCACTGGTGTCATTGATTATAATTAATAGGCCTCACTGGTGTCATTGATTTAATTGATGTAATTGATTTAATTGGTGTAATTGATTTAATTGATGTAATTGATTTAATTGATGTAACTGATTTATTTGAATGGAGGAGGCCTATTCTTATCCAGACCCTAGAGAAATGAGATTCCTGGGAAGATGATGATGATGCTTACTGATAGAATTTTTCTAGTGAAAGTATCACAGCTGTTGACTTTATCTTGGTGAATTTAATTTACTAGTGAAACATTATAATTACTGTATTACAAACATTTTGTCTTATTCATTATTGCCACAGTTCCCTCTGATGTATTTAATGTGACTTGCAGACTATTTCGCACGTAACGAATGCATATCGCTGAGACAGCAAGCTGATTATTAACTGTATATTCGTTTGTACCTCTATCTACATCAAGTGTTGCATGTTCCTTTAACATGCAGAACTACAAGCAGACAACGGCTGGCATATTGTCATATGTATGAGAGTTCATATAGTTATATCCTTGCTTAAATCCCTTTTTTTACAAATGTTTTTGCTTGTTTTTATAATATAATTAATAACTACAGTATTTCATTAATTAATTACTTAATTGCACACTACTGCATATGTCTCTGTGTAAGTTTGCCTAATTGTATGCTCGTTTCCGTCTACATGTATAGATATTCGTAGGCCTATGTCTAGTTATTTGCTGTCTCTAGATTTTAATCATCATCATCATCGTCTTCCCTTGAATCACAGCTTAATTATGGTCGTGATACGAATAGACCTTTTTCAATTTGTTTAAATATATTCACAAAATTAAAATTCAATTTAATTTTAAATATTTATAAGTACATGTAGGTATAGTTTTAAATTTTTTTTTTATGGATGTAAGTATGCGTGTCTAATTGTATGCTCGTTTCTAACTATAGATTTATGTCATTGTGTTTAATATTTGCTGTTTCTATCTACATCTGTATGTGAGTGAGTCTAATTGTATGCTCATTTCGGTGTCTAGCTGTATGTCTAATCGTCTGCTCTTTTCTATGTCTAGGTACAACTGCTCGTCTCGGACAGTGATGTAGAGAACTACAAGCAGATCAAGACTGACCTCGATGAGCTGAGACTGCTCGTCGAGAAGTCAGAGCTGTGGGTGTACAAGGTGAAGGACATCGATGGTGAGGAGGAAGGTAGTAAGAAGGATAAGAAGAAGGAACAAGATGATGATGATGGAGGTGGAGCTGGGAAAGATAATGTATGTCCAATTGCGTTTTTGGTTTATTGTACCTAATAATTAATAATTTATTTTCCTTCAAATCGTATAAAAGCTGTTGTGTCTTGTACCATACATAAATGGCCCTGTAGAGGGCTGGGCTCTTACAAATATGGTTTCATTCTGTGTTTATTTTTATTGTCTTGTTTTTCTGTAGTATTGATTGCCAACCTGATAGAAATCACTGTTATGATGTTAAATTAGTGCTCTATCATATACACCTTAACTACGAAGTTTATTTATATAAACACAATTTTTTAGTAAATTTAGTCTTTCTATTGGAAAGGTTATACCAAGTTTAACGTCAGCTTCCTGCTCGAAAAACAGGTCATTTACGGGGAAAACACTGGATTTGAAGCTTTGAACACTGCACCTACTGATCGAGCAACTTGTCAACAAGCCATCGGCTGAACCCTATTTATGGTCTGTTCTCTTAGTGCATTGTCTACTGGCAGGTCCATGGCATATAAGGCCTCCACTCTCTCTGTCTTCCGCATTCCTCTTCATGTCCACATATGAGTGGGTCTTTAAATCATCTAACATACCAAATCTCGGCCTGCCTCTGCCTCCATTTCCTTCCATTCTTCCTTCTCTTTGTGATATATATATATATATATATATATATATATATATATATATATATATTATACATGGTTTTATATATATTATATACACTATAATATTATATTATATGTAAATGTATATTATATATATATATATATATATATATATATATACAATATTATATAGATATATACTATATATATATATATATATATATACATGTATATATATATATGTATATATATATATACAGGGTGAGTAAAAAAAAAGATAACACCTGCAAAACGTTTTAATATCTTAGGATATTGCTAATGTTTTCAAATCATACTTTTACCAATTACTAAAGGACCAATGTTGGATGAGATGGCCAATTTTCATCCATTTTAATACATGGATGGGAAAGTTATACAAGTTTCAGCTGAACAACCCTCCCCTTTTTTGAATGTACTGTATATAAAAATTTTATTTTATTTTTTTGGTCCTGTAAAGGGTCGTTGTTGTGGTTCAGAAAGAACCAGTTGTTTCTGCTAGCATTACTGATATATTCGATATGCTTATCTCCAGCTGCTACACAGAACTGCAGTAGCTTTCGGAACGCTAGGACAGCCTTGTTGATTCCAGCTTGGGCAGTCTCTCCCAAATTGACTGCAGCACTTCCGGCAGTTCTGTCTTGTTATCTGGCTTCGACTGGTGTTTCTGATAGAGATACAGCATGGTTCCCCAGACATGGTAATCCAGAGGATTTTAATCGGAGAGTTTGGAGGCCATTCACTGTTCTTGATGAAATGCGGATTTCTCTCGCTGATCCATTCCTGTGCGTGACGAGAAACATGAGCCGGAGCACCATTCTGCTGGAAGATGAACCATTTGGTAGAAGAGCAATGCAATCATCAAATAGCTTGGGAAGTAAAGTATGGACGTAATACTGAGCGTTCACCTTTTCCTTTGCGCCAATGAAGTGCAATTTGCCCTTCCGTTGTAGCAAGCGCCATTTTTAGGTAAAAATGGGGGGTTGCTCTGTTGAAACTTGTATAACTGGCCAATCTATAGCTTAAAATGGATGAAAATTGGCCACCCCATCACCAATTATTCCTTTAGTAATTGGTAAAAGTTTGATTTGAAAATATTAACAATAGCCTGAGATATTCAAACAGTTTGCAGGTGTTATCACTTTTTATTACTCACCCTGTATATATATATATATATATATATATATATATATAGAGAGAGAGAGAGAGAGAGAGAGAAAGCCAAGAGACGTCCCTCACATTGCCTTATGGCGAGGAACCGGACATTAAATTCTTATTGATTGATTTATTGATTGATTTATATATATATATATATATATATATATATATATATATATATATATATATATATAAATGTACCTGAATTGACCAGAACTGCTGCCATCTTTCGTTATTCCATTCTTGCACCAAACTTAAGTAACAAGAAAAAGGGAAGAAAGCCATATTTCAATCCCCAATCACCCATGATTACAACGTCCAGCTTGTTTTTGAAACTATTTACCGACACTGCATTGGCAACTTCCTCACTCAAGGAGTTCCATCAATCAATCACCCTATAAGAAAGGAAAACTTTCCTGTATGTATATATATATATATATATATATATATATATATATATATATATATATATATACATACTTACGTGTATATGTATATATATGTATATATATAGATATATATATATATATATATATATATATATATATATATATATAACATGTACTGTGTCAGGTTTTGTTCTACCTCTACAAGGCTAACCACACCCGAAACAGACGCTAAATCCTTAAATGTACTAATTCAACGGATTTTGCATCTGACTTCGTAATTAAACTACACTAATCTAAAGACCCAGACCTTTACAGATTAACTGACAGACTACAGTATTTAATATTTAATTATTTTAATTTAAACTAAAACGCGAATTTAATACAGATCAAGAAAATAAAGAAAAATCCAAATAGATAATATCAACGAAAAGCTAAGTTCAAATTGGCTGTCTTTATCATGAATCCAAAATATTCACATACACGTTTAACTCGTAGCACTAAAACGACTTTACATAATATAAAATCAACGAAAATACAATACCTAACTCTATCTAATTAACGCTTCAAAACATAAATTCCACTATGGAAATGCTAACTGATTATTTCATCAATAACTGCGTTAGTTTACTTTAATCGTACTTCGTGAACTCTTTCCTTTGATCAACTATTGATCAACCTAATCTTAGATATCACCTAGTGATTATCCAACACTGTTCTGTAACTGTCTATTCTAATTCTTTCGATCCTTCCATTCCTCTATCCACACTAACACGTAGAATCTCATCTACCACTTCCTCTCGTGACCTTCACCTTCCTCTTTTCTAAACAAAACTCCTTAGCTCCGCCCACTCTCGTGATGTCAAGCTTAACTATCCTCTAAACTCCTTAATAATGAAAAACTAAAATCAGTCAAAATAATATTATATAACTCCCATATATATAAATATTATAAGTAATCTTACTATAAAAAATATCAGGGCATAATTCCCTGACATACTGTATAGAAATTATATATATATATCTTTTGTTTCATCTTGCTGGACATCTGTTGCACTATTTATTTATTTCATTAGCTTTAACTATTAGCTTTCACTCTGTTCAGTCACTGTAAACTCTTATTTTTTATTAATATCAGGCTAAAACTGAAAAATCTGAGAAAACTAAGGAAAACTCGAAGAAATCAAAACTGGCTCTTCTTGTACGTATATTGGAGGCTTTTATTTTGATGTAGTTTTGATGATTAATCTGTTATTTGTATATGAAATTAAGGCAAACTTTATGGTAGTTCAATAGCTATAAGTCTACTGTATAGATGTAATGATCATTAAATTGTTTTATAAATTACTCGTTTGATAAAGATGATTAACGTTATTGTACAAATTAGTTGCATAAAGTGTAGCGAGACACATGAACGTTGAACAGTAAACCTTTTCGCTTAAACGTTCAGACTGAGGATCTGTTAATGTGCTGTTAGTGTGCAGTTAGTAAGCTGTTAGTACACTGTTAGTGTGTTAGTTTGTTGTTAGTTTGTTAATGCGCTGTTAATGTGTTAGCGTGCTTGTAGTCTGCACGTAGTGTATTAGAGTGCTGTTAGTGTGCCGTTTGTGTAGTGTGTTGTTAGTGTGTTACTCTGCTCTTAGTGTGCTGTTAGTGTCCTGTTAGTTTTGTTAGTGTGGTGTTAGGTGCTATTAGTGTGTTAGTGTGCTATTAGTGTGTTAGTGTGCTCTTAGTGTCTTAGTGTGCTCTTAATGTGTTACTGTGCTGTTGTGTGCCGTTAGTTTGTCGTTAGTGTACTTTTAGTGTGTTAGTGTGCTGTTAGTGTGTTAGTGTGCTGTTAGTGTGCAATGTCCCAAAGGCTATGATACTGACGTTTAACTCAGTAGAGCGGAACAGATTTGAACCTGCACCGGCTATTTAGCAGATTAACAACTGGCCAACGTGCTACCAGCTCAGCTCAACTTACCGGCTGTATTTTAATCTTTATTCGCTGTAGGGCAGCACAATAGCCGGTGGTGATGGCTCAGCCATAGATTTGGACTTGGGACCTCCGATCAACGCGACGGCTGCTAAGAACTACAGAACGATCAAGACTATACTGCAGCACCTCACTAGACTGTGTGTCGTCGACACTAACACGGGACGTAAGCCCCGCAAGCACGAGCAGAGGCTGCTACGCAACATGGGAGCTCACACTGTTGTTCTGGAACTTCTGCAGATTCCCTATGAGAAGGTTTGCCATTGTCCTCATTGTCCTGCGTCGGAAAACGATGAGATTTTAAGCTTAGATTCGTCAATATTGAAGTTATGGTATGTTAAGGTGATGTGATAATGCCTAATTGCCTGATTCATATTGAACGTCCCAGGTGTCGTCTACATGTGAGGGGCTCGACTTTAAATTAGCATTGATTGGTCTATCACATGCGATATTAAATCATCATTGATTGATCTGTCAGTTGTAATTTGATATACAGTTTATCAACTCTCTCTCTTAGTGCACTGCCTACTGGCAGTTCCATGGTACATAACGCCTCCACTCTTCTCTGTCTTCCGCCTTCCTCTTTATTTCCACATATGAGTGAGTCTTTAAATCATCTAACATACCTAATCTCGGCCTGCCCCTGCCTCTTTTTCCTTCCATTCTACCTTCTATGACCTCTTTTAATAGACCTTCCCCCTTAGAATGTGTCCTATCCATCTCTTCTTCCTATTTCTTTATACTTTTATCAACTATCTGTGCCAGCTCTCTCCAGGACTTTCTCATTTGTAACCTTTTGAGTCCAGCTAATCCTCTCCATTCTTCTCCAAATCCACATTTCCAATGCCTCCAGTTTCCTAATATCTTCCTTCCTTAAGGTCCATGTTTCACATCCATACAATAGCGTGGTCCAAACCAAAGTTTTCACTATCTTTATCCTTGTGTCTTTCTATAGACCTTTTGTTAATAGTTCTTTTCTACTACCAAAGGCGCTTTTGCTTGTGCAATCCTACTGCATATTTCTGTCTCACATTTCCCATCATCGGTTATTGTATGACCAAAATATTTGAAACTCCTTACCTGTTCCATTCCTTGGTCATCTGCAAATCGTACATCTTGTAACAAATTCCCTCCTACTTTTATGCCTTCTTCAAAGTCTTCCATGGCTTCCTCCATCATTGCCTCAGCGTAAATGTTAAACAGTAGCGGCGAAATGCTACAACCTTGTCTTACTCCACGTCCTAGTTCACCTTCTTCTGAATATTCTTGTTTGAATTTGATTACTGCTCTTTGGTTCATGTAAAAGTTCAATATTAGTCTTCTATCTCTTCAGTCAACTCCTATTCTTTTTAAGTTATTGATCATCGTTATCCAATCAATCCTGTCAAAGGCCTTCTCGAAGTCTACAAAACATACAAAAACGTCATTACCATATTCTAAGCTTCTTTCGCAAAGAAGCTGCATTACTCCTATGGCTTCTCTTGTGCCGCATCCTTTCCTAAAACCAAATTGTGTCTTGCTCAGTATCATCTCTGCTTTCGACTGAATGCGATTACTTACTATCTTTAATAAGGTCTTCGATGCATGAGGTATTAAGCTGATTGTTCTGTAATCCGAACACTTCACAGCATTGGCTTTTTTGGGAATTGGAATCATCACTGACTTGGTAAAGTCGTCTGGCCAAATACCTGTACTGTACACTTCCATACATACCTCTATTAAATTCTTGAGTGTTTCTCCTTCCAACATTTTCAAGAATTCTGCTGGGATTTCATCTATTCCGACTGCCTTCCCCTTCTTCATACTGTTAATTGCAGAATAAATTTCCTCCTTTATTAAATCGGGGCCCCTTTTATCGTCTTCTATGATATTCTCTTCTTCTATTTTAAAATCCTCTTGAACTGGTTTCCCAGCCTTATCATACAATTCCTCTACATATTCTCTCCATCTTTCTTTTACTTCTTCCAGCTCTGTCTTTAATTCCCCATCTTTACCCATTATACTGATGTTCGTTGCATCTCCTTTCTTTTTCTTATCAGTTCTTGTTAATATCCTGACTTCCTGGTATATTAGATCCGACCTCCCTCTTCTATCATATTCTGCTAGATCATCACACGTTTCACTGCACCAATGTTTTTTTGCTTTGTCTGTAAATTTTCTAAGTTCACTGTTTAAGCTTCTATATTTCCTTCGGCCATGACTGGTGTCAATACTTTCCATTTCCTCCTTTCATCCATTTTGTCTAGCATCTCGCTTGTGATCCAAGGTTTTTTAGCTGCATTTGCTTTAAGAAAGCCATAAACTTCTTTTGCAACTATTTTAATAGCTTCCTTTAGCTGACACCATCTTTCATTTACCCCTGTTCTTTAGTAGTCCTTCATTTCCTTAACTTTTCTTTCCACTGCTTCCTGAAACTGACTTCTTTTCTCGTTCAATCCGTTCAAATTCCATCTCTTGTTGCTTTTTTTCTTAGGTATTTTCTTCAGCTGAAGCCCTACTTTTGCCATTACCAGATTGTGGTCTGAATTATTATCGGCTCCTGGATAAGCCCTTGAATTCTTCACACTATTCCTGTACCGTTGCTTTATCAGAATATAGTCTATCTGATATCTTCCCTCGTTTCCGGTGTTTCCTGGTTTCTTCCATGTGTAACGCCTTCTCTTCTCATGTTTGAACCAAGTGTTGGACACCACTAATCTCATTCTATTGCAAAAGTCAACCAATTTCTGTCCTCTCTCATTTCTTTTTCCTAGACCATATTCCCCAACTTCATTTCCATCTCTCCCTTCACCCACCACCGCGTTCCAATCCCCCATAACTACCACTTGATCTGTGGCTTTTTCTCCTTTAATCATTCCTTCTATTTTGTTTATCAACTATGATAAACTTCATACGCACATAATCATAGTTTATCAACTATGATGATGTGTATCTTGGTATTGTTTATGACACTAAGATGGTACAATACGCGGAGATGTCTGAGGTCTGTGTAGTATTGATATTGGCGAGTTCTTCTACTCAGAGTGTTGGCATGTTGGAGGACAACTGTATGATACGTAAGAATGTCTTAATAGCGTAGGGGTAACGTCATGAAATTGTAAATGACAGATCCTGAGGTGAATTGAACTCTCGTGGGTTCGAATCCCGGCCGCGCTGATCTGAAAGTAAAATCTCGGACATTCACTGGACTGGTTACACGGAAAATGAAACAAATTGTCTAACGGTTTAAACATGTGGTATTAAAAAGTGATAGATATCAACATAGTTGATCATTTCACTATAATGCGTGTTTTTTACTTACTTTATGATGAAGGGCTCAGGTCAGAGAACAAGTCTAGTGTCGACACTTTGACCTGTGATCTGTGACCTGTGACCTATGACCTGTGACTCTGTGACCTGTGACTCTATAACCTATGACCTGTGACCTATGACCTCTGATGCTATGACCTATTTCCTGTGACGCGGTGACCTATGGTCTGTGATACTGTGACCTATGGCTTATGACCTGTGTCTCTATATTGTACTGTTGTTATGTCAACAGAATGATGACGTACGCATGCACGAGGTAATGAGATTGGCTCACGAGTTTCTGCAGAGTTTTTGTCTGGGTAATCACTCCAACCAAGCTCTGCTCCACCAATCTCTGGATCTCTTCCTTGTTCCAGGGGTATGTCAACGTATTGTGCTGGTTATTTACGAACATGATAATCGATATCAGTTTTATGTACTATATTGCTAAAGATATTGATTTTGATTGTTCTTATAATAAATATATTGCATCATTTATGAAGCTGACTGATGGACTGAATCACTGAATGGTTGACAGAATCACGATCACTAGTGGACTGAATCATGATCACTGGTGGACTGAATCACTGACTGATTGACTGAATCACGATCACTGGTGGACTGAATCACTGACTGATTGACTGAATCATGATCACTGGTGGGCTGAATCACTGACTGATTGACCGAATCACGATCACTGGTGGACTGGATCACTGAGTGGTTGACAGAATCACGATCACTGGTGGACTGAATCACTGACTGGTTGACTGAATCATCATTTCTGGTATAATTCATTACGCTTGTTCAGAGAAATTTATTGCTTCCTATGATATTTGATTTTATTGTCAAATGCTTTTTGAATTGCACGACAAGACAAGATAAAAATTAGTTATGATAAGTAACATAGTGATAGAATACAGGTTGTTTTCAAAAGCAAATCATTTTGTTCATGGCCAAGTTGTAACTAATTGACTGTGCTGTCATACGCCATCTGGTCCTATGACCTCAAGTCTTCTTAACATTTATTGCAACCTTCGTAGTTGTTTCATTCCTGGATATAAAAGACTAAAGGTTAAAGCCTAGTTTAACGTCAGTATTCTGATGTGGCGGACACTGAATTTGAATACTGAATTTACAGCATTGTAGTCGGACGACTACCGATGCGCTACCAACTCAGCCTTATGCTATTATTCATCATCATCATCATCCTCCCTTGAATCCCAGTTTAACTAGGGTCTGGATACGAATTGACTGTCTCAAATCCTCTCCGTCCTACACTACACCACCAGACAATCCCCTATTTGAGACTTTTCCATTCGTTTAAATTTTGTAGCAATTTCTGGAGCCTAGGCGCTCACCAACCGAATGCCCTTTCTGACGTTGGTATGGATCTTAGTGCTTTAGTCGCCTTCTACGACACGGGCAGTCACCGGTTGGTCAATTCTTCAAACAACCTGGACACAACATGGGGATAGCCTTATGCTATTATTAATATTGTATTAATTTTTTTTTGGATGTACTAATATAAATTACTGAAACCGTTTTGGATTTCTACGGAAAAATCTGACACAATTATCCTTATATAAATGTGTATCATTCAGTGTAATGACAATAATAATAATAATAATAATAATAATAATAATAATAATAATAATAATAATAATAATAAATTATAGTGCTACTGTGATCATTGATAAAATCGAGCACTAAAGTTTAAATTTGTAAGTTTCAGTGTCGCTGCAAACCGGGGAATCAAATATTCTAAAGATAGTTACTGACTCAGTATTCTCTTTTAATATAAAGTACTGACACAGTATTCTCTTTTAATATAAAGTACTGACACAGTATTCTCTTTTAATATAAAGTACTGACACAGTATTCTCTTTTAATATAAAGTACTGACACAGTATTCTCTTTTAATATAAAGTACTGACACAGTATTCTCTTTTAATATAAAGTACTGACGACAGTATTCTCTTTTAATATAAAGTACTGACACAGTATTCTCTTTTAATATACAAGTACTGACACAGTATTCTCTTTTAATATAAAGTACTGACTCAGTATTCTCTTTTAATATAAAGTACTGACACAGTATTCTCTTTTAATATAAAGTACTGACACAGTATTCTCTTTTAATATAAAGTACTGACACAGTATTCTCTTTTAATATAAAGTACTGACACAGTATTCTCTTTTAATATAAAGTACTGACACAGTATTCTCTTTTAATATAAAGTACTGACACAGTATTCTCTTTTAATATAAAGTACTGACACAGTATTCTCTTTTAATATAAAGTACTGACTCGTATTCTCTTTTCAATATAAATACTGACACAGTATTCTCTTTTAATATAAAGTACTGTACACAGTATTCTCTTTTAATATAACACAGTATTCTGACACAGTATTCTCTTTTAATATAAAGTACTGACACAGTATTCTCTTTTAATATAAAGTACTGACACAGTATTCTCTTTTAATATAAAGTACTGACTCAGTATTCTCTTTTAATATAAAGTATGACACAGTATTCTCTTTTAATATAAAGTACTGACACAGTATTCTCTTTTAATATAAAGTACTGACACAGTATTCTCTTTTAATATAAAGTACTGACACAGTATTCTCTTTTAATATAAAGTACTGACACAGTATTCTCTTTTAATATAAAGTACTGACACAGTATTCTCTTTTAATATAAAGTACTGACACAGTATTCTCTTTTAATATAAAGTACTGACACAGTATTCTCTTTTAATATAAAGTACTGACACAGTATTCTCTTTTAATATAAAGTACTGACACAGTATTCTCTTTTAATATAAAGTACTGACACAGTATTCTCTTTTAATATAAAGTACTGACACAGTATTCTCTTTTAATATAAAGTACTGACTCAGTATTCTCTTTTAATATAAAGTACTGACACAGTATTCTCTTTTAATATAAAGTACTGACACAGTATTCTCTTTTAATATAAAGTACTGACACAGTATTCTCTTTTAATATAAAGTACTGACTCAGTATTCTCTTTTAATATAAAGTACTGACACAGTATTCTCTTTTAATATAAAGTACTGACACAGTATTCTCTTTTAATATAAAGTACTGACTCAGTATTCTCTTTTAATATAAAGTACTGACTCAGTATTCTCTTTTAATATAAAGTACTGACACAGTTTTAATGAAAATTACAGAAACAGTATTTCAGTTTTAACGTCAACAATATTTCAGTTTTAATAAAACTGTATTTCAGTCGTAATATAAATTACTGAGAACAGTATTTCAGTTTTACAGAAACAGTTTTTCAGTTTAACAGAAATTACTGTCGCAATATTTAAGTTTACTACTAATTGCTGACGCTTTATTTCAGTTATAATAGAAATTACTGACGCAGTATTTCAGTTTTACTACTAATTACTGATGCTGTATTTCAATTTTAATAGAAATGACTGACACGGTATTTCATACTACTGCCCGTGTGTTTAGCTGCTAGAGGCGGAAACAGCGAGAGCCATATTTCAGGACAACATCCAGCTGTGCAACGAGGTGACGGAGAAAGTTGTGCAACATTTTGTGCACTGCATCGAGACGCACTGCAGACACATGCAGTACCTGCGCTTTCTGCAGACCATCGTAAAGTCTGAGGGCAATTACATACGAAAGTGTCAGGACGTGGTCATGTCTGAGGTACTAGTTTAAATATATTCTACGCCTATTTCTTATGTCATTGCTCTTTTAGTAAGACTGTTAATAAACGCCTTGAGGATGTAGCTAATTGCTCTTATCTGACAATTTTTGAAGGTCATTCTTCTTCTTGTGCAATAATTAATTCCTGCGTGTATCAAGGCTCTGCCATTGGACCTACTGCTTTCGTTGTTACTGCATCTGATCTCAAGACTTTGATTAAAGCAAACACGCTACTTAAATATGCTGATGACACATACTTGATTGTGCCTGCATCCAATTTTCACCTAACAGAAGGCGAACTTGCCCATATTGAAGATTGGGCCGTAATTAACAATCTAAAATTAAATAGAAGAATGTCTAAAGAAATTATATTTCACTGCCCAAATATAATAAGAGGCAGGTTCGACAGCCCCTAATCTTGAAGGCATGGAACGTGTGTTAGATATGAAATGTTTGAGTGTTACTTTGTTGTCAAATTTTTCTTTTTCTACTCACATAAAATTTCAAATTAAACTTGCAAAATAGGAATTTAAAAATTCGAGCACTCAAAGCGATATTTTCAAGAATTGGTAACTCTTCACCAGAGGTGATAATTTCTTTGACTGAGTCGCAATGCGTACCCATGCTACTATATGGCTTAGAGAGTGTTATACTGTCAAGTCACAAATTCACAGCATTGAAAATGCATATGCTCAGATATACTCTAGCTTTTCCATACATTCAATAAGAATATTATAGCTCAAAGTCAATACTACATGGGTCAATTGCCTGCTAAACTAAACATTGCAATACGACGATTGAAGTTCTTATCTAAGCTAAGTTCAATGGGTAACCATTACTATGAAATTGATTTTAGACAGGAAGAATTATGCAAACTAATGTCTGAGTACAATTGCTTTATTGGATGTAATGTTACGGATCTAGCAAAAGTGAACTGGAAGTATTATTTGCGTCTATATTTTGAAAATAATAAACTAAATACAACACAAAATTAAGGCACGATAAATGAAAAAGTTAAAGATTATAATTTTCTCTAATCTATTTTTTTATTTGTTTATTGCACTCTTTTCGAAGTACATGTGTGTGATATTTCATGTTCTTTCGTTTCGAATGCTTTATCTCTTTGCCCTATTTCGCTGAACATGATGTCATTTTGTATAGTGTAGTTTATATTGTGTACTTATTGTAGTTATGCTACCATATTTTTGGTGAAATAAAGATGCATATATAAGTAATCTTTTATCCTCAAGTTCCAGCAATATTTTTGCTTTGTATTGTCTACGCACTAAAGGAATATCCAGTGAACTCATTTAGAGAGTATTTCAGGCATCTACATTAAAGAGGCTTCTCTACTCATCCTAATATTGGTGGGGTTTTACCACTGCGGAAGATAGAAAGAGACTTGAAGCTTTTTAAGACGAGCTGAAGGCAAATTTCTGCAAATTGGAATCCAGTTTAGAAGATTTGTGTGCTTCAGCTAATCATAAACTTTTAAAAATGTACGTAGTGATAGCGCCCATCTACTTACACCACTTTTTCCTCCACTTATCCATCACCCATATCTAACTAGAAGAAACGTTGCCAGTAGAAATTTCACACTTCCTACTAAACGCAATAGTTTAGGTGACAAGAACTTTATTACCCGTACTATACTTGATGATGCTGTAAATTATGAACTTTTAACTTACATTGCCAATGCTCTCATAACCTTACTGTTCGTTTTTTAACTGCTGAAATTGATTTCTGCTACTGTTTAATAATGCTTAGATAGACGTATATGACTTTAGAGCTCTTAAATAGGATAAGTTTGTCTTGGTAAATTTTATGTCATCTTATAATTTTTCATCCTATATTGTCTATTTTATGTTGCATATCTGGTTGTATCTGTTACATTGCTATATTATCGGTCATATTGTTACAGTCTGCGGTTTGTTAGAGTGATAATGGAAATAAAAAGGAATAGATTATTAAGATCTGTGAAATTTAATGAATAAAGATCTACTTATAATATCGCCGAGATTTATATTTAACAGCTTTATTACTCACCGCTTTATCTTAGTATATACTACTGTATCTCATATGCATTTCTAATGTTTTAAGTAAAAGCTATTGTATAATTACAAATATATTCTTTCTATATCTCTATATAAAGAACATATATTCTTCTCTTTGAGTATGAATATGGAATATGTACCTTGAACCTGCCACTTGGCAGTGCACTGAAGAGAGAGATCTCTATATACATTAGTTGGGTGTGAGTATTTTTACATTGTTGACTATTATATTGTTACGATGTTTGGTATTATTTATAGTGATTTGGAATATCAAGCGAATATCTAGGTCTATTACTAGAATTGAATATTTCTGTTTATTTTACATATCTAAAGTACATGTACATTCAATATCGGCGTTATAAAGGTTATTCATTTAATGCATCAGTTGGAACAGTACTATATAATGCGATTATTTGTTTGTGACTTTGATTTTGAAACGGTAAAACTGTTGAATTGTGCATCAGGACGAGAGCATAGATCAGGCCATAGTTTCTAAGTTATACCCGGAGGCCCAGATGGAAGCGGTTTACTTTAGAAAGGCTCAGGACCTGGTTGTCAATTCGGTCAGTGATCGAGTGAAACTTGTGCCGTGTGTACCCCAAACTGTTTGTAGGTGTCTTACCCCAAAGTGTTTGTAGGTGTCTTGTCTGTCCTGTTGTCAAACTGACACCATTTATAACCGTCTGATTGTGACCCCAAAGAGATTTTGAGATTTGTATTTGTAAAGGATTAAAAATATCTTTTGGCTTGATGTTGTTAACGTTAAAAATTGATGTGTTTAAATGTGATAACATTTTTATGCTTAACGTTATTTAACATTTGTGATGAGTTTAAATGTGATAACAGCTCGCATTTAATGTTTTTTAAACATTTTGATGTGTTGCTTGAATTAAAGTCTTTTAAATTGTTGCAGACTGATAACGTTATACCATTAGTATAATTAAATAATTAATTAACTAATTAATTATTAATACTTGTGACTTACACGAATGACTAACAGAACTTTTGTTGACACTTTTATAATAATAATAATAATAATAAGAGCAAACCGGCGATAAGCGAGAGACATCTTTTCTTTGGCAAAGGCTTTCCATGACTTTGCAAAGATTTAATGCAGTCTGCTTCAACACTTCTTTTAAGCCGATTGATGACCTCGAGTAGCCGGGCGGCGATTCAGCACGTATTGCTTGAATCGTTTTTATCAAACCCCAGGTTCTTTACGCCGGGGTTAAAAAAAACAAAAACAATTATAACAAATATAATACAGATTTAACGTCCATTTACTAATCTAGCGGTGATGTCAGGGACGTCATAATGTATAATGTACATTTGGATTTTATTGCAAGTTCCTAGTTTATAAGTGTGACAATATATTTATTCATTACTACTTTATGATGAAAATTTACCAATTGTTTACAACATCTTTGTCGTCGAGTGTAATCTCTGCTTTCTTTGCGTCACAAGACAATGTGTTGTGATGTGATGCCAAAAGGTAACCTAAACGCAAGCTAATATAAAATGTAGAACCAAAACTCAAATCTTATGTGTTTTTTACGTTTATGATAGCTTGTGCTTACAAGAAATAACGCCTCTGAGTCTTCATTGCGAAGAGGTGCTTATGAGTCTAGTCTTGTATTGTGACAATTTATTCCTGTTCTGAAGTAATTCTCATCGTATTGTGTCTCATTGTAATTCTCATCGTATTTTTTCGCATTGTACCCTATTTCTATTAACATTTATGTACATCACAGTTTGGCTTTTAAATCCTCGTTGAGGCCTAATCGCTTAGACTGTTTACAAGGTGGCTTGTATTCCGCTTGCTTGGGTTTTGATGCGATTCATAGACATTGTGTCTTATCGATATGATTTGCATCTATTGGAACTCCTCTGTGATCTCGGTTGAACAAATTTCAGTTATAAACTTGTGGACCTCTATAGTGCGAGATGCTTTAGTGAACGCTGTTGAAATGATAAATATTACCCGGATGAACTATTGGCGTACACTGCACTATATTTCAATCAATATATTGAAATGTAGTTCAGAGCTTTGCACAATAGTTTTTGTATTTTCCTCTTCACGGATAAAGGTTACATGTAAGGACTACTAGGGTCCTTGAAAGCCTATAGAACAGCTGAAAGTTCCCTCCACGATGTTAGCAATACTTTGATGTCAGTGGCGGCTCTAATTTAGTAGAAGCTCGAGCTAAAAATGCCACTGACTGAGACACTGACTGAGCCATTGACTGAGACACTGACTGAAACATTGACTGAACCACTGACTGAGACACTGACTGAACCACTGACTGAACCACTGACTGAGCCACTGACTGAACCATTGACTGAACCACTGACTGAGCCACTGACTGAGGCAATAACTGAGACACTGACTGGGACACTGACTGAAACACTGACTGAGACACTGACTGAGACGCTGACTGAGACACTGACTGAGAAACCTACTGAGCCACTGACTGAGCCACTGACTGAGACACTGACTGAGCCACTGGCTGAGTCATTGACTGAGACACTGACGGAGCCATTGACTTAGCCACTGACTTGGACACAAGTTATCAGTTCTTTCCAGTTCTTGTTGAGAATTGTTGGTGCGATGTGTAATATTATGCTTTTGTTCGAACTGTTTTCGATGTGGACGATTTCTACTAATTTTAGAGCGAAATTTGCGCTGATGTGTTTAAACCGAGTTTGTTTTGAAGGTTAATTCAGGCAGTACTTGTTAGAATGTCTGCTTTTTTACCATTTTTTGTAACTAATAAATTATAGGACAAGTTTTGAATGTTCTTGTGAATAATAATAAGTTGATATTTGCCTTTTTTGTTAAAATGCTAATCTAATCGTTTCATGTATTCAGAAGGTAAACACTTATTTGCTGTGTAAATCTATTATTAGAAAATACGTGTTGCACTTTTTCAAAATACTTTCTGTATCACAAGGATACTGTCCGGTTAAGACTCGGATCGATGGCCTCCTGCTTCTCAGGCAAACCTTATAACCATTCGTCCATCTAATTGTTACAGGAAAGATGTTGCTATTCTCAACTATTAATATCCTGCAGAGTACCTCATTCTAACTATTGATTGATTCAGTTATAGATTCAAGATTGATTTATTGATGGATAAATTGATGATTGATTGATTGAAAGTTTTATTGCGCGATTATAATTAGTTTACGTTTGCGAGGAAGTGTTGCTATTCCACAACGAAAGTTATTCTTTGATTGATTGATTGGTTTGATTGATTGATTCTAGTTAGTTAATGTTGATGAAGAGGTGCTGCTGTTTTACAACGAGAGATCATCTTTAATTGATTGATTGATTGATTTATTATAGTTAGTTAACGTTGGTGAGGAAGTGGTGCTATTCTACAACGAGAGATCATCTTTATTTGATTGATTGATTGATTGATGGATGGTTTGATTAATTGATTGATTGATTGATTATAGTTAGCTAACTTGGTGAGGAGGTGATGCTATTCTACAACGAGAAATCATTTTTAATTGATTGATTGATTGATTATAGTTAGTTAACGTTGGTGAGGAGGTGCTGCTGTTCTACAACGAGAGATCATTTTTAATTGATTGATTGATTGATTATAGTTAGTTAACGTTGGTGAGGAGGTGCTGCTGTTCTACAACGAGAGATCGTCGTTCCAGACGCTGATTGACCTGATGACGTCAGAGCGAGAGCGCCTCGACCCCGCCAGTCCTCTCACCTACCACATGAACCTCGTTCAGCTGCTCGCCTGCTGCACTGAGGGCAAGAACGTCTACACGGAGATCAAGTGCCACTCCCTGCTGCCTCTAGACGATATCGTCAAAGTCGTCACACATCCTGACTGCATACCTGAGGTGTGTTCTCTTGTGCACTGCAGTATAGCTGGCTGTTAACCTTTTTTCGCTGTCTTGTAGTCAGTCGTAAGACTAGTTTAATTCAGTCTCATACTCAAATGTAGTGTGTAACGGGTCGAAGACTGAATTGAGTTCTTCATCTACTGACCCGTTGTCGAACATGTAACCGATGGTTTTACAGCTCCGCCCAGTATCATGATCGTTGCCTCGCCCAGTAGCATGATCGTTGTCCCGTCCAGTAGCATGATCGTTGTCCCGTCCAGTAACATGATCGTTGTCCCTCCCAGTAGCATGATCGTTGTCCCGTCCAGTAGCATGATCGTTGTCCCGTCCAGTAGCATGATCGTTGTCCCGTCCAGTAGCATGATCGTTGTCCCGTCCAGTAGCATGATCGTTGTTCCGTCCAGTAACATGATCGTTGCCCGTAGCCTTTCACTTAATACCTTGTTGGAATATTTTGTTATACTTGGCAAACGTAAATAATAATTTCTGCCGTATAAAATTTACCAAATTTAACTAATGATATCCTTAGGTTTTATAATTAATTGGTTGTTTATTGTTGTGACTGAAATTTTAAGAATCTGTATCACTTAAGCGCTTTAATTCACTCTTCAATATAGTAATTCATAATTTTTAATTCACAATTTTATTTTACATGTAATTTAATGCATAATGATGTAATGTGTGTTGTACGCAGATGAAGACGGCCTATATAAACTTTCTGAATCACTGTTACATAGACACTGAGGTTGAGATGAAGGAAATCTATACGAGCAATCATATGTGGACACTCTTTGAGAGCTTTTTACTAGACATGGGCTCAGTAAGTCTTTATCATTCACTAATCGACATGGGCTCTGTAAGTCTCTGTATCATTCAGTGATAAACATGGGCTCTGTTAGTCTATCTATCTATCATTCTGTACTAGACATGGGATTTGTTAGTCTTTTTATCTATTATTCAATGCTAGACATAAGCTCTATTAAAAACGCAGTTATAAGTTTACGTCCGTTTCCTTATCATAACCGATGCTGTCAGAAATGGTCTGGTTGGGATTCTAACCGCTTCTTCTGAGGCAAGAGTGTTATCCATTGGACTTTCCAACTGGTACAACCGGTTAAACCTGTATAAGTATCTCATTCTATCATTTTGTTCTAAACATGTTCTGTAAGTCTCTCCATCTAGCATACATTAGTACTGCATGCTAAAATTATAAATTTTTAACTTTTTTGCTTTCTGTTACAATTAACGCTAAAAGTGAAAATAATAGACTATTTATTCTATACAACTACATTTCAGGTTGTAATCAGTTAGCCAATTACATGTTTGATTGATTGACATAGGTCTGTAACGCTACACACGATGTCAAGCATGCAGACAAAGTGCTGCAGGACTATGTGACTGTCACCATTATGAACATTATCACAACTTTCTTCATTAGCCCATTCGCTGATCAGAGCAGCACTGTGCAGGTTGATTGACATTAAGATTCTAAATAATGCACGATATGGTTGAAATAAATTGAAATTGTTATTCGGATAAAAAAGAACCATCTGAGCTTACTTGGTGAAGGCATCACTGTCAAAATCGAAAAAGCTGGAAATAGATTGTAAATCTTAATCTCGTATTGCGTACTACAATTTTTTCATTTAATCTTGTCTTCCTATATAAATCTATGTATAATATATATACAGTATATATATACATAAATATATCTTCTTCAGTGTACGGCCAAGTGGCAAATTCAAGGTACATATTCATACTTAAAGTCTGCTTTCTCGCTCCATAAGAGCACTCCTTAGATCAAAAAGTTAATCCCTTCACAAAGTCTATGCCTTATCCATATCCTATGTAACCTATAGCTTGGGAAAATATATATATCATTTATTTCAAGAATGTATTTAGTTTCACTATGTGACTAACTTTTTAAAGCAGTTACGCAGAGAATTAACTAAAGTTATTCACTGTTTATTAACAAAGAAATAGAGAAAGATATTTTATTGTCTGCTTCTAGATTAAAATATCTCTCTTCTCTGACTTGGGCTATTGAGTTATGATTCGGAGCTAGTCGCGGCGATATTGGTAATATTGATCGTGAAGTTATATGTATATTTGCTGTGGTTTTATGTAGCCGGTGTTCGTGAAGTTACTACAAGGAGCTCATAGGGTCGCTATGTGTACGTGGTTAAGCGGGCAGCAGAAATATCATGTGGAGAACTGTATCAGGACTTTGTATGAGAAAGGTTCGTAGTCTCAACGCATCACGAATAAATAGTCACATTAGATATTTGATTATGTTTCTATATTTGTCATATTTATGTGCAAGTTTTGTGTAAGGAAACTGTAATTAAACTATTTGGCCTCTTTTTAATTAACAATTTCTCGGTCAAACTCTGCTAGGTTATACGTTGGAGTATATTTATATAATCCAAAGTTATAATATAAGATTAGGCGTTATATTTGTTATGTATTATTTATTATGTTTAGTTATTCAGAATGTATAATTAGAATTTACTTAACTGATTATTACCTGATTAATATTGATAATTATTACTAAATTAAATATTACTGATTGTTACTTGCTAATGATGAGTATTACCTGGTAATAATACTGATTATTACCTGATTATTAACTAATTATAAACTGATTATTAATTGATTGTTAACTGATTATTAACTGATTATTAAATGATTATTAACAGATTATTAACTGGTTATTAACTGATTATTAACTGATTATTAGCAGATTATTAGCAGATTATTAACTGATTATTAATTGATTATTAACTGATTATTAACTGATTATTAGCAGATTATTGCCTGATTATTACCTGATTATTAACTGATTATTAGCAGATTATTAACTGATTATTAACTGAATATTAACTGATTATTAGCAGATTATTAACTGATTATTAACTGATTATTAATTGATTATTAGCAGATTATTAGCAGATTATTAACTAATTATTAACTGATTATTAACAGATTATTAAATAATTATTAACTGATTATTAGCAGATTATTGGCTGATTATTAATTGATTATTAACTGATTACTAACTGATTATTAACTGATTATTAACTGATTATTAACTGATTATTAAATTATTATTAACTAATTATTAACTGATTATTAGCAGATTATTAGCAGATTATTAACTGATTATTAACTGCTTATTAACAGATTATTAAATGATTAACGTATTAATTGTCGTACAGCTCGTAACAGAGGCATCGACTTACCGCTAGAGCTGGAGACTCAGGTGAATCAGCTGTTCAGTAAATCAATCCTCATACAGAAGCACTCGAGGATGTGGCTGAATGCCGGCAAGTCGAGAATAGACAGCAGTCAGCAGCAGAATCAAGACTATCGTAATATCATAGAGGGACTGCAGGTAGGATAGAAGCAGTTTATTAGCGCAGCGTTGCTGCCTCATTTGTCTATTTTAAATCTCAATATGCATGTACTTGTAAACGTATGCTTTGGTTTTTATGCAAACTATACATGATATACTGCATTTCGTTCATTATTTTTATTTGTATTGTACTGTAATAGTGGATGTAGTACATATAGTTTGGAGGGAAGATCTTGATGTTAGGCTAGAGAGAGGTAGATCACAACTGACTTGGGATGCGCTGATTAAGAAATACATGAAAAATAAAGGATTGACTGATGATATGGTGTGGGACAGAGATGATTAGAGAAGATCTGTTCGTGTCCCGACCCTAGTTAAACTCGGATTTAAGGGAAGAAGATGATGATGATGATTTATTTTACTGTAATTATTTAGTATCTTATTGTATTGTAAAATAGAAACAAAGGTGTTTTATTGTTGTTTATAATCAATGACTTGTGCTATGTAAGTGTTGACATCAGTTTTAGGATGTCAGTAAGTTTCTAATTTTTTTATTCACTTACAAGTAATTTCTACTAGTAATAGTTATGTTTATATTTTGTAATAGCACAAGTGAATTTAGCTCGTATTTATTTCGTCTGTGATTGTGTCGTTATCATTATTAGAAAAAGTAACGTGACATTAACGCTACTTTACAAAACATTTGTTATTGGTACTGATCATGTTATGACACTTTGTATTTTATTAATGCATTCAATGTAATTGCTTGATAAACTCTCATAACTGTTATTCGTGCTTGTAAGTTAGGTGGTTTATAGGATATCCTAATGCTATTTTATTGGTTGTGCTATTGTATTGTATGGTATGTTGTTTACAGGATATTGTAGTGCAATTGTATTGTGTTATGTTGTTTATTGGATATTGTAGTACTGTTGTATTGTATGTAATGTTTTGCAGGATATAGTAGTTTTATATTGAATGTTATGTTTCTATAGGATACTTAGTGTTGTTGTACTGTGTATGGTGCTGTTTATAGGATATTGTACTGCTATTATGTCATGTTGTTTATAGGATATTGTAGTGTTGTTGGAGGATCAGCTAAAACCTCTCGTACTCGCTGAACTCTCTGTTCTTGTTGATGTTCTCCATCGACCTGAACTTCTGTTCCCCAGAAATACTCGGGCGTATCGGAAGTGTGAGAGTGGAGGCTTTATATCTAGGTATGTCGTCCTTCATTGGTCATACATTGAGGCGTAATTTGACCGTACCGGTACAGCCTGCACCTCTGAATGGTGAAGCCTAGTTTCAAATACTCTAGGTTAAAATCTCTTAGGTTCAAATTCTAAGTCAGTCATACCAGCACAGGTTGGATGACCGAGTGAATGGCATGCTTATCTGGGATGCAGGAGGTTCGAATCTTTGCGGACTGTCTCTGAAAGTCTCTTTTGTGGTAAAAATAGACGTTAAACAAAGCTTTATAATTTTTCTTTGTAATTCAAATAAATAAACATTGGGACATTTGATGGTTATTCGTATATCCACGACATCTGCGAGTTGCCGTTAAAAGCGCAACGATCACTAATAACCTGGAAATGATGAGGAAATAAAGCTCAGACATCATCATCATCATCCTCCCTTAAATCCCAGTTTAACCAGGGTCGGGATATAAATAGACTGTCTCAAATCCTTTCTGTCCTACATCACACCACCAACCAATACCCTATTTGAGACTTTTCCATTCGCTTAAATAAAGCTCAGACATTAACGGTTAAAAATCTCAGGCTTTAACGTCAGTTTCCTCACTCGAAAGCGATGTCAGTGACGGGCTAGCTCAGGATTTGAACCCCGCACATACTGATCCGCGGTCGAATATCTTACCCTCATCGCCACTGACTTCAGCCAGTGAAATAAAGAAAACTACAAATACAGAAAACCACAAAATAGCGACTAAGCTAGGCTCTGTGCCAGCTGTGCCGTGTGTTATAAACTAAAGAAAATCAAAGAAGACACCAACGATTAACTGAATACAGTGGCCATATCATAATGACATAAATAATCATTGTACTCTGCACATCAGTCTTTTGTAAATTTTTATCATAGGTTTTTTTGCGTACGTTTTAAATTTTTGCATAGATATTTCCTATGCATATATTTGGGTGCAATTATTTTTGAGTACTTGTGCAATCGTCCCGTATGTACGACAGTTATATTTGCTCGTCTAGAATTTCTTTAAGTACCGGATTTTCAACCGTGTGATTAATACTGTACGAATTCAGCATACAATAGGTAATAAATGACCAAAAGCTTTTAAACTAAGTTTAGGGTCTGTTTTCATATGGTATCACGAGAGATAGTGTCAGAGACTGTCTGGCTGGGATCCTAACCGATGACCTCTTCCTTCTGCTTTAACGTATGTTACTAGGAGGGTGATGCGGGATAGGGTGTCTTCGGTTATGACCTATTCTGTCTAGCGGGTTGTGGCTGATATCTGGCATGTATGCACGTGATAGGGGTAATTTATTCACTCTATAAGTAAATTGACTTACATAATGTTTGTTCAAACATTAGATTGATAAAGCACACTGAGAGACTACTTGAAGAAAAGGAAGAGAAACTCTGCATCAAAGTTCTTCAAACACTAAAGAAGATGATGACTTTTGATCTGGAATATGGTGAAAAGGTATGAATATAGTATTAGTCTAATGTTTCCTGTTCAGTTTAGTTATTGATTTCATTGATCGTTATATTCTGAATTATAGCAGCAACATTAGCTATTTAATCTTTTTCACTGCTAACATCATTTTGTACTTGTAGTGGTAAATTTGAATTAATATGAAATGCTTAGAAGCTGGACTCTGTTTAGTATTTAAAGAACCTGATCTTGCCAGGATGAGTCTTTAGATATTACAATAGAAGAAAGATATTTCGAACCGGTCTAGTCCATATCATCTGAAGGCTAAACATACAGCATCTTTAGCCTATTACGTATATTATGTCAATTATTGCTGATGTTAGTTGTATAGATAGTGAGTTACATAATAACGATTTTGTAGTAGTAATTTTTTTGCACAGCGAACGCCTTTAAATTTCTACTGTACATCTTGAATTTTGTTGTTTCATCGTGACATTCTGTATTGACTGCAGTTTTGTGTCTAAACTTTACTTTGTGTTGCTAAGAGTTGCATTAAGTCTAGATTATTACTGCATTGTGTCTATATAATAGATATTGTTGGGCAAATATAAAACAGTGTTTAGGTGTCTAAACACTGTTGCTTAATTATGATGAGATATTGCTATTATTATTACGTTAAAATATCGGTACAGAGTTGTATCTAAAAACTGCTAGACTAAGTATAATTCTATGTCTAAATATCAACGCAATTTTGTGCTTAACCATTGCAACTAAATTGTGTTCAATGCATTGAGAGATATTTCTAGGCTCACTGATGAATTTTGGGATTGTTTAGCTTTTACTTTAAGCGTCTAATCTAAAGGGCCTATCAAAAACACTATGTGTCAGACGAAGCTGATTTTCTACCGGCACATATCGTTTGCTTCATGACATAATCCATAACCGCTTAGTTTAAGGTTCACATGGCAATCAAACAAAATGCAAACCTTCTTGGCATTCCTTTTACAACAATCATAGATAATGTAGTTGATTTTCGGAACTGTGTTTTTCTATGCGTACGCATATCATATGAAAGGTTGATGTCAAAGCACTTAGCAAGAAAGAACTAGATGACAGAAAAAGGGTAAGAGAAATGGATGAGAAGTTATAATAGTTGTAGTATGTGTATTTTTTTGTTTTTTTTTGTTTGAGTTCAACTGTTTGCATTTGTTTTAAGTTCTTTTAATAGGGTGATGTATTATACACTTTTAAATCTGGTTGAGCTTCCATTTCTTTTATACCGTCTGTGTTGTTGTTATTATGCGCTTTTTGTTTTGATCTGCTATATTTTATTGTTCTTTGTGTGTTGTTTTATAAATATTGATTTTTATCTTTCAGTTTGCCAGATTTTAAATTTGCATTGGTGTTGCATGTTTTAATCTTATATTTTTTATTTTCTCTAAAAATTTCTTAGCTTTTATACTTTTTAACCTTCCCTTTATTTTTGGTTCATGGAATTAATCGATTGAATTACTTTTTGGTAAAAATATGTAATTTTAAGTTGCAAGTCGAGTTTTAATTCAACCAAACTAGGTGTTATGAAAATGATTACCTTCAAATGTTTTTCTCATGTGTTTTTTCTTTTCCACTCGCAACCTCTGTGTCTCTTTGCCTTTTTATCTCTCTCTCTCTCTTTCTCTCTTTCTCTCTCTCTTTCCTCTCTGTCTCTCTCTCCCTCTCTCTCACAGGTCTATGATTAAATACTGCACATATTAAATTAATATTCGGCTTATGCAGTATTCTGGCCGGTCGGGTATGCAATTGTAGTTGCTAAGTCATGTGCGATGAGAGATATTCATGATGTCTTATTTAGATGATGGAGTGGACATTGAATCTTCATTTTACAATGTTATAAATTTCATTAATAGTTAGACTACTCTTTTAAACTTTTTCTAAAAAATCATACTCATTCAGAATTATGTTTTAATTTGTTGCCTTTGTATAACTTCGTTGCACGAACTTATGCTTGCTGTTTTTCTAACGTTTAAATTTAATGGTTTTCAATTGACGAATTAATTAATACGGTTTACATTGAGATAAACTGTATAGTACAATAGATAGACCGACTGATTAAGCGACAAATTTGCAAAAGCTCTTAACTGCATTAGTGGTCCCTCATAGCAGATTTGTAGATATATAATTGACTCACTGTTTTCTCGTGGCAGATTTGTAGAGATATAATTGACTCACTGTTTTCTCATGGCAGACTTGTAGAGATATAATTGACTCGCTGTTTTCTCATGGCAGACTTGTAGAGATATAATAGACTCGCTGTTTTCTCATGGCAGACTTGTAGAGATATAATAGACTCGCTGTTTTCTCATGGCAGACTTGTAGAGATATAATAGACTCGCTGTTTTCTCATGGCAGACTTGTAGAGATATAGTAGACTCGCTGTTTTCTCATGGCAGACTTGTAGAGATATAATAGACTCACTGTTTTCTCATGGCACACTTGTAGAGATATAATGGACTCGCTGTTTTCTCATGGCAGACTTGTAGAGATATAATTGACTCGCTGTTTTCTCATGGCAGACTTGTAGATATATAATAGACTCGCTGTTTTCTCATGGCAGACTTGTGGAGATATAATAGACTCGCTGTTTTCTCATGGCAGACTTGTAGAGATATAATTGCTCACTTCCAGGGATTGCTGACTAGACACCACTGACCTCTCGTTCATGTTGTTTTACTTGTTGACTTTTTAATCGATTATTTAATGATTATATTTTGATGGTGTGTAGGGTGAGTCACTGCGTCAGGGATTGCTAACGCGTTACTACGGTAGATCTCACCTCAGCATGACTAGTGTGGGACACAACAAGTCACTCTTAAATCAGTCTGGTACTCTGCCCTCCAGTATGACCTCTAGTTACGATGGGGGCAGTGAGACAGACGTGCGGGGAGGAGGAGGGGCTGTGGTTTTATTGAGTAGGGCCGAGATGACTCTGTGTGAAGTGCAGGTTTGTCTGCATGTCGTCTCGAATCTCTCTCTCCGTTTTGTCGTGCTTTTTCTTCCTTTTGGATTTCAATCTTTGGACAATTTTAAGAATCAGTAATTGCAAAGTTTAGCAAGGAAATTTTGTACTTATCCTTCCAAATTAGATTTTATAAATTTCTAGTAGTGAAAGAGCAAATGCCCTGCATCTTATAGAAACATTTTAGAAACATTTATTTATCTTGTTTTTTTCTACTTGATGGTGGATCTAAGGCACACGTCTGTATATGAAGTTTTTTGTATGATAGATCTTAAACCAAGCATCCAATGTCAGTAAGTTTTATGTGTGTTATGTGTTGTTTTTACGTATTGTTTTTATGTGTTGTTTTTAGTGTTGTTTTATGTGTTTTGGTTGCCTAATAATTAAAATTTATGTAATTTTGTAATATTTTAGTACGTAAAATCTTATTCATCTAATATGTTTGGTAGAACTATTACTTGAGTGAGTTTCGATGTGTATTTCACTTGAACTGCTCTACTATGATAGTATAGTATTCTCTGCTAGAGATGTTTCTGCCATCTTTCTCTTTGCCTATTTGTACAGATTAGCCTATGTATATTATTGTATACGTGTATGTATGTGCATAATCTATGTGTTTATAAGAGTTAAGAGTTAGTGCGGTGTAAATGCTGTGTGTTTGTATCAATATTTGTTAGAATCATCTGAACAGAGAGGGAGCCTCAGATCTAGTGGTTGATCTAATTATAAACAATCACTCGAACAGAACGTTTCAAGAGACCATAGAGCTGGGAATTGCACTGCTGGATGGTGGAAATAGCGTTATACAGGTCTGTGTTGCTCTAGGTGTATGTGCACGAATGTGCTTATGTGTGGTTGCGTGTAGTGTATGTCGCACGCAATGCTTGCTGCATACTTCTTAGCTTTCATGTATGCGTGTAGTTCTGTATGTCAATGCATATGTGTTTGCAAGTAACTATGAGACTATCAGTCAGTTTGTGAGCTGTTTTGTTCTTAGCTTGAAAGGTAAACCTTACAAATCATCACTTTGATACAGATATAGAACCTTTGAAAAGGGTGCTATATTTTCAAACGTTTTGTTAATTGTTATTAATTAAGTAGACATTGTTCTGACATTTTTTAATTTTGATGATGAAGATGAAGATGAAGATGATGATGATGATGATGATGATGATGACGATGATGATGACGATGATGATGACGATGATGATGATGATGATGATGATGATATATATAGATCTCTAATTGAAATGATTGGTGGATTACTTGACTGTGCAGAGATCGTTCTACACTCGACTGACGGGCGACAAGAGCTCTGAGAAGTTTTTCAAGGTGATTTACGATCGTATGAAGGACGCTCAGGCTGAGATAAAGGCTAATATAACAGTGACAGCTGGTGATGCTCTCATGTCCAAAGTCACGTCTGAAGAAACCAACCTAGCTACCAGGGATGAACTGCGCAAGAAATGTACCTAAATCTGAGTATATCTCTGATTTTCTCAACTGTAGATCACTTAATATATTTCAGTATTATTTCTCAGAATTCTTTCTCTCTGTCTCTGTATCTCTCTCTGTGCTTGTCTGTATCTCTCTCTCTCTCTCTCTCTCTCTCTCTCAGTACTGGGAGTATACGTTTACAATAGCTATTTCTATAAATTTCTCTATATAATGACTACATGTTTACTATACTACGTATTGAAGGTTTCAAAAGCGTAGTGGTAACGTCATGAAGTTTTAAATGACAGATCCTCAAGTGAATTTAACTCCCGTGGGTTCGAATCCCAGCCGCGCTGAACTGAGAGTGAAATCTAGGACATTCACAGGATTGATTACGTGGAAAATAGACTAAATTGCCTAACGATTTAAATATGTGCTGTTAAATGCGATAGATATCTACATTATTGATAATTTCACTATAATGCTTGGTTGCTTTTTTACATTAAAATTGAACAATGTTTGGTATAATACCAGTTACTTGTTATTAAGGTATTGTTAGTGATACTTAGATTTTTATAACATAAAAATAATCAATTATGCAATTAGATTTCTACCATCGTCCCTCATAATTTTAATCATTTTATTGAATAAATGAAATTTCTGATGAACAGCTTGAATCTATGTATGTACTGAAAATACTTATCAGTCATGGAGTTCAAAATAAAGGCCTGTATATTTAAATTATGTGTTTTAATATGTATTACAGGTTCTGTATATGTTGAAGTGTTTACGCGTGTTTATCACAGGTAAGATGAACGGCCGTGTATTCATTTGTGAGCTGCAGCAGCAGATGTTTATGATGTGTTTACGCGTGTTTATCACAGGTAAGATGAACGGCCGTGTATTCATTTGTGAGCTGCAGCAGCAGATGTTTATGATGTGTTTACACGTGTTTATCGCAGGCAAGATGAACGGCGGTGTATTCACGGGGGAGCTACAGCAGCTGATGTTTATGATGTGTTTACACGTGTTTATCAGATGTTTATGATGTGTTTACACGTGTTTATCACAGGCAAGATGAACGGCAGTGTATTCACGGGTGAGCTACAGCAGCAGATGTTTATGACGTGTTTACGCGTGTTTATCATGTGTTTATACGTGTTTATCAGATGTATATGATGTGTTAACACGTGTTTATCAGATGTTTATCACATGTTTACACGTGTTTATCGCAGGCAAGATGAACGGCGGTGTATTCACGGGGGAGCTTCAGCAGCAGATGGAGGACGCTGCCTCGGTCACTGCGAAGGCGTACTCCAGTCTGGCTCACATGAGACACATAGAGAAGGGCGGCATGAATGTGGCCGGGCTGGGGGGGGTGGATACTCCGGGTCCTGGTCAGGGGGCGGGGGCCAGCATGGACGAGTTACTGGGAGGCGGGGAGAAGGGTGGCTCTGGTGTAGGAGGTATGGGCATAGGTGTGGATAAAGATAAGAAAATGCCCCCTGAGGTCGCAGTCATGCAGCCAATACTGCGTTTCCTTCAACTGCTCTGTGAAAATCACAATCAAGATCTTCAGGTAGAAGTTCTGTTCTATTTGTCCGGTTCTTTGCTTTACCATTTTATTTTTATTCTGTTTTCTTAATCCTACTATAGATTTTAAATTACTGTACACATGCTCAGACATTTTGCACATTGTGGCTGCCGGAATGCATGCGTGTGCCCTGTTCTTTACCTGCAAGTAGTTCAATATTATAAGCCTAAAGGTGATCATTAACTATGTACAGCAATCGTAGAAGCTTGTTCTTAAGTTGTTAAGTGTCTTACACTTTTAACACAACTGACAACACTGTTATAATGTTAACACTGTTGACTAAAATTATTCATAAAGGAGAGTTTACTTTATTCATTATATTCTGTAATATCTACAGAATATAATGTTTTAGTGTCTGTACTCAAAACAATGACATACGATACTATACACAATAAGATCTTATATACAATTAGATTACACGACTGTTAGATTTCTGGTGGATAATTGTACTCTACTAGCCTTTCTGGGCAGTATAGTTTTTACGTAGTATAGAGTATTTATACAGTAATGCTCGCCTTAGTGATTGGATAATTATCTACAGTATATCCCTACTACTCTGTGGATAAAGTGTCTGCAATGTAAGTAAAGCAAAAATATCATAAATCGGCTTCATTAAGCGGCAGTATTACACTATTTTAATATGACTGATACTATTGTGACATGTCTGATACTATTGTGACTTCACTGATACTATTGTGACATTAATGATACTATTGTGACATTAATGATACTATTTTGATATTACTGATACTATTGTGACATTAATGATACTATTTTGACATCACTGATACTATTATATACGCACATAGTACTTTGGCTCTTTTATGACCGCCGGTTTTGTATTTGCATTTTTTATTCACTAATTGTGTTCCTGCTGTTTGAATGTGCACCGAGTTAACGCAGTTTTACAGTGTGACTTTTATAGATATGAAGAAAACTTGTTCTAATGTTTTGTGTGTTTTTATTATGAATGCATATTACTTTGATTAATATTGCCATTAGAAAACCGATATATGATTTACAAGGAATTATTTATAAGATAATGAAATCTGAAAGTTTTAAAGTGTGCAGATAACATTGAAGATAAAATAGATTCCATATAAATAGTTTTATTCGTCAAAATTTTTTTAAATTATGCTACCATTTGGCTGGTTCAAGGTCATATTCTGGATCACTATTTCCTTCCACAGACTTTGAAGAAGGCCCCTTCGATTAAGAAGTCGATCCCAACATTATGGCAATGTCTCCCTAAATCGTAATGTAATCATTAACGTGAGAGATTAATCTTCCATACTTTTTTTAAGTAGAAGGTAAAATCAATCCACGCTAGTAAATTGATTGATTTAAGATAGAATTTAGGTATCTATGTAGAATTATTTTCTGACTGACTGACTAATGGACTCTTACATAGGGTAGATGATTGTGTGTGTACTAAATTGACACAAGATAGATTGCTTGTCTGACTGACTGACTATTTAGTTGTTTGTTTGATTGATTGATCGGTCGATCAAATGATCGATTGATTGATTTACTCGTAGAATTATATCAGATGTCAGGTGACTACGCTGACTGACCAGTCTAACACTGACACGGTAAAATAGTTAGATGGTCTCAAAGGAATGTTGTAGAAATATACTGCTGTTGATTGAGCCGAACATCTTATTAAATATGGATTGAGAGAGCGAGAGAGAGAGCGAGATTCATCTAGAATCTGGTTAAATATAGCGCGAGAGAGAGAGCGCGCGAGAGAGAGAGAGCGCGCGAGAGAGAGAGAGCGCGCGAGAGAGAGAGAGCGCGCGAGAGATAGAGAGCGCGCGAGAGAGAGATCGCGCGGAGAGAGAGAGCTGCGAGAGAGAGAGAGCGCGCGCGAGAGAGGAGCGCGCGAGAGAGAGATAGCGCGCGAGAGAGAGAGAGCGCGCGAGAGAGAGAGAGCGCGAGAGAGAGAGCGCGCGAGAGAGAGAGAGCGCGCGAGAGAGAGAGAGCGCGCGAGAGAGAGAGAGCGCGCGAGAGAGAGAGAGCGCGCGAGAGAGAGAGCGCGCGAGAGAGAGAGAGCGCGCGAGAGAGAGAGAGCGCGCGAGAGAGAGAGAGCGCGCGAGAGAGAGAGCGCGCGAGAGAGAGAGAGCGCGCGAGAGAGAGAGAGCGCGAGAGAGAGAGAGAGAGAGCGCGCGCGAGAGAGAGAGCGCGCGAGAGAGAGAGAGCGCGCGAGAGAGAGAGAGCGCGCGAGAGAGAGAGAGCGTGCGAGAGAGAGAGAGCGCGCGAGAGAGAGAGCGCGCGAGAGAGAGAGAGCGCGCGAGAGAGAGCGCGAGAGAGAGAGCGCGAGAAAGAGAGAGCGAGATTCTTCTAAAATCTTGTTAAATATTGATTGCAAGAGAGAGAGGTAGTGAGAGAGAGAGATGGAGAGAGAGATTCATGGCTTAAGAAATGGAAGAAAATACGAGATTTGGTAATGAAACAGTGAAATTTGGAAAAGAGAAAACAATTTTACTCAGATCAAGAGAATATATCAGTGGCTGCTGGATGTAGATTGTAATTATAAGCGAGGACTTGTTTGTACGATTGCGTTCATTCGAGTGAGTGCATGAGTATATATACATGTACATGTGTGTGACACTACAGCAAGAGTAGACAAATAAAAAATTTTAGGTGAAAAATATGGTGATCGTATTGTTTTAGATGGAATTACTTAGATCGTCTTCATAATATTAGCCTCAGAATTCTAAATTCTTGATTTATTTTGGTGCATGCTTTATGAACATATCTTAAGCTATTTCATATTTTTCTCAACTTTGGTTTCCTTAGCTGCGCTTGTTATAGTATTCAGATTGGCTGTGCATCAGGTGATTCATATAGATAGGCCTATTTAAATGTTGGTTTCTCTTTGATTTCTCTGATTTCTCTTCAGATTATTTTTAGTTTTTCTTTAGTTAACTCTTAATCTCTCTCTCTCTCTCCACCTATTATCTATCTATCTATTATCTGTCTACGCCTGTTGATGTGGCAGATATGGTATGTCCTCCAAAAATCGATGCCGTACATTTAACGGTATTAAGTGTTAGGTTTGAAATGTGTTACGTAAACTTTAATGGTCTGATAGGTATATGATCTTTTATCTCGCAGCTCTCACTTTTCGGAACTTATTGAAACTTGATTTATATTGACACATATTTTCCAACTATAGATAAGCAGTTCTCTGAAGGCGTTGTCTTTTCGACGCGTCTAAGGTCGGTTTAGTTCTTCTTAGTGAACGTAAAATCATACAGAACAGTAATTGTAACGTGATACGTATTATTAGTTTTCTGTATGTTTTCATAACCGGACCGGCATCGTCTTTTTTCCTCCTTCTTACAACCTATCGTCTGTGCCGATCGATTTGCTTGAGTTTAAGTTAGCAGATGTCCTTGACCTCTTAGTTTTGTTCTCGCTACTACTTCATATATTTTTAAATCTGATTCCGCTTCTTTTTATCATTCTGTTACCTATAAATGTATGTATAAAAGTGGCTTGCACAGCTTAGAATTTGCGAAATTATTGAATAAGATACCTAGTTTCAATTCTATCGAGCCGATAAAGATAAATACGTTGAAGTTATTTACAGTGACAAATTTAATTATTTACAGTGACAAATGAAAGTTACATAGAGCTATTTACAGAGAAGCAACGATACACCCGGCAGCAAAAGCGCTATCTTGAAATCTTAATATTACTATTATTGAAATCATAGCTTTTTTCTCAGGTGTTTTGTGCACGATACATGTTGTTAGCTAGCAGGAAAAGACTTGATTTTCTTGCTGCTCTTCTTTGTCTTCATGATTTCTTGATCATTTCAAGCATGCTTGTATAAGTTCTTTGGATGTTGTTTATGCTTCTTTAATTTTTCTCTTGAGATGTTACTACGGTCAGCTTAGATTTTCTTTGTTTCTAATTATACTGTGTGATTTGGCTTCAGGTGATAAAATATACGAAAGCAGTCAATAATATTGTTATTGCTGTAATTGTAGTTGAGATGGTATAGCATATTGTGAGAAAGGCATATGAGGATGTAGTAAAGAGAGTTCGGAAGGAAGAGCTGGTTGTTCAGCTAGAGAGAAGCAGACCACAACTTACGTGGGATGCGGTGATTAAGAAGGACAAGAAAAATGGAAGATTGACTGATGATGATTGATGACGACGACGACATTGGATTTGCAATGTCGTCGTCTCTTTAATTGTAATTCAATGACCGACTTTATAGTACATCTCCGTCCGATATATGCGAAATAAACCTCGTTCAATTTAAGCGTGTTTTGTTAGACAAAGTTAGTCATAGGAATTTGCTGAGGAACAAAATTCTTTGGTTCATTATATAAAAATTTAAAATAGTCTGAGAAATAGTTTAACGTCAATTTCCTGATTCCAAGGCATGCCTTTGCTCATGTATTGAATTTTACCCGATTGGCGTTTGGCATAGCTCATTAAAAGGTATCCCTTTTAAATATTCTCATGGATTTTTATTATCGTTTCCTTTATTGGATGGTATTATCTTTTTTGTTATTGGATTTGCATTATCGTTTTCTTTCTTGGATTTGTATTAATGTTTTCGTTCTTGGATTTGTATTTTAGTTTTTGTTTTCGTTCATGAATTTAAGTTATCGATATGACTTCCTTTTAATCTGAAACTGAGCTGTTAATCACAGTTATCATTCTGGACATTTCATGTGATTAGGCGGGTTTTAACATTTGTTTAGATTGTGACTGAAATGGAAACAGTCTTTAATAACTAGTTTCTAACTTTAAACAACAGAAGTTAATTATTAATTATATTAAGTTAATAGTTTAGTTAATTGGCAAAATATTCGTTATAAAGTCACGATATGATAGACTCATATGCAAGGTCATATGCTAGTAGAGTAAAATTTATTCAACGCATGTTTGTGATACATTAGTCAAGTACTAAATTCAGATGTAATATTATGCTAACGGTCTAATCTCAAAGTGTAATTGAAATTCTAAACTTCGCTGTATTTCTAAGCTCTAGCCTGATGTGCTTCATTAAACTCTATAGAAATGTTTTATATAGAATAAGTGGTGTAATAAATAAGGTCAAATCTGGTTCAACCTCATCAATGCGGCATTGCTATATGTTCAGGAACTTTTTAAAACTCTTATGTAGTATATTATTTAAAACTAATGTCTGATGTTTTATCAAAAGGCCGATTCTCATCTGTTGATGAAAATGCTTAGATATGTTTTACACGCGAAGAATCATTATTTTATAACACTTTAATTAGTGTTGCATTTTATGATCGTATTTTCTATTTGTTGGTTAAACCACGAATTATTTTGAATCTATTCTCTTTCATGTTTCTACACATAGGACTACAGCCCAAGATGTTATAAGATGATTAAATAGATGCCAAGCCTCTACTTATTTCATTTATATTTGTGTTATTCTTTTAAATATCGCGCAGAAGAATCTATTACGAAGTGATTTACGCATTTTATGATTTATTTATTTCTAACAGATAAGCTTTACGTAATAAATACGTAATAAATCTGCAGAAAATTGCGAATAATGTTAAAATATAATCTGCTTCATCTCAAAAACTAGACGTGATAGAGAAAAACTGCTTGCATATTTGGAATCAGCGTCGAAATTCCTATATAGATGACCCAATAATTTTCTTGATGAAAGATCACTGTTGACCAGTGTTATTGAATCGAAGATGGATTGATTTGTTTGATCGATTAATTGATCGATGTAGTGATTGATATATTGTGATTGTTTGTTTGTAGAACTACCTGAGGATGCAGAACAACAAGACTAACTATAATCTGGTGTGTGAGACTCTGCAGTTTCTCGACACTATATGCGGCAGCACAACAGGAGGTCTGGGACTTCTGGGTCTCTACATCAATCACAGCAACGTATCACTTATCAATCAGGCGCTACAGACACTCACTGAGTACTGTCAGGGTCCCTGCCATGAGAATCAGGTACTTATAGTACTTATGAGTAGTCTTACAGTACTCTTCGAGAGTACCCATAGTTGGATTATACAGTAATTAATGCGTCATTATATTTAGATGATTGTTCGCTCTTCATCATTATCATCATCATCATCTTCTGATCTCAAAGATATACATGCATGCGTCCCACAAGGAGTGTTATAGGACCAATTCTCTACCTGCTCTTCACTTGCAATATTCCAGTTATGAGAGGAGTTACTCTGGTAACATTTGCTGATGATACAGCAATAATCGCAACTGGCAAATATCTCGCCACATCCACGAGCAGAGTACATGCAGTGTACATGCAGATGCAGAGTACATGGTGTAATGAATTTCTGGAATGAACCAAATCTTGGAAGATTAAGTTAAATGAACAGAAGTCTATTCACGTAAACTTTACAAATAAACGAATAAAGAATCCGAAAAGGCTCTCTATCAATGGTACAGATGTCCCATAAGAAAATAATGTCAAATATTTTGGTATGAACCTAGATAATAAGCTCAGATGGAAAGAGCATGTTAAGAAAAAAATAAGTGAGCTCAATCTCAGATATAGGCAATACTACTGGCTTATTGGACGAAATTCTAAACTCTCGGTACATAATAAACTTACAATCTACTGTCAAGTGTTGAAGCCAGTCTAGCTATATGGATGTCAAATTTGGGGCTGTACCAATCATCTAATACTAAGATTATCCAGACGTTTCAGAATAAGGTGTTAAGAAACATTGTAAATGCTGCTCCTTAGTACATCAGAAATAATGATATTCATCGTGATCTCAAAATACCCCTGGTAGTAGAAGAAATAAGAAACTCAAGACATCAAGACCGACTCAGTCATCACATCTATCCGCACGCTCTTCAACTACTGAACCAACAACGCCGCTTCCGCAGGCTGAAGAGGACTAAGCCCTTCGAACTAGTTTAATAATTTAGTCACTAGACTAGATCAGAAGCCTTCTATAAGTAATATACTTTAAAACGACTTCAAAAAGAAGTTGAAATTATTTACGCTTTGCAACCTAAACGTAATAATTTGATTATCTTTAGTTAAGAATACATTCAGTCTGTCAGGACAAAATTAATGGTTGGTCTTAGCAGACCAGTTTTAATTCTTTAAATATACAAAAAAACCATCATCATCATCATCTATACCCTTGAATCCCGGTTTAGCTTGGGTTAGGTTACGAGTAGGCCTTCTCAATTGCTCTATGTTCACCCCACACCGTATCATCATTCAATTCGCTATTTGTCATATCTCTTAATCACCGCATCCCGCGTCAGTTGTAGTCTGCCTCTATCTAACTATGATTCGTTGCTAATTAATTAATAATAATATTAAAGGCTCATCTTTGTTTCCTCATACAAGGATATGATGTTAGGAACGTCCCCGCATCTCGTGTCACTACACATCGATTCGCAGTACTCGCCCAGACGATTTGAAAATTATTAAGTACTGTTAGAAATTATGCCACCATCTTCTTACAATAGTAACAACCTGGTAAATGCTCTCAAAATGGTCTGATTTTTGTCAGTTAGTTATGTTATAAACGACATTTCTAATGCCAAAACAGTCATTAAATTATGTGTATTTTTATTAGTTGTAAATGTACTAGTTTTTATATCCATCTCTACTTACGAGGTTCGAATGTCTTAATAGCGTTGGGGTAACGTCATGAAGTTTTAAGTGACAGATCCTGAGGTGAATTAAACCCTAGTTGGTTCGATTCCCGGCCGCGCTGATCTAAGAGTAAAATCTCAGACATTCACTGGACTGGTTATACGGAAAATGGTCTAAATTCCCCAACGGTTTAAACATGTGGTATTAAAAAGTGATAGATATCAACATAGTTGTTCATTTCACTGTAAAGCGTGATTACTTTACTCAAACTTGTGTTTATAACAATTTGTATATGCGAATCCATCAATCATGTATATATGTGCTGCCTTCTGCTATGAAGACTTTAAGCTCTCCATAATTATATCAGCTCACTCTGAACAAAATCGAAATTGTGCTCTGCAAGGTAATGAGCTCTGTGGAGTAACACACGATAGGCTTCTACAGTCTGAGATTAGTATGTTTCATTGCCATATTCAACTATTTCCAAATATTTCGTCCTCATAGTGAGTAGAAATGCAGTAATAATTCTAGTACAATTCTATACGTAGAAGTACATTTAGCCTACGTTAGTCTATTTGTGTTTTCTAGATTTATATGTTTAGTGAAGAGAGCTCTTATTCTCAGTGATATTAATTATTATTTTATTTGTGTTATCTAGAATGCTATGTCTAGTCAAGAGAGCAATGGACTGGATATCATCATAGCTCTTATACTCAATGATATTAATTATTAGTTTATTTGTGTATTTGTATTAGTTTATTTGTTTATTTGTGTTCTGTAGAACGCTATCTCTAGTCACGAGAGCAATGGACTGGATATCATCATAGCTCTTATACTCAATGATATTAATCCTCTGGGACAACAGAGAATTGATCTCGTTCTAGAGCTCAAGGTTCTTATGCACTTTTGTATCAATTGTGTAATTTAGAATCTTATAATGCGTGAATCCTATCTTATTTCATATATGAACTTCGAAATTTATGGTGAATTTAGTTTCTATATTATTGTTAGCTATAGACTACATAATTTATGAATAATATAGCCTTTAGTGAAAGGTTTAACTTGTTGATCGATGAAGTGCTCGTTATGGAGCGTTATAACAGAGTCTGAGTGTGAATATGTACCTTGGACTTGCCACTTGACTAAACACGAGAGAGAGAGAGAGAGAAGGATATATTATTTTTTATTAATATTCACAGATTTAGCATATAAGCTAGTTGAATTTGCAGTATTTTTAAATGCAATATCTGCTTTTCTAAAGTATATCATATAATATAGTTTACTACATTGTGTCCGGAAGAAAATAGATCACAAATGTTTTTGTAATACTTCTGAAGTGAATAGAGTGAAATCCGTGACACGTCAGAAGTTGAATTGCTGTGCTAATTCTGCGGCTCTTCTGAATCTTTTGTGAAAATCTATTTGACAAGATTACTAATTTAACGACTAATTTGCTATCATACCTTTCAAGTCACTAAATTAAAAATTAGCATCACCTTAATGGAATCGTCTAATATAATTTAGCTTTGGTATAATCAATGAAGCAAAACAAAATCTTTTTCAATTCAATTGCTCTTCACTCAGTTTAATTATGAGCGACCATGGGTGACGATGTTCGCTGAGGCTTGGAACAGGCACGGCAAGAAGAATATAATGTAGTTAAATTTCAGAGATGCCTTTTATCAACGTTAAACTACAGGACGTTAAATCTGCGTGCTATAGTCCCTGACATCTCCTTAACTTTGAAGCCGGACGTTAAATCCTCATCGATTGGCTGATGGAATTGATGGAATGTTACTTTTAATTGCATATTTTATGTGATACAGAATAGCGCCTCTAAGCTACTACTAGCCATAATGGAGAGCAGACACGATAGCGAAAATGCTGAAAGGATTCTCTACAACATGAGTCCTAAACAGCTTGTAAGTACTAAACAATTTGTAGTACTTACAAACAGCTTGTAAGTACTAAACAATTTGTAGTACTTACAAACAGCTTGTAAGTACTAAACAATTTGTAGTACTTACAAACAGCTTGTAGGTACTAAACAATTTGTAGTACTTACAAACAGCTTGTAGGTACTAAGCGATTTGTAGTACTTACAAACAGCTTGTTGGTACTAAGCAACTTATAGTGGCTCAACTACTCACATCCTAAGTACTCGTATCCTAAGTACTAAACAACTAATAAGTACTAAACAACTAGTAAGTATCTAACGACTATTAAATACTTAACGACTGTTAGGTACTTAACGAATAGCATGCACTTAACGACTACTAGGTACTTAACGGCTGGTAAGTATTTAACGGCAAGTACGTACTTAACGACTTGTAAGCACTTAACGACTAGTAAGTACTTAACGACTATTAAGTACTTAACCGACTATTAAGTACTTAACGACTATTAAGTACTTAACGACTATTGAGTAATATTGAAGTTAACGCCTGAAGCAATTGAGTAGTAACAGTGGGTGCACTGGTTTTGAACCATGCACTCTAGTGGACTATTACACTGAAGTGATGAACTCATCGATGCTTGCAGGTGGACGTGGCTAAGCTCGCCTACCACCAGGTGGAGGCACTGGAGGAGGAGGATGTGGGTGCGGGGGGTAAAGCAGTAGGGAGGGGAGGGGGTGGAGATGAAGTAGGTAGCGCCGAGGATGATGAAGAAAAAACAAACTCTAGAGACGTGGGGCATAACATCTACATACTGGCTCATCAGGTGTGTGCCTGTGTATGTTTTCCTGTGTGTATGGGTGTGTGCGTGCGTTTGTATGTGTGCATGTGTGTTCATGTGTTTATATATACACATGTGTGATGTGGGATATAATGAAGATAAATAGAGCTTTGAGATGTTTGGCATTGGTAACTCATTGTGTAGCAGTGAAGTTGTAGTAGTCAAATAGTTGTAATAGTTGTAATGGTTGAAGTAACTAGTGTTTCTCAGATGTTTAAGCCCTGATCAGTTTACAAAACAATAGTAACTCTATTCTTGATCCCGTTGATAAACGTAGCGTCAGATTGACCGTAAGTCGTAAAAATTTATTGTGCGTGTTTTTCATTGTCAAACTAGAACGATTAACTATACCAGGAATACCATACACTAGGAATTGAAACAAAATGCCAGTGAAGCTCCGAGTGTTTTTTTGTGTAATCAAGGGACGAGAATTGTCTGCATACTGACAGACATGTGTGTACGAAATTCTTCTAAAACTGCATCGAAATATCCAACTTATTAGAAACAATGGAGCACTTAGCTAATATGAAATGGAGCTAATAGGACTAACGATTTTATTGAGCCTCTATTTAGATTGGTAGTTTATTCCTGAATGTTAGCCGAGTTGATATACACTTACCTGATAGGCCTGTTTGAAATCCCAGGGTTTGAAATCCATCTAAACCTTCTGTAACGGAGCACTTCTTTCTTAGAAAACAGAATTTAGTCATAGCATTATAATTATAACTTAATTTTTGTATAGACTCCTAATAATAATAATACTAAAGGTTTAACATCCGTTTCCTCATCCAGGGATGATGTCAGGGACGTCGCCAACAGCACACATCACTACAGATCAATTCACCCAGACCAATCTGCAAAAGAAATGTGCTGAGGAGAAGTAAGGTCCTAAACGAAAGCCAGTCCGGTGATCAAAAAATGGTCAAGGTAGATTGATTATGTCTATGGTGGGAAAAGGTAAATTTTAAGCTTGCTAGAGAATGTTGAAAAAGAAGAACAAGAGCGAAGATTCAGGTAAAGAGTTCCAGATTGTGGGTGCTGCGTAAGAAAAAGAACGTCTGCCCAATGATGTGAGAATATTTGGAACAGAGAGAAGATTGGCATCGGTGGAACGAAGTGAACGTGTGGGATGATATGGAAGAAGAATTTCAGATAAATAAGAAGGCTTGCCAAATCGCAGAGTTTTGAAAGTTAATAGAGCTATTTTATATTTTATGCGTTGATTAACAGGGAGCCAATCAAGTCAGCGAAGTAAAGAAAGAGAGCGAAATTGAAGTCGAGAGGACTTGCAAACAACACGTGCAAGAGAATTTTGGACGTGCTGCAAATGATTGAGAGAAGTAGGCAATCCATGTAATAATGAATTGCAGTAGTCGAGCTTTGAATGAACTATAGAATTAGCAAGGATAGTGGCTGAATTTCTAGTAAGGGATGGACGTATTTGCCTAATCCGAAAGAAAGAAGCGCGACAAACAGAAGAGATATGGGATTTAAAGTCACGGTTTTCATCAAATATGACTCCAAGGTTTTTAGCGGATCGAGAAGGTGAAAGAGCAAGATTCTGAAAATTAACAGAATTATTAGTAATTTTATTTCTTTGCAAAGGAGTGCCAATTAAAAGGTATTCAGTTTTAGAGGGATTAACAGCAAGACGGTTAGCACAAAACCAGGAATAAACCTTGTCTAGAATGGATGAGAGATGGGCCAGTTTCTGATCGGAATCATGATTAGAAAAAGAAATATACAGTTGAGTGTCGTCTGCATAGAAATGAAAATTTATGGAAGACTGAGCAAGCAAGTAGCTAAGAGGAGTGATATATAAAGAGAAGAGAAATGGACCTAACACTGAACCTTGAGGAACACCGCGTAGGAGGGGTAGTTCAGAAGAGCGATTTTGACCATTAACAACTGATTGTGTGCGACATGAGAGATATGATGTAAGAAGGGAAAAAGCAGAATCAGATATGCCAAAACAAGATTTAAGCCTATTTATTAGGATGCCATGGTCAACTGTATCAAAGGCAGCAGAGAGATCTAGAAGAACCAAGGCAGAAACCTGTTTACTACTCATGGCCAAGCTAAGATCATTATGTATACGAAGAAGAGCAGTTTCAGTAGAATGGAGTTTTCTATAGGCAGATTGATAATGAGAGAGAGAAGGGAAAGAATCAAGATGAGTGCATAAACGGGTATAAATTACCTTTTCAAGAAGTTTAGAGATGAAGTTAAGATTGGAAATAGGACGGTAACTGGAAAGATCATTTTTTGGTAGAGAAGGCTTTTTAGCAAAGGAGATACAACTGCTTGTTTGAAGGAGGTTGGGAAGATACCTTCTGAGAGTGAGAGGTGATTAAGTATGTAATAGGAGCAACTAAAACATCAATACAGGATTTCAGTAATCGTGTAGGAATAACATCAATGCAGCAAGATGAGTCGGTTGAGCGAAGAATAAAATTGCGTATTTCTTCCGGTTTAGCTGGTTCAAAACTAGAAAGTAGTGGTGGCTCAGGCATATTTACAGAAATGGTGTTGTCCATGTCAATAGAGTTGGAGGGTATAGAGCTACAGAGTTTGGCAATTTTGTCATTGAAAAAAATTGAGGAAAGAGGTAGCAAGAGATATGGTGAGAAATTAAGTACATCTAGTAGTACATTTTTCAATATAATTTCTGTAATATTTTAAATTTAATTTTCCGACCCTGGTTAAACTGGGATTTAAGGGAAGCTGATGATGAATATTTTAACATTTTGTTCGTAGTACCAACACATATATTGTATTATATTCCGTTTACTCTGCTATAAAATTTCTAAATCAATGCTCGTACTTGGATGCCCAATGTCTGTGAGCAGCTGTCGAAGCACAACAAGGAGCTGGCTGAAATACTGAAGCCTATGCAGACAGACAGCAGCTCTGTACGGCCACTGGTATAGTCCCCGATGCTGCTGAAGCAGCTGCTGCTGCTGCTGATGTCAATGTTGATCAGGCTCTCGAGTACTACGCTAAACACACGGCTCAGATAGAAATAGTGCGACAGGTTAGATTATAAAGTAGCTATTAAAAGTGTCCAATGATTAGTTAGTTAAACTGAAATCTCTCTCTCTCTCTTTCTTAGTGCAATGCTATTGGCATGTCCATGGCATATGACTCTTCCACGTATTTCTATCCCCTGCTTCTTTTCTTCCTAGCACCATGCGAATTAGTATCAAATCATTCAGCGTCCCAAGTCTCGGTCTTCCTCTAACCATTTTTCTACCGTTCTTCCTTCAGTTGTCTCTTTTACAAAACCATTCCCTCAAAGGACATGACCCATCCAATTCTTCTTTCTATTCGCTTATGATATTTGTGAATTGTCTATATTTGTCAACTCCTATTTAGCACTTCTTCCTTCTTAATTTTGTCAGTTCATTTCATCTTCTTTATTCTTCTCCATAGCCTCATTTCGAATGCTTTCAGCTTCCTGATATCCTCCTTTCTGACGTCTATGTTTCACAACCGTACAAGAGTGTGGTCAATTCTAGTGTCTTTACAATCTTTATCTTCGTGGATTTCCTTTTTGGATTATTGCGACTCAGCTAGTGTGCTATTTTTATCCGTACCAAATATTACAAATATCTAACATACATAGATTATAATATCCTTTTGCATTCAGAATATTACTAAAATTAAACTAAGCCAAATATTTAGACGTGTTCATAAGAGACTGTTTGCCAAAAGTAGAATATCCTAGTAGTGTATCAGATCATAATATCTCTAAAGTAGTTTTCATATAATCCCGAACAATGAAATGAAATTTCTAATCCTCTAATAGTAAACCTACTAATATAACATAATTATTATGTAGAAATTTTGTCAATTGCAGCTCATATTTGTCATATTTTCAGAGAATCAACGTATAGTTTTATTTGCTTGCAGGACAGAACGCTGGAGCAGATAGTGTTTCCTATTCCAGAGATCTGTGAATATCTGACGCCGGAGACGAAGCACAAAGTCTATGTGACTTGTGAAAGGGACGACCAGAACAGTAAAGTGTCGGATTTCTTTGCTCGTCATGAAGGCATGTATGCTGAGATGACGTGGCAGAAAAAATTGAGAGGTATCTCAGTCATTGCATTAAGTATTATTAATGAAATATTTTATAACATTACTACTAGTAGTATTATTTTGGTAGTATGATTATCATTTTCGTCGTCATTATCATTATTAATTGTTATATTAATTAATAATAAACTGATCATATGGTGGTTTTAATGGTAATTTATTAGTTAATCTGTAGTCTACTTAGCAGCTGGCTTAGTACGTTCCTCGGACTGACTTCCCGGATTTTTGGCTTGCACCGTTTTGGACCCCACACTCTGCTCATCGGATTGTATTTGGTACCATGGTGCTTAATGTTGTCATGGGCGACAGTAGCACTCTAATTCTGTTGTTGTTGTTGTTGACTGACTGACACCAGATTGATTGATTGATTGATTTTTAGCTAATCCTCTGTTGTTCTGGATGAGCAGTCACATGTCTACGTGGAGCTCAATCTCTTTCTATCTCGCTATAGTTATCAATCTCCTCGTCGCCATCTTCTATCCATTCAGTTCCAGCACTAAAGGTGAGACACAAATTGGAGATGTACAAATAGAAAGTAATAAAATAATAAATTAAAAATAAAACAAATAAAATAATTCACTAGAGGTGAGACAAATTGCTGGTCTAAAGTTGAGCGATATACAATGCTGCTAAATGTATTTGCTTAGTCTGCAAGGAAATGCTCTACTTCGCTCTTGTTGTGGGATCAAATTTGATACGGGTTTCTTAAGTCGATCATAGTTAGACAACGAGTTTATTTTTACGGTGCTTTGTTGCCTGTTGATACAGAAGCTTGAGACGTCCTGGAAATTGACTTATGGCGAGGAACCGGAAGTTAAATTGTTATTGATTGATTGATTGCAATGATTCCTATGGGACTCTTTGTAATTGTTTAAAAGGCATACACATCGCGCAGATTCAGGAAATTTTGTACAGAAAATAAAATTAACCCGACATGTACTGCTAATAATAATAATAATAATAATAATAATAAAGGTTTAACGTCTTTTACCTCATACAAGGATGATGTCAGGGACGTCAAACTTAAAGAAGAAATTGAAATTATTATGGGAAGCATAAAAAATTAGTAATGGTAATTATTAGTGGTATTAATTTAAAAAAATTATTATGGTAAGCATAGAAAAATTTAATATGGTAAGCAATTTATTTCTACCTGTACATTTGACGCTGTTGTAGTACATCTCCACTTGCTTATTTGTTTATTACTATTATAAGCTGTTTAACCGTTGTATAATACGCCGTATTGTAGAGCTGGACCCGAGATTGTCTGGTTTGGTTTGGACGACGATGTTTGTCTCGCTGGCTGTAGTTATAACCGTGCCACGTCGCTCTGGAGCTCTGCGGATTCTCATTGGCTCTGCTATTATACGACTCATCTACTCCGTGGGTCTGGAGCCGACGCTCACGCTCATAGGAACTCTAAATGTGTGTTGCTACTTTACGCTAGTAATGATGTAAAAACCTGTAACGCTAATTTAATGTCTATTTCCCCACGACAAGTGTACAATTTGATACGGTTCGGAGAAATATCGAACTCGTGATATCTAGCTTGTCAGTCCAGTGTGCTATCAACTCAGCCACTATCCAGGGCGGTGTTAGGTAATTATTTGTTGGTTTAAATATTTGTTGTAATATTAGTTGGTTTAAAGCGAGCTATTTGTTTTAGGGCGTGGGTTTTAAAATTATATAATGAGTAGCGTATTGAATGAATAAATTATATAATGAGTAGCGTATTGAATGAATAAATTATATAATGAGTAGCGTATTGAATGAATAAATTATATAATGAGTAGCGTATTGAATGAATAAATTATATAATGAGTAGCGTATTGAATGAATAAATTGAAGTTTAACTTGAGCTTGTAATTAGCATTTCTGGAGATTTTAATAATGCATTACTTTTCAATTTCTACTTTAATTTACTTCACTTTCAATTTATTTTTCAATGCATTTCGATATTCTCCTCACCCTTTGAATCCTGGGGACTATGGGTTTTCTACTGGAAATCTTCAAACGTAAATTTATGTCTTTTGGGTTGTCAAAATTGTGATTCTAGTCTTCCTATTGCAAAGTCTATTGGAATTAAACGATATCAAATGTTGCATGATATTTTTAGGGACTTTATCTGGATTTACTATGAAGCGATGTTAATCCTTTCCCGTATCCCACGTGTACGGTGTCGTGAATGGTTGGGCTAGGGCGAGAAAAGAATTACAAAAAGTTATCTAGGTCTTCCACGTACAATCAGAACTGTGTATGTATAGATCAGAGGAACCAGTACAAAGAAAGAGTAGTCATATACTAGTGAAAACTTTAAAATTCAATTTAGAGCTTTAGTAGTGGATGGTAATTAGGTTGTTTGATGATTTATTGTTCAACTTTAATTGAAGAATCTGTAAGTAATAGTTAATACTGCTTGGCTGTTTGTATGTGCTTGGGTTCTAAGAGCTCTTTCGTGATTTAATGTAATAAATTAAAATAGAAATAATTGATCTGTGCAGGTAATCAACGGTATCGTGTACGCAGTGAGTGGTCTGGGTAACAGGGGAACGTTCACAAAGTCCTCGCGACAGATTCTCGTCGACTTTGAGTTCCTCTATCACGTCGGTTATCTGCTCATATCTTTGCTCGGTCTCTCCGTCTACGAGTTCTTCTACAGTCTGCTCGTATGTCCAATCTATCTCATGATTAATCTCTACTCTGATTAAATCTTATAGCTGTCAATCTCTGCTCTGATTAGATACAGTAGCTGTTAATCTATGCTTTTATTGGATCTAGCGGCTGTTAATCTCTACTCTTAGATCTAACAGCTATTAATCTCTACTCTGATTAAATCTTATATGGCTGCTAATCTCTACTCTGATTAGATCTAACATAACATTACAGAGTCAGGAAGCAATTATATGCTTGTTTAAGACTCATAATGGTTAAGATCTAATGGCTGTTAATCTCTTCTCTGATTAGATCTAATAGCTGTTAATCTCTGCTCTGATTACATCTAACAGCTATTAATCTCTACTCTGATTACATGTAACAGCTGTTAATCTCTGCTCTGATTACATCTAATAGCTGTTGCTCTCTGCTCTGATTACATCTAACAGCTATTAATCTCTACTCTGATTACATGTAACAGCTGTTAATCTCTGCTCTGATTACATCTAATAGCTGTTGCTCTCTGCTCTGATTACATCTAACAGCTATTAATCTCTACTCTGATTACTGTTACTCAGCTGTTAATCTCTGCTCTGATTACATCTAATAGCTGTTGCTCTCTGCTCTGATTACATCTAATAGCTGTTACTCTCTGCTCTGATTACATCTAATAGCTGTTACTCTCTGCTCTGATTACATCTAATAGCTGTTAATCTCTGCTCTGATTACATCTAATGGCTGTTACTCTCTGCTCTGATTACATCTAATAGCTGTTACTCTCTGCTCTGATTACATCTAACAGCTGTTACTCTCTGCTCTGATTACATCTAATAGCTGTTAATCTTCACTATGATTACGTCGAAGAGCCGTTATTAGCCTGTTAATCTAATAGCTATTATTAACTGTGTATTGCATTGTTTTATCTGCGAGATAATGGTTGATCATTGACTCTGCATTGTATTGTTTAGCTGCTAGGTATCAGCGTGGATACTAATGATCGTTGACGGGTGGTATTGTTTAGCTGCTAGGTATCAGCGTGGATACTAATGATCGTTGACTGCTTGTGTTGTTTAGCTGCTGGATATCATTGGATACTAGTGCTCGTTGACCGGTTGTATTGTTTAGCTGCTGGATATCATTGGATACTAGTGCTCGTTGACTGCTTGTGTTGTTTAGCTGCTGGATATCGTGTACCGAGAGGAGACTCTGCTCAATGTGATCAGATCAGTGACTAAGAACGGTCGATCCATCTTACTCACAGCCGTGCTCGCTGTCATACTCATATATCTCTTCTCCATCGTCGGCTTTGTCTTCTTCAGAGGCGACTTTCTCATGGAAGTCGATGCACTGGGTGTTAACAGAGGTGAGATCTTCTCGTGCTCGTAATACGTCTTCACTTGAACATCTATTCTGCTTTGTTACCTCCACTCTTATTTGCTTCTTACTTTTAATGCAATAGAAACAGCATCAATACTATGCTTAAAAAGCAGCTCTGATAATTCGTCACGTAGCTTTTTCTATGAAAGGAAATATTTTATTTAACTGAAGCTAAAGTGATAAAGGGAAATACAAGTCAGAATTATAGTTTTCGAACTAACACTTTGAGCTGTTGCTCTAGGCCTCATACAATTAGATTGCGTAACTATTGATGACGTTTAACGTCGCTAGGAACGACCAAGATACTTAGGTTTTTAAACTACTATGTCGCACTACTTGAACCTTTTGCAATAGGTTATAGGCAATTTGCTTTATGATAAGACTATTTCAATGAATTGCTAAGTTTAAGATGCATTAATCAATAAGAATTTAATGTCTGGTTGGTAAGATTCGTACCTACGTCAGAAAGGACATTCGGTTGGTGAGCGCCTAGGCTTCAGAAATTGTTACAAAAATTTAAACGAATGGAAGTCTCAAAGAGGGGATTGGCTGGTGGTGTGGTGTGGTGTAGGACAGAGAGGATTTGAGACAGTCTATTTGTATCCCGACCCTAGTTAAACTTGGATTCAAGGGAGGATGATGATGATGACGAATTTAATATCTGGTTTCTAAGGCTTAGAAGGCATTCTCTCCGGCATTACCGTTGATCAGGTACTGATTGCCTTGATATTTTACATCTAACTTTAATCTAACAATATAGATCATTTGTATAATTTTATGTAATGATATGATTTATTTATTGAACTATCATTTAGTAGTATTATAATTACTTCACAAATCAATCGCCTAATCGTAAAATGGATTTGATTGGAGTATAGAAATAGTGAAGGCCGCAGCGAGTAGTCTAACAGGAAATCATTCAGCTGACCAGTATTGTGACTCTAAGAATTCAGCATGTGCAGATGAGCTGAGCAAGGCTTGTTAGTACCGCTTCATGAATATCTAAGTAATTCATCGAGAGAGAGAGAGAGAGACGATTAGACTCGTAAAAATGTATATTTATAGCTGCAGGTATACAGAAAGTTTTACTTTCACTTTTGATTTTATTTGCAGTCATGAAATGCTTTTAAGCAGAGTGGTAGCATAGTTGGAATATTTATTATTGCGTTTACTTCTCAAGACTTTTTCTGTTGACTTAATGTCAGACAACGCCTGTGCGGTACTTCCTATTTCCTGCTTGCTTGATCGATCTATGATTGATTTATTGATTGCTTGATTGATTCATTGATTCATTGATTTATTGATTGATTGATTGATTAATTGATTGATTGATTGATTGATATATTGATTGATTGATTGATAAATTGTTTCATTGATTGATAAATTGATTCATTGATTGATAAATTGATTGATTGAGTAGATGGTAAGGCGGCGGCTGACTCAGCAGCAGACCTGTTGGACTCTGTCGCTGACGACGCTCTCATTGTGGCTGACGCTGTTGACGATGGTAAAGAGAGACAGTGCGACACTCTCATCATGTGCATCATCACGACTCTCAACGAGGGCCTGAGGAATGGAGGAGGCATCGGGGACGTCCTGCGCAAACCCAGCAGCTCCGTTAGTTGTTGTTGTTGTTGTTGTCTCTTAGTCTAGTAGTAGTTAGGCTCTGTGAGATGTTGTTGTTGTCTCTTAGTCTAGTATTAGTTAGGCTCTGTGAGATGTTGTTGTTGTCTCTTAGTCTAGTAGTAGTTAGACTCTGTGAGATGTTGTTGTTGTATCTTAATCTATTAGTAGTTAGGCTCTGTGAGATGTTGTTGTTGTTGTCTCTTAGTCTAGTATTAGTTAGGCACTTTTGCGTATTTGTGAATTTGACGATACAATTTAATCTTAATTCTTTTTATAAAATGTAAACTTTTGGTTACCATGTATTTGGTGAACTAATTGAGCAAAATGCTGCAAATCATTTATAGTAATGATCCTATTTTAAATATTGAATCATTAAATAATTTGATTTGTATAGTTAGGTGCAGTTGTTTGTCACATAAATCGGCGTGATTAGCATTCAGAACTAATATTATTTTATTTCATATTATACTTTAGGAGCCGTTGTTTATAGCACGAATAGTCTATGATCTCCTCTTCTTCTTCATCGTCATCATCATCGTGTTGAACCTGATCTTTGGTGTCATCATCGACACGTTTGCAGATCTGAGGAGTGAGAAGCAGCAGAAAGAAGACACGCTTAAGAACTCCTGCTTCATATGTGGTGGGTGTCTGTCTCTAGACTTGTAGTGTCTGTCTCTAGACTTGTAGTGTCTGCCTCTAGACTTGTAGTGTCTGTCTCTAGACTTGTAGTGTCTGTCTCTAGACTTGTAGTGTCTGTCTCTAGACTTGTAGTGTCTGTCTCTAGACTTGTAGTGTCTGCCTCTAGACTTGTAGTGTCTCTATCTAGACTTGTAGTGTCTGTCTCTAGACTTGTAGTGTTTGTCTCTAGACTTGTAGTGTCTGCCTCTAGACTTGTAGTGTCTGTCTCTAGACTTGTAGTGTCTGTCTCTAGACTCGTAGTGTCTGTCTCTAGACTCGTAGTGGCTGTCTCTAGACTTGTAGTGTCTGTCTCTAGACTTGTAGTGTCTGCCTCTAGACTTGTAGTGTCTGTCTGTAGACTTGTAGTGTCTATCTCTAGACTTGTAGTGTCTGCCTCTAGACTTGTAATGTCTGTCTCTAGTCTTGTAGTGTCTGTCTCTAGACTTGTAATGTATATCTCTAGACTTGTAGTTCATAATTATCTCTTTTTAGTAGCAGTAAAATCATTTTTAGTAGTACATACGCGTGTTCACACACACACACAAACACACGGCACACTTAAACACAAACGGTGTTCTTTATTACCTGTCGTACCACTGACTAGGACTAAGTGATGTTATTCTCTAAGTTCAGACTGTTTATCGGCTAACAGGCTATAATCTGGGTCCCGCTTGAGACCTTGTAACCTTTCAAGAGATGATTTAATTTCTAAGTTCAACTCTTTCTGATCTGTTTTTTGACACTTTGTAACTTAGGTAGGAAGCTTTCACCTTAAATAGAGGAACCGGTTCGACTTGGTTATGAAATATTAGGTGCACTGTTTTGTAGATTAATGGATAACAAATTAGCAAAGCTTATTAATCCTGTTGAATTCTGGCATTTTGAGTATTACAGTTGTGATTTCCACCATAATATTTGCATTAGTCACATAGCTTTCGAAAGATCTTTTTGTCTTTCTTGACTATATTTCTTGACTATATTTACTACTTTATGTCTTACTATTTGCATCTCTTCCCTCCGTTGATATTTTTTTCATCTTGCCTGACTGTTTTGATCACCTGACCGGCACTGTTTAGGATCTTGTCCCTGACATCATCCTTGTATGAGGAAACGGACTTTAAACCTTTATTATATCAGTTATACTTCTGATTATACCTGTATATGACTCTGAAATGGAATCGTACTGAGCTGGGTTGTCAAAAATGCGCAGGTTTGGAGAGAGCATCATTTGACAACAAATCGGTGTCGTTTGAGGAGCACTGCAAGCATGAGCACAACATGTGGCACTATCTCTACTTCATTGTTCTCGTCAAAGTCAAAGATCCCACCGAATTCACTGGGCCTGAGAGCTATGTCTACTCCATGATCAAGGTCTGACAGAGCTCTAACAATTTGTTGATTATTAAACTGCAATTGTTTATTAACAGCTTCCCCATGTTGTGTCCGGGTTGCTTGAATAGACCAACCGGTGACTGCACATATCGTAGAAGGCGACTAAAGCACTAAGATCCAAACCAACGTCTGAAAGGGCATTCGGTTGTTGAGCGCCTAGGCTCCAGAAATTGCTGTAAAATTTTACAAAACTAATAGAAGAGAGTATAGTGGATCTTACTGATGGTATGGTATGGACTAGAGAGGAGTGGAGAAGGTCTATTCGTATTCCGACCCTAGTTAAACTGGGATTAAAGGGAAGATGATGATGATGATGATGATGATGATGTTTATCGCTAGCTGAATACTGATAATTTAGTGTTTGTATTACTCTTACTCTATTTAGTCAATTTATTGTTTATATAAAGGATTTGGGATTCTTATGTAAGCCGAATTGAAATTGCTGGAGTTAATCTAGATAAGTAGAAACCTATGCAAACGTATAATTAAAATAAGTTCGTGCTGTAGCAGTCCATCTAAACTCTATGGCAAATAGGACATCAGTATATTAACTATAAAATATCGAGTTATAGAATACTATAATTATATAAAAATATGTAATTAAATAAATACTAGATTTATATAAAACTATAGAATACTATAAAACATTGTCAGTTATATACTGGGTATAAATAATTTTGCACATATATGCATTAAAAGTAATGTCCTACTTATCGTCTCTGAATATGTCTGAAAATATAATGCTAAGGTTAATATATTCAACTCTGTCCATGGGCGACTTCGACAAGCTGGCAGCTCAATTCCATACAAATGCTGTGTATTTTAAAAATAATTACCGAGATATCATAAATCTCAACTGTCAACAATTTTGAAAGAAACAAATTGGCATATCATGCCAATAAGTATTGATGTGGAAATTTGTCAAATGTAACCAATACGGTTTCAATATTGATGAAATTAATGTTCTAATAGCATACTTTCGAATTGCAGTCTATTGTTTTCCTTATGTTTTATTTTCTTTGTCTCTTGCGCGTTTGCGTTTTTAGAATGTCTAAATAGCGTAGGGGTAACGTCATGAAGTTTTAAATGACAAATCCTGAGGTGATTTGAATCCTCGTGGGTTCGAATCCCGGCCGCGCTGATCTGGGAGTAAAATCTCGGACATTCACTGGACTGGTTATACGGAAAGAAAATGGTCTAAATTGCCTAACGGATTAAACATGTGGTTTTAAAAGTGATAGATATCAACATAGTTGATTATTCACTATAATGCGTGTTTTACTTTGTTCCTTTTCTGTGCGTGTTTGGCGAATAAAGATTTATATATTAACTAACAGACTTGTTGACTGACTTACCATCATTGTTAATTGATCGATTAATTGAGCGACTAATTTATTTATTAATTGATTGAAATATGCAGGATAAGAACCTGGATTGGTTTCCTCGCATGAGGGCCATGTCGCTGGCAGCTGAGGACGGAGAGTCAGAGCAGAACGAGTTTCGTAGTCTGGCACAACAGCTCGAGAACACCAGCAAGCTTGTCTTTACTCTCTCCCAACAGCTCACTGAGCTCAAAGAGCAGGTAAACACTGGCTCATCTTTACTCTCACTCTCAACAGCTCACTGAGCTCAAAGAGCAGGTAAACACTGGCTCATCTTTACTCTCACCCAACAGCTCACTGAGCTCAAAGAGCAGGTAAACACTGGCTCATCTTTACTCTCTCTCAACTGCTCACTGAGCTCAAAGAGCAGGTAAACACTGGCTCATTTTTACTCTCTCCCAACAGCTCACTGAGCTCAAAGAGCAGGTAAACACTGGCTCATCTTTACTCTCTCCCAACAGCACACTGAGCTCAAAGAGCAGGTAAACACTGGCTCATCTGTACTCCTACTTGTTTAATTATAGTTTGCTATTAACAGGAGCTACACAACAGAGAATGCGGAAGATGTAATCAGGTTTAGTGTAGTACTGATTTCGTGTACTATAATATATATCTGATATTCTCTAATTGATTGTATTGCTGAAACAGATGACGGAGCAGCGGAAGCAGAAGCAGAGATTGGGATTACTGGGAACTACTCCAGCTGTCGGGGGCGCTGCTGTGTAAATCCCACTACTGTCTATTTCTCAAAGATGATACTGGCAGAATCCCACTACTGTGTATCTCACAGAGACGATGCTGGGGAAATCTCACGACTGCGTCTCACAAAGGTGATACTGGGGAAATTCCACTACTGTCTATCGCACAGAGATGATGCTAAGGGAATCCCACTACTGTGTATCCGCATAGTTGTAGCCCGGTAAAATCCCATTACTCTGGGCCTGCGCAAATATAAATATATATGTATATATATATATATATATATATATATATATATATATATCTATATATATATATAGAATTATATATATAGAATTATATATATATATATATATACACTGTATATATATATATATATATATATATATATACACTGTATATATATATATATATATATATATATATATATATATATATATAGACACACTGTGTTTTTATAACTGACACCCCAAATTATAAATTATTTTAACAATAAAGTCGGAAGAATGTTCGGATGTTCTTGAAATTTACAGAACTTGACCAGCAGCCAATTCTACAAAACATAGATAAATTTCGTTTGAATATCTGTAATAACGTGAAAGCTATAGTTTTGTGAGTAGGAGTGGGGTCAGATAAGAAATTTCAACTTATTTCGGTCAACTTCTTACGACTTTATTGTTAAAACAATTTGGGTATCAGTTATAAAAAACACAGTGTATATATATATATATATATACATGCATACATACATATATATATATATATATATATATATATATATATATATATATATATATATATATATATATATATATATAATCACAGAGATGATGCTGTGCAATTGTCACCATTGTCTATCCCACAGAGATGATGCTTGGTAAAACCCCATAACTTTTGTGCTTAAGAAATCTGCAGTAAGAACTTTGCGTATGCACTATTAAAATATTTAGGATATATTTATGTCCTTGTTTTGAATTGTATATACGGAGATTGTAGCAAGATCTATTGTCTATCTTACCGTGTTTACCACAGACTATTGTCAATCTTTAGCCAGTATTTCACTCGTTTATTTGAGTAGGCCTACCGCATTTCGAAGATTGTCAGTGTGTTCGCGGTGAGTTGGATGCAGTTGAGGATTTCGGCTGAACGCTGAATGTGAAGTAACATTTTTGTGAAGTACTTTCCATGATATGAAGTAACGTTTACGTTAATGCCATATTTGTAGAAATCACTGTAAGCAAATTGGCCTACATGTCGTAGTGTAATATCTATGAAATCCTACTGGCCTTAGTACAAGGGAGAAAACGCTGTACTTTTTATATTTTAATATTATTGTGCAAATACATATAATGTTATATTATATGTGTTTTACTTGCTTATTCAATTTAAGACAGAATAAGTGCATATAATATGTCATTGTATTAAAGGAAAGTTGGTTTCTTGCGTAACGTGCTTACGTTATTGCATAGCTTTTGTTAGCCATATACGTATTTAGTGTAATTTCACCTAACTTCCTTTTAATTACTTTAACAATTCTATAAGTTTTGAAGGTTTGTTTCAGTCAATTTGAAATTTTATCTGTGTTTAACGTTTACAGTATAAATTTTACCATTATCGGTATCACCTGTTGTTTTCTAATATTTGTAACTAAGTTTATTAGTTTTATGCGTTGTTGCAATCCAATTAGTTGCTTCTTTAATTTGCTGCCGATTGCTTCCATTGTTTTGCCACGAATTGAATTTTTATCGATATTTACCCGAATTTTCTTTATATATTTCTTATTTTATTAAATATTTTTATATCGTTTTTATTAATTCGATAAATATATAAATAGACTGTATTTGAATACAGCCTAAGTATGTAAATTACTTATTATGTATCGAAACAGTATAAGCACATAGAAATGGATTTTTACATTGGAATATGAGATATAGGTCTATCCTTTCAAATATTCTGAAGCACTATTTGGAGGTTATTTTATATCCTAGTTTAGGGTTGAACTCTAGACATTTCTGCAACATTGTGTAGAATATAACAACCCGTATTCTGCGATCACAATTTGTGAGGGGCAAATTTAATTGAAGACGTCACTATTATAATGCATATTCATACACAATGTTACAATGTAATTCTAAAATTTAGGGAGAATTGAAATTGCGCAAAATGACCATAGGGCCTAATTTGAATAATTTTGTGAGAAGATTTCTTCTTGTCACTCTGTACATGATATGGACTTTACAAAATGTTAGGCCTACTCAGTACACTTGTATACACATAGATAGATACATTTTAGGAAGCAGAAAAATTAGACGAATAAACTAAATTTATGAACGCATATTGTTAAATGCGTAAATGTCCATGTATATAGGACTTAGCCCTCTATACTTAATATCCATATTAATTTCGACATATAATAATCGTTTATGTTAAATTTGAATAATCTTTGAGTAAGAGGCACACGGATGCCTTGAATTAAATGAGTTTTTACACTCTGCGCGAAATTGAGTTATAATTTGACTTTGTTTATAAAATTCTATACTATCGAATGAGAAGTGTGCTATTTACGCATACGGCTGTTGATCATGTGCAGTATATATCTTTTAAATAGTACCTTTTAAATAGTCGAAACGTTCTGAAAATGATTAGGCCTCTACTTTGGCTAACCTGACACTGCACATGCGTGCGGCTGAGGTCTTGAAGATGTTTTTTCTTCTTGTTGTACATGTACATTGCGTTTTATTGAACCTCATTTGTAGTTCTTTAATCGTTTCCAGTTTATATTGTTAGTAATTGTTTCAAATTATGCGCCTTCATGTCTTGTTACCTCAGAATTGTAGCACTGAATGTTGTTTCACCGTTTCATTTATTTACTACCGTTAATAAAAATCATGTCCAACCTATATAATACTGATATCAATCATTCAAGGAGCCGTGCGAAATTCTAATCTCGCCAGTTAAGCAGTGCAGTAAAATCATCTTAGAATGTCGACTGTGAAGCGAATTTTGGAGATGCAAGTTAGTTTGGGCAGCAATTGAATCCAAATAATATCTTTGACCGGTTGCCATTGAAATAAAAAAATAAACAACTGTAATTATTTTAATTAATTTAGTGGTATTCAATGAATTTGTTGTCATCAGGCTAGGACATCGCATACAGGCCTATAAGTTATTAATATGTATCTTGCTGTATACTTTTAACAAATTTTAGCCTTTGAAGCATTACTTCATAGATTTTTTTGTGCATGAAATGTATTAATGTTAAGCAATGCAGTTGCGATGAGTGGCAATACGTATATCAGTTGTTTCTATGGCTCCAGGTCAGTTGTTTCTATGGCTCCAGGTCAGTTATTTCTATAGCTCCAGGTCAGTTGTTTCTATTGCTCCTGGTCAGTTGTTTCTATGGCTCCAGGTCAGTTGTTTCTATGGCTCCTGGTCATTTGTTTCTAAGGCTCCAGGTCAGTTGTTTCTATGGCTCCAGGTCAGTTGTTTCTATGGCTCCAGGTCAGTTGTTTCTATTACTCCTGGTCAGTTGTTTCTATGGCCCCTGGTCATATCCTTGTATTACAGAATAAGTCACGCTATTGCGCTCGTTATGCGACAAGAGACGTTATGCGACAAGAGACGACAAGAGACAAGTTGAAGCTTAGAAAGGCAATCGGAAACTACCTCAGAAGCCATATTTTTCACATGATGAATATTATGCCAAGCCAGGATTAATTAATATCATAGTGATAATCACTCAGTAGTAATTTGTAATCCATTTTTGCACTATAGATGTCCATTGTGTAATTAATTTGAAAGTTTCTTCTGGAATACCTTAAATTAACGTTTCTATGCACAATTGTAATTCTAAGTGTTATTGCATTGCTAGGTCATACACAATAATATGAATTTCCTGTGAATTTTGTTTGGAATATTTTTATAATAAGTTTAACTTACAATGTTCATAACATAAAGTAGCTCATTCGATAGCAATAACTAATAATGGTTAAATTACAAAAATTATTGATTTATGCCACTGCCTTATTTTCACCCATTAGGATTATTAACTTTATAAGTTTTTCGTAACACCTTTCAATGTACTATGCAGGTATATATAATTCTATATGTTAGTTATAATAAAATTACATCTAAACTTCAGTTTGATGGCATTAAATCAAAGTTTCCACCAATCCCAGTTATGTTATTGGTTTTTTTTTGCTGTGATTTTTGAACATTGCTTTTATAGAGTTTAATACTGTCTATCATCTTTGTACGATATTTGCTTATCAATAATGTCTACTACTTTTCAAGCTTTCAGAATTATGTAAAGCTGTGTTCTTTATCTGATTTTAAATATACAACACTATATAATATAATGTTCATTTATAAATGCAGGTACTAGTAAATAGGAGAACATTTGTTTTGTCAATTCTGTCTATCATTAGAAATTTATGCAAGAGAAAGCCTACAGTAGTTGTTAAGCAATTGTACGAGAAAGTCCCAAGTGAATCACTTATTATTATTAATTAGTCTTCTCCTGAGAACTGATTTGAATAATGTAAAATAATTCGTTTAAATTACAAATATGCCTAGCAAACTTATTTAAAAAATGATCTTCCAATATCTAAGAAACTTGTTTGTTCGTTTAGTAATTCTAGCTATACATAGTGCAAATGTTTACAGAGTTGCCTCCTTCCTCTCACGATTACTAACAGTGCTGAGTGCAGCTGCACCATAACCTTTTCGTCTTTGTTCAATGCTGTCAGTTGTTAATCTGTTTTCTAAAGTTGTCGTCCATCCAAGTATAAACCGAAACCGACATTGCTTAACTCCATCTAAATAGGAATGCTGTGCCCTTCTAACGAAACAAAAAGCCAATATTTGTTCGCTATCAGACATTTCCTGCAAGCACACAATAAAATACAGAACCATGATTCACTCTGAATCAGTTTTATGATTTCTGAAATGGCGAACACGATGGCCACTATTGTTTTATTTAAAAAATACAAAATTATATTCTTACTAAGGTTATAACTATCTATTTAACAACTTAATCTTTAAGAACTTAAAAATATTAAACTGTAGTTAACGCCAGTTTCTTCATCTCCTGAAAGGATATTAGCGACTGACGAGTCCAGAGTTTGACCCAGCACACACAGATCTGTAAAGAGCACTGATTAAAAGTATCTCACAATACTACACAGAATTGTTCAAGAACTCAAAACATCGCAACTGAAAAGCAACATGTTCCAAACGAAACTGATGAAGTAAACATTGCATAATCTACGCACTGATTTCAATATCAACACATTTTTATAAAAACTTATCTAAGATAAGACAATAAATAACATGTTGCACAATATACATTATACACACAAGTACAATGTGGATGTACATACAGAGTTAGCAGTCAATAATTACTTAATTGTGCTCAAATGAAGATATATATGAATAAATCTTAGCCTCATCTATATTTTGATTAATTTCATGCATTATGTATTCTTACATTAGTCTGCAAATTCGAAGAAACATAATTATAATAGAAAAAATTCAAAGTTAATTCCTCATAAAAATGTTCATTATTCCTAACTCGATAGTAATTTAACATATCTCCCCGTCTGCATTTTAATTATTAAGTAAAATGTCCTTCTTAAATAGACGAATGAATATTCTGTACCTCTCCACTCATAAGAAACTTTACAATGAAATATATTCCCCAAAGGAGATTTCTAGCATTTCGCCACATAAGATATCATCTTTTCATTTGATATACTCATTCTTCAGCTGCTACACTAGTCCTGCAGCAGCTACGCTAGTCCTGCAGCTGCTGCGCTAGTCCTGCAGCTGCTGCACTAATCCTGCAGCTGCTACACTAATCCCGCAGCTGCTACACTAATCCTGCAGCTGCTGCACTAATCCTGCAGCTGCTGTACTAGTCCTGCAGCTGCTACGCTAGTCCCCTGCAGCTATAATCTGTAATGCTCCTAACTAGAGTAGTTAGGAGCATTACAGAAATATGTGTCTTTGAATTGAAATTCTCAGTGAATCCAATTTAACAAATAGTAAACTCTTTTAGTTACACTAATGCCATTAAATATGACATTATCATTTATAGCCAATAGATCCATTCAGTAATTTAAAGCATATTTTGTGGCATGAACTATGATTACTGCATGAAAGTTTTAAAACAACTGAAATGTAGTTTTTATAAGTAGTTACTTTCTTACATATTACACTTAAAATCAAAACAACAAACCGCAACAGTTCATTAAATATTTATTAAAGTGAATCAATGACAACACTTTTCCTACAGACTAAAGGAAGTCTAAAATAACGCAGAAAATGTCAAGATATACGTAGTATAAATTAAGTACAGACATTTACCTAATCTTGCGCAAGTTTTTCACTGAAGCAACACACTCCTCTTTGACGCATATTAAAGTAGAACAAGATTTACAACAGAAATTTGCTTAACGCCTATCAGAAGACTGTAGAAATCTATAAGTTCTGACTACAACGCAGACACTGACTTAAACCTACTCAAGATCATCATTAAAATCATCATCATCATATCGTTCAGTGTCATCAATGCTGGAAGTCTCTGCAGCGTCATCATCGCTGTACGACGATATTAAATGTTGAGACTCGACATTCAGTTGATCATCATCCACTCTAACATCTTGCACCACGCGACTACCGCTCTGAATGCCTCCTGACTCTATAACCTCCTCACTATAGTCCACAGACATGCAGTCGAGCCCATCTGATCCCACCATATACTCAAAGCTCTCAGCTGCTACCTCGTCGTCCTGCCGCTTAAAACCATTCTGTACAGCTGCTTCACTGCTGCTCAGAACTGCTGTAGCTGCCATTAAAGCTGCTAAACCAGCTGAAGCAGGTTTGCTGCCGATGCGCGCAGGAAGTGCAGCTGGGGAAGCAAAGCAGCTGGACGCTGATAGGCTGTCACTGTTTGTTGTGTAACCTGAGTTAGGCTGATAGCAATCAGACATCTGAGAAGACGAGCCAGTGTTACCAGCTGCAGAAGCAATCTGCTCTTGAGAAGTGTAAACAGCGTCGTGAGAGGGGTCACTGCTGTAAGGTGGAGCTGCCTGTATTCTATTGTACATGGACTCTGGGAGGTGTCTCTGTTCAATAGCAAATTATACTTTTATTAGTCAGCATAGAGTAAAATCAGTCAGCATAAATTAGTAATCACAGCAGCTCACTAAATCAAACTATCCCAATATATTTTTAAATCTTATTTACAAAATTTCATTCAATATCATATATTATCATACATAATACGCTGAGTACTAGAAAACCACACCGCAGGAAAATATCAAATAACTTTGTCAACTTAACTCCTAAATCAGTTTACAGGCCGTGTTGCCAAATATTTCAGTACATTATTGCAATAGCTAATGGCAAAAGTAGACCTACATGTATTTAATTTCCTGAGCTATTCAGCTTTTGCAAGTCGAAAAATAACAAATTCAGTAATTTCAACTAATGGCAATCAATCCCACGTTGTGGCCAACATGTTGAAGAACAGATCAACAATAAACTGCACGTGTCACAAGAGGCGACTGAGCAAGAACAGAAGAATAATCAAATTACAAGAAATGACCGCCTCAAATGTAATAAAAACTAAATTATTTTGAAACTAAAATAAGCAGCTAAATATACAGATTATATTAACAGCCAATATTTAAATCAGTTCAACAGGTGGCAGCAGTTTTTACCTTGACTATTGGCTCCCACTTGTACTCGATATCAAAGCCTGGGTTGCGCTGTAGCCAGACACCGAGCTCCTTCAACAGCGGCGCTTTAGAGCCGGATATCTTCTTGCAGGTGTGCCTGTTGATAACAGCAACCTTCTCCTCTCCGGTCAGTCGATCCGGGTCAAGCTTGTACGGATCGAGTCGTGGTCTGCGGTGTCTGTGGTGATGATGATGATTGTGTCGCTGCTGCCGCAAAAGCGACATCTGTAACACAGACAATCAATCGGTTAAAAATAGGGTATTTGTCATACAATAAATCAATAAGTTACGTAGGACGTCTGTAATACAATCAGTTATCAACAAAGAGAATACAACATTTGTTCTGATACATTCATTTCTAATATATACCGTGAATAAAGGCAACTAATTATGCTACAGTAAATTAGACGATCTAAATAAAACCTTAAATTCATTAACAGAAAAATTAGTTCACGATAGTAACAAATTGTGTTTTCAATGGCAGATAAATTAATTATCACAAACAATTAATTATCCCGTACCTCATCATAAAAAGATCTATCAACGACAAAGTCTGCATGTTCCTGCAGCCAGGTCGCCAGCTCTCTGTATGTCGGCCTCTCGTCACCAGATGGCCTGTGACCGCTGACTCTGTGGACGACGTTGATCGGCGTGTCTGGACTCAGAGACACCAGGGCTGCTGCTGCCAACGCTTCAGCTGCACTCGCCTACAAAGAAGCAATCAATGACGATTCAGTGACTCGTGACGTAGGAAATATATAACTTATCTCATAGGCACTATAGCAGAAACTGGAAGTACAGTGCAAAATCGTCCGGAATTAAATTCACACAGAGAGGTAACACATCAGAGTATATTAAGGATAAGGTTTTTAAAGATAAAGGATATTTTTAAAATCCTGCAAAAAATTATACGTAAATATACAAAATTCAAGTGAAACAAGAAGCTGTAAAGGTCTAAAAAATAACATAAGCATACGTTACTTGGTATAGATAGCAATACCAGGTCAAGGATAGTAGCATTACCAGCATGGCATATTGTATCAATATATTAGTCACTAGTCAGAGAAGCAGAGTTGCGAATTTACAAGTTGCCTGCCACGAACAGCTCCTTTAGGAAGTCATATTGGCAATAAACCTCACAGTCTCTAGAATGGTAACTTTTCTTTCAGATTAGTTCAGAGTAAAATGCTATTAGTAATGCCATTCACGACCATAGTTAAACTGGGATTCATCGAAAGTTAATGATGAATGTGTAAGTAATACTAGTCAGTAATGGAAAAAACCAGCTACTTGCATGGGGAGCGGGAATAGCGCCCTTGATTAAGCTGCGCGTCAGTTGAACGAAGTTAAGCTCCATCGAGCCGGTTAGTACTTTGTGCGCGACCACCTTGGAAGACCGAGTGTTGACAGCTTTGAAAGAAAAAATCCTGAGGGTGTTGGAAGGTTATTTTTAAATCAGCGCCGGCTGCATTGATGCACCAACAAAAGGCAACGACTACTAATAACCATGGAGAGAAATGAGGAAATAACGAAAACTACTAAGAAAGAAACTAAGAAAGGAAACTATGTAGCGCATGCGGTATGTCATGTGTGTAACTACGCGAACAAAAAAAATAACTTAAATAATCTTCTTACGTTTATTTCTGTACACACAGCTTAGACTTAACTAGCAACTTGGTTCCAATTATTCTTACTATGCACGATGAAATATATTTTATTTACTTGTACCGAGTACAAGTTATACTACAAGACGCTTACAGTAGAGCAGGTAGAAGAGTTGTCGTACCTGAGAGCTGGATGGCGTAATGGACGAGGAGACATCAAGTGAAGCGCTATCATCATGAGTGGTAACACTAACACTGCTGCCACTACCACGTGCTAACTCCATCTCTGCTTTAGTTCTTCGGTGCCTTCTCTTAACACTCCCACCCAGTCTCATGGACCATCCCCCATCCTCCAACTATTACATAGAATCATGCAAATATCTAAACACTAGCCAATCAGTTACACTAAACTAAGCAAAACCGTTTCCACACCATAAGGATATATTCTAACTTTTAATGACTAACTTTTTTTTTAAAAATTTATATTCCACATAATTACACACATGACATATGCATGTTGAGTAGTTTCCTTTCTTAGTTGCTGCATTTATAGTTTTCGTCATTTCCTCCTTTCCTCTCCATGGTTATTAGTAATCATTGCCTTTTGTTGGCGCTCAAATAGCAGCTGGCGTACATTTAAGAATAACCTCCAACACCCTGGGGATTATTTACATTCAAAGCTGCCGACACTCTGTCTTCCAAAGTGGTCACCCACATTGTACTACCATGCGCAACGTGGCTTCACTTCGTTCAATTGACGCGCAGCATAACCGAGTGTGCTAAATCCCCTCCGCGCAAGTAACTGTCTGGACAAATGGCTTTTCAGCTCAGGAAATTTGGAGCATACCTCCCCACTACTTAATGTTTGTTTCATGGCAGATCTTATGAATACATTCTGACCACAGCCTTTGTCACAATAACATCACTCCATCAATCCATAGAATGATCATCTCTATCCCTAAAGGGATCGTATAAACAGCAATTTTATATAGAATCCATATATGTGGAATAAATGCGATAGAGTTCTCAAAACATCTTCTAAAATTGAGCTAAACAATACCTATATCCAAAAAATATAATATAATAATAATAAATAATATAATATAATAAAATATAAGCACTACATAAGAAACTGTACGTAGACCTAACTAAGTATTGTCAGCTTTAAAATTTATCGTCAAAAAGAGTGTGCTATGTTTTTACACCATGCACCAACTCTGGCCACTCATCCACTATTTAGTTATATATCTATAACAATTACTAACATTTAGTGCTAAAAATAAAGTTATTTTTATTTAGGAAATATATTTATCGGTAAAAACAAACGATGCGAAAGTTCTGTATATAGTAAACATACATAAATAAATAAATTAGAAAGTAAGAACGGATACCATAGAGTCCTCAGCATATCTGGTCATACTATAATCATGGCCACCCCCCACAGTGGCAGACATCATGCCGCTGTCTCGAGGCCCCACCCCTTCTGGCAGCGTGCCAGTGAGCTGGGTAGCAGCTTGTAGAGCCATCAGATGACGTCGACTTAACCGCCACCTGCCTGTCTCCACACACTGACAAATGTTCTCCAGCCGGTGAAATATAACTCTGTCCTGTGTACACAATGAAATCTCAGATATATTTATTTAATTCATTTACTATACGCCTATCATGAGCATATCACGATGTTAAACAAAGACAATAAACAGCTTGAGTGTATAAATGGAAGTAAAGACCCACAATTGGCAGTTAAATATTTGGAAATTAAAACATTTGCAGAAGTTGTGTTCAGAGAAATACTTGAGATAATTATACTTAAATTTTGAAATTATTCAGAAAATAAACCTTAACACTTAAAAGTTATATAGATATAACAAAAATCATGCATATTACTTAAACCTAATAAACACTAATTTAAATATTAATACAAAGAAACATAAGACTACTAAGAAACTTTAAGTTTAAAAATAAGGAACTACAAAAAAGGATAATAAAAGATTGGTCTTTAGGGTATGCTTAAATCAATACCCTCCAGGCAAGTTATAGAGGAGTTTATTGAAGATGCATTAACAACAATAGGGATAGAGAAATCCAACAGCAATACACCGGGTTTAAAAATAGTATCTTTCTGCATTATAATGTAATGTACCAATATATAAACTTAGGCAATAACAATATATAAAAAATATATAAACATTATTTCAGAAAACGCCATTATGAAAAAGAAAATAGCTATCTACAAATAGGTCACACAACTCAGAAATAAATGCAAGTACATGTACATGCACAGTTCAGATGGCCAGATTTAAGCCTTCGCTGTTCAAACGGTTCCAGGAGTTATAATCTTTCATAATACTGTAAACACCGGCATACCACGTAACCGTTTAACGAATCGTTTTCCGATTGATGCCATTTTTAAAATGTCACTTTTACGTTTGGAGAGAAAAATATAATGTCTACTACACCGCATCAATTCAACAATTGAGCAACCGTCGTAATCGGTAGGGTTTCCAACTGTAGACTTTTAAATCCTCGACCTGCCTGTTAAATATATCACTTCGAGAGAAGGCGATATGGCGTAAAGGATAGACTATTCGCCTAGGAAGCCAGTGACCTGAATTCATGACCCATATCAGTCAACAACTAAAAATGACAATCACTAGGGCTCCAATGAAGAGAGAGTTTAAGTTTATTTCAGAATCACACGCCACTACAATATTACATACAAGTTACGATTAATGAAGCTATGACTAGTCATTCAAAAATATTTTTAAAAACCTGCCATAACATGTAAATGCACTCTCAAAGACGGGTAACTGGTCATGAATCTGCAGTTAAAGTAGCTACAGCCAGTAGACTAGAGACAGATCTCACCAGACAAATGTATGCTAACAGTTCAAGCAAATCTTACCTTAGGCCACTGAGTGGACCAGAGTTGCTGTGTTGGAACCTGAGACTCCATCCCACTCTCTTCACCCACTGTCTCATCACCCGTCTACAATAGCACGTACAAATAAAACAGAAATAAATCTAAGCTTCAGGGGTTCAATTCTTAATATTGTACCTTGTTACAAAATTAGAAACTAGAGAAATCAACAAAAAATAAAATTAAAATGAATAACTGGCCCAAGGATCAGATATTAAGGCACCAGTGAAGTTTATTATGCTAGATATCATCAGAGATATTATTCTATAATGTGTAATAAATATCAAATAATATTAAGCATAATGCAGATATTTTCATTAAGTACAATTGGAATAATTAGGGTTATTGCAGGGGATAGGGAACTACAGACAATCTTAAATATGAGTTTTGATTTGATTTCCTTTTTATAGAACATAGGACATCAAACGAGGTCATTGAAGGCAGAATGGAAGGAAACAGAGGCAGAGGCAGGCCGAGATTAGGTATATTAGATGATTTAAAGATCGACTCATATGTGGATATGAAGAAGAAAGTGGACGACAGAGAAGAGTGGAGGTGTTACATACCATGGACCTGCCCGTAGGCAGTGCACTAAGAGAGAAAGAGGACATCAAATCAGTGAAAAGCGCTTCATAGTAACGCTTCACATAAATCAGTTTCATAAAAAGCTTGACATAAATCATTAAAAAGTAATCGTTTCCCATAAAAAATCCTTGCAGTGCTTATCATTAAATGCTAAAAATTTCCATGAGTTACAACTGGACTACTTATATCCTTTTGATGGTTACTTGCTATTTTTAAAATGAATATAGAATGGGTACAGCTGGTCCATAAACAATCAATGAAAGAATTTAAAAAAATAAATAGAAAGGTCTATTAGTACTGTAAACTTAACTAATAGTTTCAAACCTTCATTTTTGCAGAATCGTCCTCTGGTTTACTATCCTTCAGATCTAAATCCACGCCTTCAACAGCTTCTCTCTTAACTCCTTCTTCAGCTTCCAACTTCATTTCAAAACTCTTTTTCATATCCAATCCTTCTGCTGTCTCACATCCATCTATTTCACCGACTGCCACCTTGTGCAATTCGGGAGCAGAGGAATTTCTTGCAGCACTGAGATCACTGACTATGGCCAATTTACTAATGTCAGCAGCAGAGACAGCAGTAGGCAAGCTGGTAACAGTGCCCGAGGCGTCATTGGACACACCCTGACGACCAGTGATACCCATAGCTAAGTCAGACTCCAGTCCAGCTTTGCTCTGTTCTCTATTCTCAGAAACAGCTGACCCCGTTACAGACCACCCGCCTTCCTCTCTCTTCATCAACATGGTACCCCTAGCAGCCACCCCGCCATCTACACTGCTCTCATCAGCTGCAACAGTGTTACCATCGCCAGCATTCTTACTATCAGTGGTGTTACCAGCTACAACACTACCAGCAGTGTTGCCACTAGTCTCAGCAGAAAGCTCCTCTCGGCGTCTCATCTCAGCATAGCGCTGAGCGATGACGTGGAAAGAGAGATCCGGATCAAACTGGATGTGCTCGTCTGTCTTAGCGACACCGTGTCTGTGTTAACCAATCAACCACCCGATCAATCAATTCACTGTCTAAAGAGTAAAGCTCTCCTTGAACGCTTGTACTAGTTAATTAGACACTACATTTGTTTCATTGTATTTTTCCTTTTCTTGTTTTGCTATTTTCTTTGCACTTTAAAGTTTAGTTTAAATAGTAATTTGTTTGCTATTTGGAGATATGAACTTAGTTTACTTATTTAATTTGTAATAATTTAGAAATGTTTTTTAAAAATTTATTTTGAGTTTCACTTGCCAGTGTCTGGCCAGTTCCTAATTTGATAATGTTCAATTGTATGGCTACCAACAGTTTTACTGTAATTAGTAATGTAATAGAAATTTTTGTATTTCACACTTATGTAGACTATAGCTGCTAATTATGGTATTACCGAACAGAGCTATGGCTCTTTTATGGTATCCTCTTCCGTATTGTTATTTGTTTATCAAACTACATGCACGTTCCTATTGTTTGCATAGTCTGTGATGTGATGAACAAATAAACGATACTGTCGTTTGATGACTGCATCAAAGTAACTATCAATAATGTAAATATAATTGACTAGTAATTAATAAATGAAAAAACTAATAGCATACAGAACACTGTGTCAGAAAGCACAGGATGCTTGTTTAAATTAATAATTTTAAATTGCAAATGCAATCACAGAATGGATGTTGAACATGTCCGTTCATGCATAAAAACACTTAGCACAATTACAATACAAATATAACTGTGCAAACTGTAAGTGACCTGTTAATCCAATTTATTCTGCAGAGAAGTAACTAGGAAACAAGACAATATTTGGCCACAATTTGGAAGGCATACCAATTATAAATGCAACAAAAAAATTTTACTCTAGTAAAAAATGAACAAGTACTTGGCTGCGCCGATCAGTAGATCTTTGTCATGGATGCAGGGCTGCCACCAGTCTGGCAGATATGAGCTGGGCTGACAGAGAGCTAGGCGCTCTTCTAGCTTAGGGTGATGAATTATCTGCTCCCTGATCTTATTCAGCAGATCAATACGGGCCAGGCATCTGCTTGCACGCTCCTCCGTCACCGGCATAACAAACAGGCCGTTGGGTGGTCGAACTGCGCAATACAATACAATACAAGCAATACAATGCAAAGCAACACAATACAAAGCAATACAATACAACTTAAAACAATGCAGTGGGCGTTATAAAGAGCCACCTGTCTACATAGTCTAGTGGGTTATGATTGATATAGAGAGGTCGCTACACCTGTCCACATAGTCTAGTGGATTATGATTGATATAGAGAGGGCGCTACACCTGTCTACGTAGTCTAGTGGGCTATGATTGATAGAGAGGGTGTTACACCTGTCTACATAGTCTAGTGGGTTATGATTGATATAGAGAGGGCGCTACACCTGTCTACGTAGTCTAGTGGGCTATGATTGATATAGAGAGGGTGTTACACCTGTCTACATAGTCTAGTGGGTTATGATTGATATAGAGAGGGCGTTACACCTGTCTATATAGTCTAGTGGGTTATGATTGATATAGAGATGGCTCTACACCTACCGTCCTCCTCGAGCCGATGACAGACTTTGAGGCACATGAAGTAGAAAGCTTTGAAGTATTCTGTCAGAGTATCGTCCAGCTTGCGGTCAAGCCTGCCAAGAGATCTGAATGTTGACCAGATATACTGACCAGTGTGTGGATCTCTTTCCACGCCGTACGTCGACACTACCCGATAGAACTCTGACTCCTCCCTTCTAGTCCAGTGTCTGTGTCGAACCAAAGAGATTTATTAATAATAAACCAGAAAACTATCAAGTACAACAGTGTCCTACTAATTTTAATACAAAGTTGGGTGACCACTCATTATCAAAAAAATTCTCCATCCACACCCTAATGAACACAAAAATAACTTAACTCATTTTAATGTTTTAATGGATTTTTACAAATTTCATAGATAAACGTCACCAATGAAAAAACAGAACAATATTAAAATATAAAATATAAATCTATATATATATATATATATATATCACCATCATCATCACCTTCCCTTAAATATATATATATATATATATTAAATATTATATATTTTAAATATTTTTTAAATAATATGGACATTTAAAATCTGATTGATCCTATTCTATAGATCGAAGCAATGGTACACACAGTTGTTCAGCGAGCAGCAGTGGATTGCTCCCAACACCCTCCAGGTTCATGGACTGCAGCTCTGCTGTGCCGATGTATCGTCTCTCAGTGTCCACCACGTGACCTTCAGCACCTGCTGCTGACGTCATCTGCTCTCTCTTGTGCATCTTCTGCTCAACAATAACAACAACAACATTACATGACAATATCGAGCACCATAGTGACCTTCTGCATCTGCTGCTGACGTCATCTGCTCTCTCTTGTGCATCTTCTGCTCAACAATAACAACAACATTAGATGACAACATCGAGCACTATAGAGCTACATACCTACTGTAGATCCAGTTTATAAAAACCCTGCAAACAATTATGCAACAAAATTCCGATCTGTATCGTCCGAGTGACTGTTACCACTGGATGCATTCTTGTAATCTCTATTGTGCCACAACTTTTCCTCCAACAATACAAGCCAAAACATGACAACATTATGAACTGGATTCATCAATTTCTGTAAGCAAAAGAGAATAGAAATGGAAACTTTAAAAAGACTTGACATCATAATTAACAATTTAGCACATTAGTATTAATACGTAACCGTTAAAGTCTATAGTTTACTATCCAACAAGACATTCAGGTAAACAGACCTTGGCAACCTGCTCCAATTTAAGCATTCCCTGCTTGTGACTGCGCTGAAAGCTGGTTATAATTCTTCTGAATCTTGTGTTTAAGTCCGAGGCATTGGGAAATGGATGCTTTCCATCTTCACTTACAGCTGTAGCAGATGAATAACTGCTGGACCTATCAGCTGCTACTAATTCTGCTGACTCTTCGTTGCTTTGCTTTTTATTCTTTTTCTTCTCGGCAGACTTTTGAGAAGATATATCTTCATCTTCTTCGTCAAGTTCTTCTCTGTTAAAAATAGACATAAAAATTTCAAAATTTGCAATATACTGACAGCACAACAAATTAAAAAGTCACAAAAATACAAATATGGCAATCAACAATGAATGCGTGAGATTTTCATTTAATCTATTGTTAAGTATTTAGAGAAATAAAGCATTCAATATATAAAAATATTCTTCATATGATTATTAAAATATTCTTCATAAAATGAGCAAAAGTGTAACTTAATTTAATTTAATGAGCAGCTAGTGAAGATAAAATGCAAAGTACTATTGATGATGTTGAAACAAAATGTTCATAATTTAAAAGACAAACAGCTAAAGCGTAATTTAATGACAGTCAGTAGGTAGATTAAATTCTACAACAGTAAAGGAATAGGCTGGAAACTGATCCACAAAACAAAAATGTGCAAAAGCGAAACAAAAACTCAATTCCTTCAACTTCACTTTTAACTCTCGTCATGTAATCAGTGCCATGGACCTGTGATGTGGTTTTTGAATTGTAAATGAAGAAGAGAGAGCTTACTTGATGTCATCCTCATCATCTTGTTCGGCCTGCAGAGCTTTGTTATCAGGTGGACCGCAGCGCAACAAAAAGCACAATGCTGGATCCTGTCGCATCTGATTGTACTTCTCATAGCCTATGTACAACACAACACACATCATTTAACACAGTGGATGATTCATACAATATGAAATCTAAGATGCCGTCTTATAGTCAGTATAGAGTACAACAATCACTACAACTTAAAAATAACATGTAGCATACTCAACATAAAGAAATAATGTTTCAATACAACATACAACATTTGGCATAAAATAACTTTAACACAATATACAACATTTCTCTCTCTCTCTCTCTCCCTCTAGTGTGCTGACATGTGGTCCAAGGTACAAATTCATACTCAAAGTTTATTTCATGCTCTACATCTAGGTCACTCCATAGAACAGGTTGATCTCTTCACAAAAAATGTCTTACCTACACCTACGTAGCCTCTAACTTGGGAAATGTGGCTTCTGAGGCTGTTTCTCATTGCCTTCCTCAGCTTTTGCATTGTTGCCTTTTACAACACGAACAGTTAACAGTTGATCTACTCTTCATGTCCCGGACACAACGCAGGAATCACATACAACATTTTAACAAGGAAAAAAAGTAAACACGCATTATAGTGAAATGATCAACTATGTTGATATCTATCACTTTTTAACACCACATGTTAAATCCGTTAAGCAAATTAGTCAATTTTCCGAGTAACCAGTCCAGTGAATGTCCGAGATTTTACTCTCAGATCAGCGCGGCAGGGATTCGAACCCACGAGGGTTCAATTCACCAATGGATCTGTCATTTAAAAGTTCATGACGTTATCCATTGCGCTATTGCGACATTATTGAGGAATGCATATTTAATACAACATATAACAAAACAAATCAATACATTCAGTAAAACGTGCCAAGAGGCAATGCAAAAACTGAGGAAGGCAATGAGAAACAGCCTCAGAAGCCACATTTCCCAAGTTAGAGGCTACGTAGGTGTAGGTAAGTCCAATACACAAATACTTAGTAGAATCAATATCTATAAATGCTCAATTGATTAAAAAAAGGCGTACGATAACCTAAAAGTGTTCTTTGATAATAAGCATATAAACGAGTTTCCCATTCAGAGTGCTCAGATAATAAAAAAAGAGGATTTGTAAAAGGAAAAACACTGCATGATTCTGATAAAATAGTAAATGTTTAAAAACATTTGCACATCAAATGAGCAAAGTCAAACAAACCATGTTTGAAGACTCCAACAAGCAGACATTTGTCCGCCAGTGTGTCCCACCAGTAGACGGGCACATAGACATCGGCACAAAGCACTGGCACATCAATCTCACTGTAAACAATCATAACATACAGTAGACAGGCACATAGACATCGGCACAAAGCACTGGCACATCTATCTCACTCTAAAACAATCATAACATACAGTAGACAGGCACATAGACATCGGCACAAAGCATTAGCACATCTATCTCACTGTGAACAATCATAACATGCAGTAGACAGGCACATAGACATCGGCACAAAGCACTGGCACATCTATCTCACTGCAATCATAACAAGCAGTAGACAGGCACATAGACATCGGCAGCTTTCTTTACAGGCTTTTTAACTTTAAACAAATAAATATTTATGTATAAACATAGACCGCAAGTTAATTATTACATTTTTCAATTTCACGCGAAGAACCCAAAACCGATAAGTATCAGAATATCAATGCACAACAGATAGATAATATAGATGTATGAAGCAGTTATATGCCTTGAACACGCTGTTAGGTAGCTCAACCAGAGAAATATCCGGCCTAAATCTGTTTTGTAATTTTTATGTCAAGTTAAGTGTGAGCACTTAGCAGCATCTAACAACAACCAATCAACATCTAGCAACCAATCAACATCTAGCAACAACCAATCAACATCTAACAACTAATCAACATCTAACAACAACCAATCAACATCAAACAACCAATTAACATCTAACAACCAATCAACATCTAACAACCAATCAACATCTAACAACCAATCAACATCAAACAACCAATTAACATCTAATAACCAATCAACATCTAGTCATACCTTGCAGGAGTTCCAGCAAAGATTTTGTCAGCTTGTGCACCAATCACTTCCTGTTTGAGGTAATAGAGGAGTCGAACTCTCAGCAGAACTCTAATAAACAACAAATATGATGCAGCATACACACTACAACTCAAGAACAATTATAATTCAACAACATAGAGGGGTTCTTAAGAAAGGTAATAAACTAATACATAACTATTTCGAACACACCAAAAAGCGTCTCACAATCCTGTACAAGCCAAAACAATTAAAAGCATAAACGACTAGTATTCATATGTGTGAACCAAGGCAGTCATTAACGAAGTTAGTTAAAATATAGAAAGTACTATAAAAGTTTATTGAAAACACGCTAACAAAAAATAAGTAATAATACACACTCACGTCCTCAATGAAACATTATTAATATATTTCATACCAATTAAAATACAATGTCAACACACACAACTTTGAAGTGGCATATAAAAACTACAACATGTACCAAAGCATCATTAGAGTACAACCTAATAATTATATAAACAACAGTACAAAATTCACTATAAATAGAAAAAGGAATATAATACTGTCAACTAGCGTCAACTTCTGTCATTATGCTACAGCACAATACCAACATACATGTACATGTATACTCACAGTAGCATTATTACAATAATACAACAATGTAATAAAGTAACTGTCGGTGATTCAATCATTTATAACAATGTAATAGTAATACACGACGGCATAAATATAAGATTAGCTAATTCATTGCGGCATTAGAGGCTGTTAAAAGCTACCTGTTCGCTGATCACTTGTACCATTGGAGAATGCATTAGCTCCCGTGGCGAATCCTTGGTACTCACTCGAAATCAACTCCCCAAAAGTATAAAATATGAACATTTTTATGCTATTTCAATGGAATACGAAATGGCTTACTTGTTGGATTGTCGCTTGAGATGTTTCTTGTAGTTATCGTCGTGTAGTATTCTATCGACATCAATATCAAGTTTGGAGAGATCCTCATTAAAAACGAACTTCTTGCTTGAATCTTTCTTCACTTTCTTGCCCTTTCTCCCACGAGGCACAGGGGCTGAAAGACCTACACAAAAAATATAAGCATAAGCACAAAAACAATCATAAGCACATGACCTATGCCCACCTTCACATTCATACTTACCACGGAATTAAAAGAGAGGTCGGATAAAGCCTTTTACGTTGGGTTAACACTTTAAATAATACTAATCGTGACCACATGTGTCAATATGACCCGACTGGTGCAGCTTTTAGGCCACAAACTTGCAGAATATAACAATCCGTGCTTTCGTAGAGATTTTACATTTATTATTCAGCATCCAGGCGATGCATTCGACATGCTTACCTAATTTAGTTCTCTTTATCATCTTAGCTCAGAGCTTTAAAACACAGCTTAAAAACAATAAAATTAATTGACTCAAGCAAAGAATTCATTAAACTAGCTAGACCGGTGTAGAAAGAATCACTTAAGAAACCTGTGTGATTCTTGCAATCCTTTTCCATGCCATCCTCTGTGGGTGAGATGAGATCATAAATGAACTGCTTGATCCTCTCATCCCCTTCATAGTGCTGCAAGCTGAACAGCAGCTACAACAACACGAGCACCAATCAACAACTACAAGCAGCAGCTGAACAACAGCAGCTACAACAGCTCGAGCACCAATCAACAACTACAAGCAGCAGCTGAACAACAGCAGCTACAACAGCACGAGCACCAATAAACAACTACATGCAGCAGTTGAACAGCAGCGGCAACAGCAGGAGCAACAATCAACAACTACAAGCAGCAGCTGAACAGCAGCTACAACAGCAAGCATTAAATTTAAAAATAAATTCAATCATGATTAATAATTGTCAAAATTCCCCTATGAATTTATCAACATTCTAGAGATTAAGCAAATTTGTTGTAAAAGGAAAAAAGATATATAATGAAATTAAAAAGTAAAAGGAATGCAATAGCAGCTGTCTGAATGCCCAAAGATGACAGAAAATTTTGTCCTCAAAATCAAATTAGCTTGTAGAGGAACTTATGCAAGCAATACAAAAGATTAGAAACAATAATATAAACAATCACGTTCTTTACTGCTAAGTCAAGATTAACAGCTAATAAGGACATACCATTGCTCTAGCTATGGTTAGTATGTCCAGCTCATCCAGCCTGTGCTTGAATCTGCCATGGGCTAGAATATCTGACCATCTGCCCCATCTATCCACACCACAACAACAACAACATTGCTAATAGACATCCACCCTATCTATTTCACATCACAACAACAACAACAACATCACTAACAAACATCCACCCTATCTATCCACACACAAAAACAACAACAACATTACTAATAAACATCCACCCCATCTATCCACACCACAACAACAACAACATTACTAATAAACATCCACCCCATCTATTTCACATCACAACAACAACAACATTACTAATAAACATCCACCCCATCCATTTCACATCACAACAGCAACAACATTACTAATAAACATTTACCTCATCTATTTCACATCACAACAACACCAACAACAGCATTACTAATAAACATCTACCCCCATCTATTTCATATCACAACAACAACAACAACAACAACAACATTACTGATAAACATCCACCCCATCTATTTCACATCAGAACAACAACAACAACAACATTACTAATAAACATCCACCCCATCTATTTCACATCAGAACAACAACAACAACAACATTACTAATAAACATCTACCCCATCTATTTCACATCACAACAACAACAACAACATTACTAATAAACATCCACCCAATCTATTTCACATCACAACAACAACATTACTACTACACTAGCTTCTAAAGCTTTCATTTACGTCAGTGTTGATTTACTGACAGCAACTTAGGATAGCTTGAATCACATAATCTATAACAAATCTCTTAATTTGTTTACAGTGTATGATAGAGCAATAATAAAATATATATAATTAATAGTAACAATATATTACAAATATCTTACTTACTACATGCATAATCGGAATATATTAATAATAATTATAAATCATGAATACAAAAGAAAAATGTTGGGAAACGTTTTTTCCCTTATCGGGCTCTTCATCAGCTTTCATAGATTTAAGGCTTTACGCTAGCTCTTGGCTCATTTAAAACAATGATCTCGAATAACAGAGCAGAGATTCTGTTTAATTACTTTCATCAAACACTGCGGCCACGACAGCAAAGTAATACTTCTAAAAATAATATCCGCCTTTGCATTCAACTAGAATCAGGAGCTAAAATAAAAGCACAACATAAAGAAGCACAAAATTATTCACCCATAGACAAGCAGATTTTTTTCCACTTTGAAGCAGTCAGATCTCGAGTAAACTCTAGGTCTCCCATCATCTCTACCTCTACGCTTACTCTTCTTCTTCTTCTTCTTTCTCTTACCCCCATTACCTTCTTCTGTGGGTGAAGCAGCCCTACTATCGCCCCCTTTTCTGCCAGATTTCTGTTTACCCCCGGCACCGGCCGGCCTAACCTCCGGATCAGAGTTGTCTGTGTCGAGCTCTGACATCTCCGTCATGTGATCACGCGCTCCGTAGCGCGTTGTCGACTTGCGCTGTCGTGGAGCATCAAGAATCAGCTCACTCTGCTCAATCACAACAAACATATAATCATAGAATTTTATTGATTTTCGGCAACATGCTAATATCAGCTCCCATGTAATATATGATGACAATACACTGATCTCACATACTAGTGATCCGGAAATAGGATAGATCTTAGGTGAAAGGTAGCATCTTAAGGGCACAGTTTTTACAATGAATCAATTTTTATGCTATTTGCAGTGAGACCATCTAGAGCACAAAGTCATACACTTTTCTGCTCTAAGTTGATTTTTCGGTTGATAATTAATTATAATAAGGATAGAGAGATATCAGAATCACTTGTATAAATATGAAGTGTACAAAGAACAAAGCAATAAAAGTGCTTCTTACCCTTTGTGACTCATCGGCATCAAACTCTGCTTTCTTAGCCCACTTCTGCCAAAAGTTTGGGTCATCGATATTGATGTCAGAACGATTGCTAGTAAGATTAAAGGAAGCCTTGGCGAATGTAGAACCCTTGACCCCCGACTCTATCTGAATGATTTGAGTACGTCTCTGCAGTATGTGATCTATGTCTTCCTCGCAGAATTCTTCTCCTGCCTTGTCCTCGTCCATTAGCACACCATAGGCGCCTCTCTTCAATAGATCCTCCACTTCTTTCTTACTTAGCTACAGATCAATCAGTCAATCAATAACATACAAATCACTCAATCAATAACATAGGCGCCTCTCTTCAATAGATCCTCCACTTCTTTCTTACTTAACTACAGATCAATCTGTCAATCAATAACTACAGATCAATCAGTCAATCATTAACATAGAAATCAATCATTAACATAGGCGCCTCTCTTCAGCAGATCCTCCACTTCTTTCTTACTTAACTACAGATCAATCAGTCAATCATTAACATAGAAATCAATCAATCATTAACATAGGCGTCTCTCTTCAACAGATCCTACGCTTCTTTCTTACTTAGCTACAGATCAATTTGTCAATCATTAATATAGAAATCAATCAATCATAAGATCCTTCACTTCTTTCTAACTTAACTGAAAATCAATCAAACATTTCATCAATAGCAGTATCTCAAACACATCTGTCATATATGTGATATATGTTACCTTCTTCTTATAAAACTACAACGCAAAGCTTTAGTATTTAGTTACACCTTTCATACAATATGACATTACTAAAACATAATTTATTAAAGTAAGTTATTAGTAATACATCATTTTAACACACTTTTTAATAAATAACTAATAACTAACTGAATAAATTTAATGTATCATTTAATTCATCATTTTAAACGTCACTTAATACTTCACTTTTTGAACAGTATGACAACAATAATTAACAGTATCAACACATTTCATTTGCTATATCCAATCAATTTTACGAAAATTACTCACATTTACATCTAGTAGATTGCATCTGCTGATTTTGTAATAACAAAATAATTTCTATTTACGCAAATAAATAGTAGGAGTTCAATTACCAGCTAAGTGCACAAGAAGATATGATTAAACCTAAGATTTAAATTATGCCTATGTTAAAGCTTGCAGTAGAAACGGCTACATTTCTCAATTAACATATCTAAGCACACATACCGCTCCAGCCACGTCACCATTCCCACCTCTGCCTGTTGACTGCAGCACAGCTTTATCAAGTCCCAGCTTCATCGACGCTCTATCAAACATCTCTCTCTCGTACGTATTACGTGTTATCAGTCTATACACCTTCACAGACTTCTGCTGTCCTATCCTGTGACATCTAGCCTGGGCCTGTTCAATCAATCAATCAATCAATCAACCAACCAATCAATCTATCACGTGACATATACCCTGAGCCTGTTCAATCAATCACTCAATCTATCATGTGACATCTAGTCTGGGCTTGTTCAATCAATCAATCAATCAATCAACCAACCAATCAACCTATCACGTGACATATACCCTGAGCCTGTTCAATCAATCAATCAATCTATCATGTGACATCTAGTCTGGGCTTGTTCAATCAATCAATCAATCAACCAATCTATCACGTGACATCTATACTGGGTCTGTTCAATCAATCAATCAACCAATCAATCGATCTACCCTGTGACATCCAAACTGGACCATTTCAGTCAATCAATTTATTTATCTATCCTGTAGCATCCAACTGTTTAATCAATCATTCTAACAATTATATTAGTTGTCTCAAGCAGACTCAAAATTATAAAATGTACAAGTATATGTCACTTTAAGCCCGATTTGTACCATGGGTCCTTTTTGAGCAATCCTGTACCTTATTTTTCTAAATACAGCAGCAAAATAAAAATCAATCCAAAGAACTTCGGAATTCTGTCAATATTTCATGAAACAGTACAAAGTACCTGCAGATCATTCTGAGGATTCCAATCACTGTCGTAGATGATGACAGTGTCAGCCGCAGTCAGATTTATGCCCAGACCTCCGGCTCTCGTGCAAAGCAAGAAAACAAATCTATCAGAGTCGGGCCGAGAGAATCTGTCAATGGCCTCCTGCCTCACGTTACCACGTTTACGTCCGTCTATCCTCTCGTACAGGATCCTACACAATTTTATAATCAAATTAGAAATAATACTTTAAAACCTAAGGTAATTACAATTTCAGTTTTTGTTTACTCAACTGCTATTCTACACAGTACAATTTTATTCCCATACACAAAGGATCTACGAATATTTCTGTATGTTATACCGGCTGGAGCCAGTGGCGAAGTCAGTAAGACACTCGACCGCGGATCAGTAAGTGCGGGGTTCAAATCCTGGGCTCGCCCGTGACATCGCTTTCGAGTGAGGAAACTAATGTTAACCTTAGCTTTTAGCTTTTTAGCTTTATCTTCTTGTAATGAAATAAATTCAACTCAAAGCAAAAAATTCATATTTAATTATTCAGTTATTTAAGTTCATAAGTCTATATAAATCTGAAACTAAACAAAAGAAGCGACTATAAATTATGAGCCCATTTTATTATGCCATTATAAAAAATTGCAAAAAATCAAATACCATGAAGTTACATAACATAATGGCATAACGGCACACTGGGTCAGGAAGCACAGATGCTTGTTTAAGACCCATTTCCCCCTTCCTCTCCATGGTTATTTGTAATCATTGCCTTTTGATGGCGCATCAATTGCAGCCGGCGCGGATTTAAGAATAACCTTCCATCACCCTGGGATTTTTTCCTTCCTAAGCTTTTACCAACACTCGGTCTTCCAAGGTGGTCACCCACGAAGTACTAACCGAGATCGATGCAGCTTAACTTCGATAATTGACGCGCAACTAAAACAAGTGCGCTAATCCCGCCGTCTAAGTTAGTGGAGTAACGCTAATACAGGAACAGTATATAGAAAATAGAGCAGTACAGCCACTAATATACAACTGTTATTACATCAAAATAAGACAAACTGATACAACACACATACACTGCATAAAAAAATTTAAGCACCATTTCCTCAATCACGAAATAGTTTTGGGAATATCCGATATTTGACTATTTATACAATTGTCGTAGGAGTACACTACTTACTGTCTATGGATGAGATAATCCTCGAGGATGTCGAGAACTCTGATCATCTGAGAGAAGATGAGGATCTTGTGTCCACCAGCCATCAGCTTCGGCAGGAGCTTGTCAATGAGAACAAGCTTACCAGAGGCCTGCACCATCGCCTGGCAAACTTTCTCTGCGTCGTACTTAGTCACTCGCAACTCTGACCAAATCTGCTCCTCGGCTCCTGAAAACGAAGTGATTGGAAGGTTCAAAGCATTTATTTAAAAGCACAGTAATACTAAGTGCTGTGTAATCTATTTTAAAATAATACGAGAAATATAAAAATTTCGCATCGGGGTGACTAAAAAGCTATAGGTCTAAATCCAGATCAGTTAAAATAGTAAAGCCAATACACGATTCACACAAGATCTGCTACATAACCAGTACCCTAACATATTAGTTAGTATAACAAAATATATGCCCTTCTAGCACACAGTGCAATAAGCCTAAATTAACAATTCCTTAATAATAATTCCTAAACAACAGAAATGACTACAACTGAAAGATACCAATAAGCTATAAAGCAAATGTTAACGTCAATTTCATTTCTCGAAAACGTAATCAGTGATGAATGAACCCAGAATTTGAACCTCTCACATACTGATCCACGGTCGAATATCTTACCAACATCGCCATTGGTTCCAGCCAGAAATAATAGGAAAGTTGTAAGGTAATTTTAAAGCTACCAGAAACATACCATTGATGAGATAGGGATGATTGCAGCACTTCCTCAGCTCCATCATAGTGTTCATCAGATTAGGCATGTTGCTCGCACTGCTGCCTCCCTTTGCGAGGAACGAGAAGTTACGCTCGAGTATGGCTCGGTAGTACTTCTTCTGAATGTTGGTCAGCTCCACCTCCACAATCGTCTCCTCTTTCGGTGCAATAGTCTTCTCCACGTCCTCCTTGAGTCGTCGCAACATCATCGGCTTCAGCAACTGTGCGAAATCAGGGAATTAATGTAGGTTTAAAGACACAGTATGCAATTTATACATGCATAATAATTACTAAAAAAATACTACATTCTTATTTTAAAATATTGACACACTGAGATGAAACGGCAAAAGATTTCAAGCAATCATACAACTCAGAGGCATGTATTCATAGTAAATCAACAACAAAAACGTCAGTCTTCAGAAGAATTTTGGCAAAACTTTCTAAGCTTTCCTTCAGCATAGTCAAAGGAAATAATATATCTATATTATAAAAAGACTTCAAACCAATAACTGCGCAACTATAGCCTTTCTTCAATAACTGCTAAATTGTTCAGTACATGACTAATTAATAGATTAAGTGACTGACAAATTGTAAAATGGAGTAGCCAGACACTTACAGCTTTCAGCTTATCCACCTGCGACTCTGACTCTAATTTACCAAATTCCGCCATGAATGCATCGAGAGAACTGAACTGCTTGGGCTCAAGGAACGAGAGAAGAGAGAAGAGCTCATCAACATTGTTCTGCAGAGGTGTGCCTGTTAGCAGAACTCTGTGCTCCTGTATTCATAAAAAATTAACATTATTCTGCAGAGGTGTGCCTGTTAGCAGAACTCTGTGCTCCTGTATTCATAAAAAATTAACATTATTCTGCAGAGGTGTGCCTGTTAGCAGAACTCTGTGCTCCTGTATACAGAAAACATTAACATTGTTCTGCAGAGGTGTGCCTGTTAGCAGAACTCTGTGCTCCTGTATACATAAAACATTAACATTGTTCTGCAGAGGTGTGCCTGTTAGCAGAACTCTGTGCTCCTGTATACATAAAACATTAACATTGTTCTGCAGAGGTGTGCCTGTTAGCAGAACTCTGTGCTCCTGTATACATAAAACATTAACATTGTTCTGCAGAGATGTGCCTGTAAACAAAACAACTCTATTTTATAAAAACAGCCAGAGATCTATTGTGGGGTTAATAAAATGCAATAGCATAATATCTCTATAAAAGAGAACGTCAGCTACAGAAGGCAGTCTTAGGTTGAATCACAATTTGATGGGCATTAAATGTCAGTGTCATTAACGAAATAATTGGGTTTCAAAGGAATCTGTTGCAACTTTGGCCACAGACTCATAAACAAAGGCCAATCTGGATTTTTCTGTTGTTTTTACCTATGGCTAAATTTTAAAAAAGCTATAGCTAAATGCGACGTCAGTGACGGGCGAGCCCAGGATTTGAACCCTGCACATACTAATCCACGGTCGAATATCTTACCAACATCGCCATTGGCTCCAGCCTGTGGCGGTGTGAGAAATAGTGAGAATCCGCCAGCTACCTAACAGGTGGATTAGAACTGAGCTTAATTGTTAAGGGAGAACCACAGAAGTATAAAATAATACAGCTGTTATAGTCAAAAAGAAATTTTTCAATATATTTTTATACTTTAAACTTAAACAAATTTGGTTATTTTTAGCTTCAAGTTAATGCCAATTTATAAATAACAGTAAATTTACAGTAAATGTTAGCGATTAATTTAATTGACTCAGTCATTTTGAATTTTATTTCAGAATTTTTTGCATTAAGTTCTAGTGCTAATTCTCAATTAATTCTATTCTATTTATTCTATTCTGAATTTAGATATTACTATATGATCTAAATATATCACGAAGAATGAGGGCTGACAAAATCACCAAGTGAACACTGACTTCATCACCGATATGTACCAATCAGTTCAGATCAGCTAAATACTACGTTATTCCGCTTTAAAAAGCATATGCTAAAACATCCTCTAAATATGCTATCCCACACTACTCACTAAATAAACAAAACATTGTCGCAACGCAATAATAAAAGGATATATTTAAATTAATTGAAAAAAGTAATTTATAAATCATAATTATTACTAGATGAGTGGTATTGTATATAGAAAACAAAAAAGGACTTGCAGCATTTTATCACTACTAACGAGATCAAAGCACGAGAGGCCCTGAAGTAGTTTACAGTTGCGATTCTTGAGCCGATGAGCCTCATCGATAATGGCCACCCTCCAATCAATGCTGCTCAGCTCTTCAAAATCAGTGATGATCACTTCGTACGTTGTGATCAGCGCATGAAATCTGTATACATCATCCATTCTTCTCCCCTACACACACACAACAACAATTAAAGTGCTACTGTGATCAGTGACAACATCGAGCACTATTGTGATATATCACTAGATTAGGATTTAGAGACTAAACCAGACGTAGCTAATATCAACAGGGTGTATCATTACCATTGACATAATAGCACAGGAACATCAAGTAGAAATATAAAAGTGTTGGTTATTTTCTCAAAAAATAACCAACACTTTTTCAAAAACATACAACAAATGAACATCGAGATAAGAGTCTCAATGCTTACCTTATCATCCTTGAAATACATCTCATACTGACGAATCATGCTGCGACTGGCAACAGTTCCATGATAGACAATAGCATTAAGATCAGTCCAAGTCTCAAATTCTCTCTGCCAGTTTCCCACAGTAGAGAGCGGCACAATGATGAGGAATGGGCCATGTACTCCATAGTCAAACACAGCCTTGAGGAATGCTATACTCTGTATCGTCTTGCCTAAACCCATCTCGTCTGCTAGAATACAGTTCTGCCTGTTTACAACCAAACAATCGATATACTGAAATAAAATATTTCTTTAGAAATATATTTCAAAAACCAGTCAAATTTCTTCAGATCTATCTGCTATATATATATATATATATATTATATACATGTATATATAGCAGATATATAGCTCTCTTAGTGCACTTTATCACAGGTACGTCCATGGCATATAATGTTACCACTTTTCTATGTCTTCCGTTTTCTCTGTCTACTCTGAACATATCTCTTCAAGCATAAAAAAGCATTTTAATATTTCTTCTTCAAAGCAGGACTATTTTCTATTAAATGAGATATAGTAAATATGCAATAGTACTAGTCATTAATAATATAATAGCTTGTAAGAGCAATAGTAGTAGTAATAATACAGTAACTTCCTGTGTTGCACCCGGGACACTCAAGAATAGACCAACCGTAAATGGCACGTCATAAGAGGCGACTGAGCAAGAACTGAAGGAAACGGGAAACCTCCACAGAATCTGTATTATTCCCAAGCTATAGGCTACATAAAGGTATGAATAAGACATAGCCCTTTGTGAAGGGATTAATTCATCAATCGATGTTGTGCTCTTTAAGGCACATGAAAGCAGCATGAGTATGAATATGTACCTTGGAGCTGCCATTTGGCAGAACACTAGAGAGCGAGAGAGGGAATGAATAAAATCCAGACCTGTTGTAGTAGCAGAAGAGGAGCCAGTTGAGCCCCTCCAGCTGATAGTCTCTCAGTGTGTTGTCATTGTTGTACACAGGAGATTCTGTCAGAGAGCACCATGAGGACGAGTCGCTCGGGCGAGATTTATACTGCACGCAGAAGAGTTCATCAAGTGATGATAGAGGGGGAGAGAATCAAACAATGTTTTGTATTTTCAATTAAATTAAGAGTCAATTAAATGCAACCACAAAGTTCATCTCTAGTACTTCATTACATATCTGTGACAGTCTTCAACATCGAATTAAAGTTAAAACTTGCTAAGATAACAGGGACTAGCTAACATTTGCGACTCGCGAACAAATGAGACCAGGTTATTAAAATACTGAAGATGATTAAGGTAAACCACCTCAGAATTTGAAGAGATTATTTCACCAGGCCGTATTTGTCAAGAGATTGTGTTAATTCAGATATTAACTAATTTCACAGAGTAAAAGAGAAAGACAGTATCATAATATAAATATCATTAACTTAATACATTATTAAACATCATCCTCATGAATCTACACTAAACAAAAAGTCTACCAGGTTCTCCACTACACAAGTCTACCAGTCTCTACACTAGACAACAAGTCTACCAGTCTCTACACTAGACAACAAGTCTACCAGTCTCTACACTAGACAACAAGTCTACCAGTCTCTACACTAGACAACAAGCCCACCTGTCTCTGCTCAGGAGGTGGAGGATCTTTGACTCTGAAGAAGGCATCAATCTTCTCCCTGTCCACGTCCTCCTCTAGCTCCCACGTGGCGTCCTCGTAGGGCAGGGACCGCCACGTCACCAGGTAGTGAGTCACCGTCTCCAACGATGTCGGGTCCGGAGTCTCAGCAACATCCAGAACCCGGTCTATCTCTATGTAGTCCTGATTGAAGAGATCCAACTCATCCACCTGTTCGGAATAGGCACAATACTTATAGAATTTTAACTTTTAGCTTATAACTTGTAGAATTACATTTGTATTACAGCCACAATACTTATAGAATTATAACTTTTAGCTTATAACTTATAGAATTACATCATACACCTGTTTGTAATAAAGTCACAATACTTATAGAATTATACCAAACTTTTACATCATACACTTGTTTGTAATAGAGTCTCAATACTTATAGAGTTATATAAACTTTTAGCTTATAACTTATTAATTACATCATACACCTGTGCACAATAGATGTAAATCATATAATGTTATACAGTCACAATAGATAACACATAGAATTATAGCATACCCTGTCAGACGGTCACAATTACTTTTAGAATCATATCATACATTGTTACTCTTTTACACAGTCACAACAGATAACTTAAAAAATTACATGTATATATCATTGGCCATTAAAATTCAGTTTCAAAAGGTGAAACTTAAGACATAAGTCAAATTATACAAGTTACACGTTAGACGTTACACGTGTTCATCTTGGGTCGATTGCAAAGTGAAGTTCATGCATTTGAGTGGAGAAAAGAGGCCTGTGCAAGAGGCAAAGGGAAAAATATAGATGCACAGATACACAAAAAGGGAAGTAACAGAACATGTCAAGCGATTAATCAAAGCATACTGCAGTAAACTTGAAAGGCCATCTAATTTGAATGTTGCATCAAAAACCGCAATATTTGAAAAACACTAAAATCTAGGTATAGAGCTCCATCGTGCAAGATGATATCAAGCAAGCATATAACTCAATTCTATCATGAGAGTTGACTAATTAAAATTCAATTAAACATAACAAAATATAGTAACACCAAATTTTTATTCATTTCAATTCTCTTTCTTTCTCTCTCTCTCTCTCTCTCTCGCTCTCTACTATTCAATCAGATGGCAGATTCAAGGTTCATATCCCTACTCACAGTGCATATTCAAGCTCCATATACAGAACTCGACAGAACAACAACTTAATACTTTCACAAAAGGCTATGTATTATCCACACCTTATATAACCAAAAATTTAAAAACGATAAGGCTTCCCATGTGGTTTTCTATTGCTTTCATCAGTTTTTGCTTAATCGCATTTTACAACATAGACAGTTAAAGGTTGATCTATTCTTCAGTGTCTCGGACACAAAGAAGTGAAAATAGTTAAACGAATACTCTGTTAAAAATTGAACCAACTTCTGCAGTGAGAGGCTGACTAATCTTCATGTGAAATCTCTTGATCTTCGTCGAAATTCTTTTATCTCCAACTGCCAACTCATCGGCTGTCTTCCACTCACAGTGCAGATAAGAACTGCAACAAGAATAGATATAAATAATCGAACTGCTAAAAACAAGCTTAATTCCTCTATGCCAAGTACGGCCATATTTTCAATGCAAGATTCAAACGAAATAAAAGATAGCTTACACGAAATTAAAACAGTATATTTAATAAATACTTTACAAATTTTGAAAAAAAAGTAAAATATACACTTTTCTTCGTAATTTACTGTGCATCAAGCAATGAAATCAACATGCAGTCACGTTAGTAACAAATATAAAAGAACAGAAACAATCAAGTGGTCAACTTCCAACAAGACAATAGTGTTTTAGTATTTATAAGATATATGTGGCAAGAATAGGCCTGTACTTACAAATTCTTGTACTTGACGTAATACTCTTCCACTTGAATTTCTTTAGTCTTAGTTTCTTTGGCAGATACAGAATCATGACCCACCACATCTACATCATCGTTGGATTCCACAATGCCATTGTAATAGCTCTACACATACGTTGAACAGAAATAATAATATTAATAACTATCATCATCATCAATATCGTTATCATCATTTTCTCTTGAATCCCAATTTAACTAGGGTTGGGGTTAGAAAATTTTGCACCAATTTCTGGAGCCTAGGCGCTCACCAACCAAATGCCGTTTCCAACTGTGGTTTGGATCTTAGTGAGTTGTTGTCATTTTGACAAGTGCAGTCCATGGTTGGTCTATTATTCTGTGATGGGGACACAACATTGGTAAATAATAATATTAATAATAATAATAATAATAATAACAATAATAATAACAAAGCTAATAAGGGTAATAATATGAACCAAAAAAGCATATTTGTTGTGGCAGTCCATGCAATTATCGTCAAAACTACAAAACTATTTAAAACTATTTAATAAAATTAAGCGACACATTCCTACTAACCATACTATATTATTTAACTCCAATATCATGAGAATAATATTAATAATTATAAGCTAAGTTGGTAACATGTCAATAATTAATCATTCTGTAGAGCAGCAGGGTTCAAAAACCAGTGTTCACCCTGACACTGACATGCTTTTGAGCACAAAACACGTTAAACTTTGCTATGGCTTTTAATTCACCATCGATCTTGTATTAACTAGCAGGATGCCTAAACATCTAAGCAGCCAGGATTGAATTAAATTGTGTGTCAAAAATCCAATTGCACATTATTTTTCTAATAGATTCTAAGTTTTCTATAAATAAGCAAGTACTACTAACAGGCTTGAAGTCAAAGCATATGCTGAACTCATAATGAATTGTGAAAAGAAACAATTTACGTTTTTGACTTATAACCACAATTAGACTGTCAGAATTAGACTATACCATTCAACCTCACAGAAGGCTGAATAGTTACAATCCGGTTACTACTGGCAAAGCTATCAGGAAGCAAACAACACTCAAGATTTAATACTTATCTAGCAACATGCCCTAAGAATAATTGAGCACAGGTCAGGACAGGTTCATCTTGACATATGACTAGGAACAATTTTTTTTTTTATATTTAAAGAATTAAAACTGGTCTGCTAAGACCAACCATTAATTTTGTCCTGACAGTCTAAGAGTATTTTTAAATAAAGATAATCCAATGATTATGCTTAGGTTGCAAAATAAATAATTTCAACTTCTTATGAAGTAGTTTTAAAGTATATTACTTATAGAAGGCTTCTGATCTAGTCCAGTGACTAAATTATTAAACTAGTTCGAAGGGCTTAGTCCTCTTCAGCCTGTGGAAGCGGCGTTGTTGGTTCAGTAGTTGAAGAGCTTGCGGATAGATGTGATGACTGAGTCGGTCTTGATGTCTTGCTGCCGAGTTTCTTATTACTTCTACTACCAGGGGTATTTTCAGATCACAATGAATATCATTATTTCTGATGTATCAAGGAGCATTTACAGTGTTTCTTAACACCTTATTCTGGAAAGTCTGGATAATCTTAGTATTAGATGATTTGGTACAGCACCAAATTTGACATCCATATAGCCAGACTGGCTTCAACACTTGACAGTATATTATAAGCTTATTATGTATCAAGAATTTAGAATTTCATCCAATAAGCCAGTAGTATTGCCTATATCTGAGATTGAGCTCATTTCTTTTTTTCTTAACATGCTCTTTCTATATCAGCTTATTATCTAGATTCATACCAAGATATTTGGCATTATTTTCATATGGGACTTCTGTACCATTGATAGAGAGCCTTTTCGGATGCTTTATTCTTTTATTTTAAGTTTACGTGAATAGACTTCTGTTAATTTAACTTTATCTTTCAAGATTTAGTCCATTCCAGAAATTTATAACACCCTGCTTGTACTCTGCTCGTGGATGTGGCGAGATCTTTGCCAATTGCGATTACTGCTGTATCATCTGCAAATGTTGCCAGAGCAACTCCTCTCATAACTGGAATATAGCAAGTGTAGAGCAGGTAGAGGATTGGTCCTATAACACTTCCTTGTGGGACACCTGCATGTATATCTTTGAGATCAGAATATTCGTTTTCATATTTTACTCTGTATGTTCTATTTGAGACATATGACGTTAAAATCTCGGCATAATATGGCGGCATCTGCTGCATGAGTTTATGTACTAAGCCTTCGTGCCAGACCTTATCAAAAGCAATAGCTACGTCAAGGAATACTGCTGTGCAAACTTCTTTTTTCTCTAGTGCATTCTCAATTAAATCAGATATACGATGTACCTGTTCTATTGTAGTATGCTTTTTCCTAAAACCGAACTGAAAATCAGGGATTAACTTGCGTTCTTCAATGATCGGTTTCATTCTTTTCAACAGTAGCTTTTCAAAACTTTCGATATAACTGATAGAAGAGAAATAGGCCTGTATGATATAACATCAGTGGGGGGTTTACCTGACTTTGGTATCATAATTACCTCTGCCACTTTCCAGATTTCAGGAACATATCTTAGTTGAAATGCAGCATTAATCAAGTAAGTCAACATGACTAATCCTTTCCTAGGCAATTCTTTCAAAATATGTCCAGTTATCAGATCAAAACCTGGAGCCTTCTTTGGACTTAAATTTGTTTTTTATCTCATGAGCCAATTCGTTAGGCGTAGTAAATGGAATATTTTCAAATTTGCCATTTGAGATGGAGTGACGTTAATATTGCTCTGTATTTGATTTGGTTGAAAAATCTCATACAGACTTTCTGCAAAACAGATCAGCTATCTGTTTATTGCTTCTTTCCCAGGGTTCAGTTCCCTTCCTGATTGGAGGAATTGAGACGACAGGTCTTTTAATTTTCTTTGTAGCTTTCCATAGAGAGATATCTATGGTAAACAAAAACAACGAGGTCGCTTGTTAAATAGCTCTACTTATTAGTAGTTAATTTATCGAGTTATAGTGTTATTCTCGTCTCACTAGATTGCCCGATATGGTATATATCTAGTTTCACCATATCTTTCAGAATTTTGCTAAATTTCATCACTTTCAGTAGGAAAAATCAGAAATTAAATTCTAGCACATTACTGTTTGCACAGGTTGAACTTTGCCCTATACGCTCGCGTAGCGTTAGGCACACGTCTTCGGTTAACTAACCTCTCCAGTTAAGGTCCTACTAATCCAGTCAGTATGGCTGAGGTGAGCATAGAGATGGCGCTGCAAAGGGCATTACAGAAAATAGAAGAACTAGAATCTGACCTAGCCTTCTATAAAGAAATCTACAACAAAGATTGTAGTCCCACTAAGTCAGAGGAAGAGGAAATAGTAAATCGTGAAACGAAATGGCTGCTTCCTAGACAGAAAAAGCGCAAGAAAGTTAGGGAAAACTTGTTGAAAACATCGGAAAACTCGGTGGAAAAAGCTGGTAATTCAACTCAACCAGTGGATTCTCTGCTGAAACCCATTAAAGCTCAAAATCCTCCACCTGTTATCATTAGCAAAGTAAAACAGTATGATGAGATCAAGAAATTGCTGGAAAGTAAGAATCTTATATTTAAGGCTGCTTGTCTTAATAATGAACAGGTGACAATTAATGTGGATACTCCAGAAGAATATACAGCACTACGAAATACAGTTGAGCAAAAGCAAGTATCAATGGCATGCTTATGAAAATAAACAAGATAGACCTCTTAGAGTTGTCGCAAAAAATTTGCATTCTTCATGTGATCCAGAAGAAATTAAATCAGAATTGCAAAATCAAAACTACAAAATAATCCAGGTTGAACCTAGGTTTAAGAAGACAACTGAAGGGAATGTTCCCTTACCTATGTTTACTCTCGTTTTTGAACAGACAGAGGACATTAAAAGAGTTTTCAACATTCAATATCTATGTCACATGAGAGTCAAGATTGAGGCCATAAGAAAAAATAAAGGGAATAATCCCTCAATGTAAAAGATGCCAAAGATATGGCCACACTAAAAATTTTTGCTATCGCGATTTTGTGTGTGTTAAATGTGCTGGTAAGCACAGTTCATCTCAATGTACTAAAGCAAATGATCTGCCAGCTAAGTGTTCAAACTGTGGCGAAGCTCATCCGGCAAGCTATAGAGGCTGTGTGATAGCCAAAGAACTTCAGAAGCGACGGCAAGAATCTCAAACACCTAAAACAACTACTGCTTTCTTGAAGCCTGCAGGTAATTAAGGTCCTACTAATCCAGTCAGTATGGCTGAGGTGAGCATAGAGATGGCGCTGCAAAGGGCATTACAGAAAATAGAAGAACTAGAATCTGACCTAGCCTTCTATAAAGAAATCTACAACAAAGATTGTAGTCCCACTAAGTCAGAGGAAGAGGAAATAGTAAATCGTGAAACGAAATGGCTGCTTCCTAGACAGAAAAAGCGCAAGAAAGTTAGGGAAAACTTGTTGAAAACATCGGAAAACTCGGTGGAAAAAGCTGGTAATTCAACTCAACCAGTGGATTCTCTGCTGAAACCCATTAAAGCTCAAAATCCTCCACCTGTTATCATTAGCAAAGTAAAACAGTATGATGAGATCAAGAAATTGCTGGAAAGTAAGAATCTTATATTTAAGGCTGCTTGTCTTAATAATGAACAGGTGACAATTAATGTGGATACTCCAGAAGAATATACAGCACTACGAAATACAGTTGAGCAAAAGCAAGTATCAATGGCATGCTTATGAAAATAAACAAGATAGACCTCTTAGAGTTGTCGCAAAAAATTTGCATTCTTCATGTGATCCAGAAGAAATTAAATCAGAATTGCAAAATCAAAACTACAAAATAATCCAGGTTGAACCTAGGTTTAAGAAGACAACTGAAGGGAATGTTCCCTTACCTATGTTTACTCTCGTTTTTGAACAGACAGAGGACATTAAAAGAGTTTTCAACATTCAATATCTATGTCACATGAGAGTCAAGATTGAGGCCATAAGAAAAATAAAGTAATCCCTCAATGTAAAAGATGCCAAAGATATGGCCACACTAAAAATTTTTGCTATCGCGATTTTGTGTGTGTTAAATGTGCTGGTAAGCACAGTTCATCCCAATGTACTAAAGCAAATGATCTGCCAGCTAAATGTTCAAACTGTGGCGAAGCTCATCCGGCAAGCTATAGAGGCTGTGTGATAGCCAAAGAACTTCAGAAGCGAAGGCAAGAATCTCAAACACCTAAAACAACTACTGCTTCTTGAAGCCTGCAGGTATTGTCCAGAACGGTATCACATATTCCATGGCAACTAAAGTACAGCAAAAAGTTCCTGCACCCAGTGACGTCCAGGCATCTGATCTAAGACAAATGTTTACGCATATGATGGAGATATTTAAGAAATTTGGTGAAAGACTAAATATACTAGAGGCTGAGACAAATTCATCACCTAAAAACTTAAATTCTAATAATGGATAGAACAGATTTAAGAATAGCACTCTGGAACGCCAACGGCATTCTGAACAAAAAGACTGAATTGGAGGTATTCCTACAACCTCAGTCAATAGATGTCTGCTTTATAACAGACACGCATTTGACAAGAGAAGTCATACCTAAAAATTAGAGGATACAAATTTTATCATACAACGCATCCAGAAAATCAGGCGAGAGGAGGCAGTGCAGTTATCGTTAAGGATTCAATAGATCATTATGAAGAAGGATATTTGCAAAAGCCAGAAATACAGCTAACCCTAGTTTCTATCAAATCAATGAAACAAACTTTTACTATAGGAGCTGCCTATATTCCACCCAGACATAACCTTAAAGCAGCACAATATAAAGTACTTCTGCAACAACTCGGTGAGAGATTTATTCTTGGAGGTGATTTCAATGCTAAGCATGTAGACTGGGGTTCTAGAATAACTACAACTAAAGGCAGTGAGCTAAGAAAAGCTATCCAAGAACTGGGCTGCAACTTTCAGTCAACAGGTAAACCAACTTACTGGCCAACAGATACTAATAAACTTCCTGATCTGTTGGACTTCTTCATCACCAGGAAAGTTTCATCAAACCTCCTCCACACGGATGATAAATATGACCTCGACTCTGACCACTCTGCAGTATTTCTCACACTAGTGAGAAAATAATCAAAATTAAATCTCGACCTACATTGATAAATAAAACTACAAATTGGATGGGTTTCAAATGCGATCTGCAAAACAATATTAACTTAAAAATTGCTCTAAAACAAAGGAGCAGCTAGAAGCTGAGAAATTTGTAAGAATTGTACAGAATGCAGCTCTCAGAAATACTCGAGAAAGAACTTTCTCTACTCCAGGTAAAAACTATCCAATTGAGATCAGGCAGCTTGTGACTGAGAAAAGAAAAGCAAGACGAAGGTGGCAGCAAACTAGAGATCCAGGAGATAAAACTATTCTAAACAATAAAACTCAAAACTTTAAAAGAGAAATACAGAAATTAAAGGAAGTGTCTATGGATTCATAAGTAAGTAATCTAACGCCAAACTAGGAACAAATGAGCGTACATTTCGCTGGGCGTTAGAGCTGGTCAGCATAGGAATTCTTCTCTTGCCCAGCCTGGCGCCAAGAATCTTCTCAACTATGTGAGCATCCTCATCTGGGCACTCCTGTCAACATTACACAAAAGATTTAGAGGATTCTACAAGATTCTACAAGAATGTGTTTAATTTTTACGTCAGCACATTTCTGCTGATAATACAATACTTTGTTCTTAGATGACAAAAAGAAGTTACAGTTTATTTGCTGTGTAATCTATTAATACGCATAAAAGCAAATAAGATAACTTTAATACAGTTTAATTCTTGATGGCATGAATTCTTTTCTATTCTTAAACAGAACTATTAATTCAACAGTTATTAAAATATTTAAAATATTTTTATTAAGTCTTCAGCTACATGTAGTTTCACCTTTCAAATAAACATAGCTGCTAATTATTCAAATATCTTACTTCATACAACAAATAATTATAAATATTAGATGCGCATCTGTTTCTGTTAAACATATCAAACAAATTCAGATATTATAGGCAATAGGCATTAAGCACATGATTTAGATACTTCAAGCGCATGATTCAGATAAATGAAGAACATTATTCAGACACTTCAAGCGGATAAAATACTGCTAGCACATGATTCAGATATATACAGACACATGATTGAGGTTAGTGCAGCTAGATCGTGATTCAGATAAAAGACACATGATTCGGATAAGTACTGCTAGCACGTGTTTCAGATATACAGACACACGATTCAGATAAGTAGTATCCAACTCACGTACTTGAAACATATCTCCTTGATGATCTATGATCCCACCTGCCACGTCTTTACTAGTCCTTGCCTTGGATGATCCTCTACTCTTAGCTCTAACAGGAGCATCATCATCTTCGTCATCTTCATCATCATCACTGTCGTCTTTCTCCTCAGACAAGTTCAGATCAATCTCATCAACATACTTCTTACGCACCGATCGTCCTGAACGTCTTGTCTGCTCAAATAATCAATCAATTAAATAGTTAACCAAACTTAAATCAATTAATACTGTTATCTTATTTTACGACAAAAAGGCTCAGATTTATCTCAGCAATGAACATCTTACACTCTACGATCCAAGAATCCTTTCTGCATGTCTGGAGGATCAATCACTTCCTACAACAAATATTTCACTATTAGCCCAAAGTTTAATTATGTGAGAAATAAAATGTCTCATAGAGTCTGCGCAATAGTCTGTAACATGATATTATAATCAGTAAGATCATAATTGGTTAAGATCAAAATTGTAAAGATAACTGACTGCAGATCAGTATGTGCGGAATTCAAATTCAGGAACTTGCCCGTCAATGATGTCACTTGGGGAGAAGAAACTGAAATTAACATCGGTTTTAGCCTTTACAAAAAATCCTCTGTGGCATCATGTCGCCTATCATCCAACATTCAATGGCAACTATATCTTGATGTAGTTAAATTCTCACAGAGAACTACTGTACACTAGACGCATGCACATACCTGAGCCTGTATCATTTCCTCGTAGAGAGAACCATTAGGTGGCACATCTACATCTGATTCCCCACCCCCACCTGTCACCGGTGTTCCCACCCCACTCAGATTCTCCTCTCTCCGCTTCTTCCTCTCACTCAGCCGATAAATCTTTTTCAGTTCTGCGTCAGAGGCATCCGAGTCACTCTCAGCCTTCATTCTCTTCTTGTTCCGCTGCTTCAGGAACTTCGGCAATCTGAACAGAAAGAAATGCAATAGATTCATTGTTCTTGTACCTGCTGACAGAGAATACAAAATAAAAACTGTTTGTGTACAAACAAAATTCTCGACGTAGGCAACAAGGTCGATTGAGTGGAGCAATAACAAAATCATGTGAAGATAGCAATGTAAACACAAAATAGCAAAAATAAATAAAAAAAGTAGCATCCAATAATCATAACTGAGGATCAGTTAAGCAACTTTATTTTATACTTTTACTTCCTTTAAGGAAGGCTTCATCATTGATGCATTTGTCTCAAATAAGAGCGGAAATGTTTACACCACCCAGACAAACAATATACATAAATACTTGAAGCTTCGAACAGTTACTAAATCATTATTGCTAAATCTCTTGTATTCAAATTTATTCTACATGCTATACAGAAAAATCAGAAAATAAAATATTTTAATGATTATCATAGTGCATCACATAATGCATAGTACAAAATGAACTAAAATCGAGCAATGGCACATTGCACAAATAATACTGAAGCTTCTGATAAGAATTCAAAATCCACAGCATATTCATCAGTGGAGCATAACAGCACAACATAAATAAAGAACAGGTAGCAACTTTATCTGAATCACCATCAGAATTTATTTCAAACCACAATAACGAGCCAAATGCATCCATACATATTCAACAAATATGCAATCATTTGACCTAAGTTACAGAATAGCCAGTGAAAATTACTTGATACAAGTTATTCTGAAAAGTGGATTTGCGGTTTCCAGAAGGACCTCTGGACATTCAAGTAGGGCACCTTTAACTTTGTATAAATTAAGTCATAATGATAAACTAGATAAAATAGAAACAATTATGAAGTTCAGAAATTAAATTAAATTAGAAATAAAGAGAACTATCCATTCTATAATAAATATATAACAACAACTTTTATAGAAGTCCTTAAGAAGATCAATTTACGCAAACACTTTTTGTACATGTAAGCTTAATAATTTACTAAAAACTCTAACAGATTATAATAATAGCTAATGTCTAAAGGTTGTAATTACTAAACATATAATCAGTAATTTAATCCTCAGCTGCGGTTTAAACCATGAACAAATCACAATTTGGTATTTTGTATGCCTAATTTGTGATTTAAAGTAAGCCATAGCTTCTTCTCTCCTTTCGGAAGATTACACTGGGAATTAGTTACACTAAGGCTTAAAAATAAATGCTAGTTTTGTTCACAAGCTAAGCTGATTCGTCATCAACATGCAGGATAGCGCTAATATTGCCTGAGCAATATAATTTTGGCAGGTGAAAAGTAAAAACCAATTGCATCAGAGACGAGTGTCATCCACAAAAGGTGTAGCTTATCTCGCAGCCCCTCCATTTACAAACTTTTGTAAATATCATAAAATTCCGCTGAAGAGGAAATAAAAATTATTCTGCAGAGTTTTAATGGTAGGAAATATAGATGGAGATAACTATGCTAACAAACTTACTTTCTCTTCTTAGCTCTAGATCCAACAGGCCGTTTAGCCCGTCTACCAGCCTGTCCCCTCCCTGACTCGCTACCCTCGATACCCTCACCCTCCCCATCCACAACAACCTCCCCACCCACCACATCAATCATCGAGTCATCCCCCTCTATACTCAGCCCATCTACACCACCCAATCCCACAGCCATCTTCGGCTTCTTGGGACGGGGTTTCCACACCCGCTTTTTCTTCCCCATATCTCCATCAACATCCACATCTTCTTCACCGTCTCCTTTACGCTTTCTCTTTCGCTTTGAATCAGCCGGGGTTGAACGTCCAGTCCCCTCGGTTACATCCCCGCTGTCAGCTGCAGCCTGTGCCTTCGCTATAGCCTCCGCTATTATCTTGTTGGCCTTGCGCTGGTTTTGCGACAATGAACCGCTGGAAACCCCAGCAGCCGATGCTATTATAAAGTTTCCTGATTGGATAGCGCCGCCGGGCTGATTGGTCGCAGGTATCAACTGCAGCGTCTTCCCTCCTGCGCCGCGAATCGCAATAACTCGCTGGGTGCCAGAAGAGAGGGCGCCACTTGCTGATCCCAGCAGAACACCTCCAGGTTGAATGAGTCGAGTTAACCTCTGCTGATGGGGAGCAGTAAGCGCAGCCAGAGTTGCACCAGAGTTGCTAGCCGCTCCTGTGACTGAGCCAGTCAATGCCGTGGCTCCAGAAGCTGAGTTAGTAATGATGTAGAACGTCTGCCCACCACCAGTCGTGGCACTGCTCGTACCCTGAAAGAAATCATAAGAACATGTACATATGCTCGTTGCCAAACTGCTCACAAGTGATAACAGTTCATGAGGCGCCACACTGTTTATCATATTCCATTCAGTCATCAAAGCTTCGCAGACAGAAAAAGTTCCTCAGAAATCTTTAATTTTCTTAACTGTTCTGATTCTTCAGCAAAACTTTCTTACTGCCCATTCTTTCACATTCGACAATGTATTGATACGACAAACCATTGACAAAGAACTATTGCAAAGAAATCATAAGAACATATGCTTGTTGCCTAATATTAGATACAGTGCGTTGCCAAACATACTGCAATAGGTAAGTCAATTGGGAGGAAAGAGAAATTCTAAAATTTAGCTTAATTCTTAGCAATATTCAAAAACATCTACAGTGCTGCTATTAAAACAAAAAATGTGCTAAAAATTAATTATAATCCCTAATATACTATAGCCTCATCACCTAAGGTTTAACATTATTAGGATCATATATCAGTATTAAAATAATTAAAATGTAGTATAGCAACTTTTTACATTATAATATAACAACTTTTAATACTTCAAATTTTAGTATTTTTTCTCTAAATATTCCATGTCTTTAATGTAATGTGGTGATAAAATTAAAGACTGCAGTATGCCTTTAATTTCATCACATTTACTGTTACTAGCGAGCCTATATGATTATGTTCAGTAGAGTGTAGTATGACGTAGTGATTATGCTGTACTTAGTATTTCCTATAAATTTTGTGAAGTATCAATCAACAACACTTCCACTCTTGCAATTAATAACAACAAAAACTTTTTAAGGATTAGCTTGTAGCACGACACATTGCCAGTAGGAACACAATGGGTTTGTACTGGAAGCAGTTCTGCATTAATATAGCCACTAGTAGAGTAGAGAGCACATTATCTTATCACGATGTGCTCCTGTGTCAGCTAGCAGTGGCATACATATACATTAATAAGCAATAAACAAAAAATTTATATATACGTATATGTATATTATATATAAATATATATATATATATATATATATATATATATATATATATATATATATATATATATATATGTAACCCAGAAAAATGAGACACATTTTGACCTTAATATCTTCGGCTTGAGGAAAGAAAATTTAACCAAAATTTTAAATTTAATTAAATATGTATATGAAAAAGAAAATTAGAAAATTTAGTGACGATATCTACAACGGTTATTAAATTATAGCATTTGGGGAGTATATACCCAAATTCAGGCATTCTTAACATGGCAGCGGTTACATAACGATAATGAGATTGCAGCAATTCTGTGTGTGACGCGCTTGTTTATGTCTATAACATCAAGTACTGCTGCCTGTTAAGAAAGCCTGAATTTGGGTATATACACCCCGAACGTTATTACTTAATAAGCGTTATAGATATCATCATCAAATTTGGAAATTTTCTATCCATATACATGTATATCTTTTATTATATATCAAATTTGGTTAAATTTGATTTTTTCAAGCCAGAGATATTAATGTTCAAGCTTGCATCATTTTTTGGGCCACTGTGTGTATACATTTGTATACATAAAATACAATGCACATATAAAAATGGTTTAAGATTTATATCTCACCCAAGCAAATTTGATACCTGAATTTCTTTATGTACATGCACTTGATAAAATTATTGCACAATTTAAGATTCTTCTTCAATAAATGATAAGAGAGAAGACAGCAATATAGCTGGCATCTCACCATGAAAACAACTTTGTGCTATATCATCAAATTTGTAATAATAGTAATTAATAAAGGCTTACATTCTATTTCATTCTTGGATTAATATCTATTTCCTAATCCAAGGTTGATATCAGACACAACATTATATGATTAATATTGTAAATTGAGACATACAATATTAATGAATGCAAAATTATTATGGGAAGGTGTATCTGAAAAGTTCTGTTAATATGATAGCTTTAATCTTCTTATATAAGAAAGTAAATTATAGAGATTTAAAGATTAATTTAAATATACACGATATAGTACTGCAATAGTCCAGTCTAATAAAAACATATCATCATATGGTTCCAATAAATTTACAGAAATAAATAATATATAACTTGTACAATAAGTTTCTCAAAAGACAACTAAACAAAGGCTGCATAAAATATAAATAACTAGAAGTTTTAAGTTGCTCAACATTCTCATCCCATATATGGTATCAATGCAGACCGACACACAAGCACTCTCTTCACTGCGGCATATTTAAGAATGCATATAGAATGTAGCATGATACATTGCCAGTATGAACACAGAGAAGGTTACGACTGGAAGCAGTTCTGCAATACTCTAGCCACTGACATGAAGAGATCACGCTATCAGAACGTGTCACAGTCTGACAGATAGTGGCTGAACAAGTAAATGTTTTACAGTTAAATTTTAAGTTAGCTATCATACAATAGGGATAATATAATACATACCAATAATTGAACAGCTGTCAACCCGGGGCTATTTACAAGCACTCCCTTGCCACTGTTAGCCAATGACGAAGCAATAACAACTTTTCCAGTGCCACCGATGGAAGCTTGCCCCACTCCAGAGTTCTGAGGTAGAACAAGAACTGTTTGCCTGGGCTGCTGATTAACTTGAAGCACCGTGCCTCCAGCAGTAGTGGTAGAAACAACAACTCGCTGAGGGCCACCTGTCCCGCTCTTCAGCAAAGTGCCACCGGTGAGGACCTTGAGCTGACTCTGCTGCTGCTGCTGCTTCATTCTATCAAGAGCTTGCTGGATGTCTAGACGAGGAGAAGCAACTGTAGCACCAGCAGCTGCTGGGCTGGATGAAACAGCTGCTGCAGGCACCAGAGACCTCTGCACTGCTGTGGTGCCAGCTGGTAAGATTTGCACAGCACCAGGACCACTCACAGTTGAGTACATTACAACCTTAGCCCCTGTCGAAACTGCCGACACAACATTGACTGAAGCAGCCGTACCTTGACAAACTGGCGCAACGATTCTTTGAGCAGCAGCTCCGGGGCTAGCGACGTACATTAATTTTCTCGGCTGATTTAAACTAGAAATGGCAGAGCCTGCCTGTATTCTGATTACACCAGTCCCAGGCTGGCCATTAATAGTTCTCACCACTCCACCTGTACTTACACTCACTGAGGGTCTAATGAGCACAGACGAGCTCGGAACTTTAGCTGCTCCTGGCGTGGTCATCTGCGTCAGTACTTCTACGCCTGTCACATTGGTAGCAGAAACTATCTTAACAGGTGAAGCAGCCACTGGGACTGATGTCCCTACAGAAGTCAAACGCTGAACATCTGCAAGCTGAATCTGTGAACCCACAGTAGAGTTAGGAGCCTGGTTAGAAACCAGTCTAATCAAACCTTGCTGACCTCCTGCACCTACTGCTAGTCTTATCATCGTTGGCTTGCCACCAGGTTGAGATGTCAGATTAGTTCCCGCAGGCAAGCGAATTATTGTAGGCTGACCTCCTGGAACGCTTATTCTTATCAGCCCCTGGGATGTGGCACCAGAGGCTGGGGCCAATCTGACCAATCCTGCTCCTGATTGATTCCCAGCTACCGCCAATCCAGCCTGATTAGTGGAATTCACTACACTCTGACTACCAGATAATCTAATCTGTTGTACGGGTGTACTACCAGCCATCCTCACTAATCCTAATCCAGTTTGCACACCAGCTGACGGGCTGGCAGCTAGTCTAACCAATGTTGTTCCAGAAGAAGATCCAGACAGCTGGATCACATTTCCACCTCCAACAGTCTGTTGAAGATTTACACCCGGTAATCTAACTAAATTGCTTAACTGAGCTATAGTAAGCCTCTGAGAAGTTGAAGTCGCTCCATTTCCTACTAAAACTGCACCGCTGTTGATCAGATTACCAACAATGCTGGCTGGTTGATTCACTATTGTAATACCCTGTTCTGCTGAAGCATTAGATGCAGCAGACAGATCAGCAGTCTGGTCTGCCATCAGATTTACAATACCCTTCACGATCTCCAAAAGACTATGAGCTCTTAATACTACATTACAACTTCATCACAAAATTATAGATAGTTCTAATTCATAAAAAGATTTTAATGATAAACACTTTTCTGTACACATTTATATATGACAATTTATATAGGGCTATCATCACAAAGTTAACAATAATTGAATATATTTCACGCCTATAGTTATGATTAATTTTATAATATTTAACAATAATCAAAATTTAACATGTTGTTTAGAGTATATTTGAACAACATGAACGCAACTTAGAGTTAGTATTGTATTAACCTAACAGTCACGAAAAGCATACCATTAAATTATCATATGTTAAACCAGTTTTATAAATTCTAATGTTTTATATTGTTAAAGATCCACTCAGCCGTAACGCTCAGTTAATGGAGGAACAAGATCACACAATGGAGGGGAAGAGGTGGTGAATTGTTTACATGAGCACTAGCGGGCATCTCAAAATTACGTGTAAAAATCAAAATTGACGAAAAACATTAAAAATTTACTTCAAAAACTTATAAATGTAAACATTAATGGAGTTTTCAGTGCCTAATCGCCTTACAAAAAGCTTAACAAAATCTAAGCGTGTAAGAAGGTATAGTAACAACATTGCGAAATAGCACTTAATCATCGCAAAATTTTCACAATAGAATCTAAAATACGCATTTATCTTTACCGATTGGTTTTGTTTTGTAAATATTAATGTTGTATTTTGGTTAATTAGGCAACATGTGCCTAATTAATTTAAGTATTTCCGGTCAAACTAAAGCAAAACAAAACCTTGTCGGATCCAAACCTCAACAAAAATGACGAAACACACCACTGTTCCTCTAAACCCGAAGTGATGGCATAATGAAATGGCCCAAAATGTCGGATTCAAAATAATTTGAGCATACATTCTTTATGCCTTTAATCATTTAGTGATTATGCATTTTTGGAAGTTAGACAACAATGCAATGCCTATAATTTATCTTAGTCTAGCTTCAAATTAATATGACAGCAATTAAGTAATAATTGAAAGAGAAAATTAAACAATTGAAGAGGCTTACAACAACCATAACAACAATAACAATTAGAGTGCTACAGCCATCAATGACAACATCGAGCACTATTGAGACAAAATGACCCATTCTTCTAAATAAGTTAGCCTAACATACCATTCCAAACATGACACAAAAGTGTTTTCTTTGACCTATACTAAATTACTAATAGTGTCACTTATAACAACTTAATTAGTTAATTGATTTCTTAAGTCGCTGAATATTCTAAAAGATTTTGTTATTTTACGATATATATTTGCTATGCTTGTTTAGTAAGCTTATTTTAGAATCTAGCTTTAATTTCTTTAAAGATTGTACTAGTTGATGCCTGCATTCATAATTTTAAATTTTTGAATAGATAACAGGTATGCATAACATAGCATCATATGTAAGTATTTCTCCAATTACTTTAGCCTAACATTTCATTTAAAACGTGATGCAAAAGTTTTGCTTATTGGCGTATGCCAAGAGTCAGCCTTTACAAATTAAAGTAATTAATTATTTAATAAATTAATTAATTAATCAATTTGAAATTTATAACTAATTATATAACCATACATGTAAATGCATCCATGCATTTTTGGAGCCTTTAGAAATGCATTGATGCATTCACAATGTAGCTATAGGCTATATCGCCTACTACATGTATTAGTACTCCTATAATTTCAAACGGAGATCAAGTTAAAAGGATTAAAATACTTTTAGAAATTCTTTTCAAAAGTATTTTCAAAATACTTTTAAAAAGTAATTTGAAGTTTTTGGAAAATAATTTTAAAAATACTTGTCAAATTTTAAAAAAATCTATTTTTAATAAATAATGCCTATAATTGAATGTTTTGATATATAATTAGTTTATTACATGTACTTATTTCAAACAAGAGAAAAAGACAGTCTCAAGACAGTCTCGAGAGAGTATCTTACTGTCTAGGCCTTAGTCTTTAGGGTCACTCATGACAATTGGTCTTGGTCTTGCAAAAACTGTCTTGGTCCCATTATCCCATATCACTAATAGAGATGAAAAGGATCGAAAGCTAAAGGAATAGCATGGTTGGAAGAGTAATTAGAGTATTACCATGAACCTGCCGGTTAGGCAGTGCACTAGAAAGAATAAGACCTTCCATCCACTCTTAGGAAGTCTTCTTTTTAGCCACATATAGGCCTTAGCCTCCCTATGGATAGTTCCACTGGCAGTTAAAATTCTACCTGTTCTATTCCCATATCTCTTTACAGTGGCGGATCCAGGTGGGCCCAGGGGCCCGGCTCCCCCCCCCCCTAGGCCCGCCGATAAAAAATTTATAAGCTAGATTAATTTTTATTGTTTCGATGGCAATTTCTATGTGTAAATATGTTAATAAGGGCAGTGGTTATGGGGGGGGGGGGTATACGACGGGATGATGTTGACCGTTTCACTAGCTCTTAATTTTTACTTTAACCACTGTAGGCCTACGTATAAGATGAAAAAAAGGAAAAAGAGTGCCAGTAAAAACTGCGAACTCTGTCCAGGAGCAGTGGTGCAAACAGCCTTCACTGGGAGGGGCTTATAAGCATTTTAGGTTTTCGCTTGACTTTAGTACGGGTATGAATGAGGGGGGAGGGGTAAGACACGGTGATACACTCACTTTATGATCCGAACATATTAGTGAAATATTCCCACCCCCGTCGTAAGCGAAAAATCTGTACGCTCTCAAAAAAAAATTCGCCTCTCCTTAAGAAATTCCTGGATCCGATCCTGTTTCTAAATTTATATTTCTATTCAGTACCTCTATATGCATGATTTGTGCAACAGCATGTAAACCTCCTATCCTTTCCTATACCTTTGGACTGATTTCTTGGATTTTGAAATTTGCACCATTCTGGACTTTCTTTTTGCTCACCTGCTTGTAGTTGGTCAATGGTGCGCGATGTTGTCATGTACAATCGACAGTATTCGTAGCACTCTAATTATTATTATTTGGATGAAACCTCCTTTTCTTTAATTCTGGTTTTGACTGGTTTTTTATTTTACACCATTCTTGAACCATTTTGCACATCGGCTTAGATTTGGCTTAATACTGTTTGTTAATGTCACTGACGAGAGTGGAACATTAGATATTGTTGCTGTTGTTGTTTAACTAGAAAAGAGAAATGCTATACAATTTTCCACTATGTGTTTCTATGGCAACTGTTTGCAGGCGTTTGTAGCCGATAATGTGTGTAATTTGTAGTGAAATCAATATTTGATCTGTACGCCATCGAAAGTTCGAAAGTATAAAGCAAAATTCAATTCTATTGATTTCTTGAAGTTAGACACTAATTCTTTTTTATATAAATTTTTTCAAGATTCGTGATTTCTACAAATTCGTAGCGCTATAGCTATAAATCTTATCTTCAGCTTTTTAGTTTATAAGTAAAAAAGTAAACAGCGTTCTAGTGAAACGATCCACTGTGTTGATGTCTATCACTTTTGGTACGACATGTTTAAAGGTCAGACAATTTAGACCATTTCCTTCTAACCAGTACCGTGATATTGTCCGAGATTTTACTATCAGATCAGCGCGGCTGGGAATCGAACACACGATGGTTCAATTAACCTCAGGATCTGTCATTTAAAGCTTCATGACTTTACCCCGACTCAATCGAGTTATTCAGTTTAGTGCTGATTGTCTCATGTATAAGACTTTAAAATATCTTAAGTAAACCATATGGTAGACCGTTTCAAAGATGCATCTTAGTTTTCCTGTGTTATGTCTAGGCCATCAAAGAATAGACCAAGCGTAAAATACAGTACACCGATCTTGCAAAAATACAAATTTAAAAGACAAACCAGGAAGAACTTCATAAGGGAGGCTGATAGAAATCTCTGTAGCCATTGGCGGATCCAGGGGGGCCCAGGGGGCCCGGGCCCCCCCTTAGGCCCGACGATAAAAAATTTTAAACTATATTTTCATTGTTTCAAAGGCAATTTCTAGGTGTAACAATCCGACTATCTGGAATTTTTTAAAATATGAGCCCCACAGCCCCACTAGGGGCCCATATAATGGAAGGGGGCCCGAAAAATGCAGACCGCTTCACTAGCTCTCGATTTTCACTTTAACCACTGTATAAGCGAAGATAGGATGTAAGTAAAAAATGTGAACTCTGTCCCGGAGCAGTAATGCAAACAGCCTTGGTTGGGATCGTGGGACTTAAGCACCCCACCTTCCACCAAAATTAGGTCACTTCTGCAATTGGTTCAGATTCGCTGAGTTTCTTCAGAGGTGAAAAAATTAACCTACTTTTTTCCCAAACAAATGTAGGAATTTAGGCATTTTAGGTTTTCCTCTCACTTTAGTACGAGTATGAGTAGGGGGGGGTTGATAAGATAGGCCTACGGGGATACACTCACTCTAGGAGCCGAGCGCGGTATGTTGAAAAATTTTGAGCCCCCCCCACACAGCATTTTTTTCTGATTGTGTCACATTTTCCGAAGAAGGTGGAGGGTGTAAGCAAAAAATGAGTACTCTCTCCAAAAAAAATTTCAGGCCCCCCTTAAAAAATTCCTGGATCCGCCCCTGTCTGTAGCCATATTTTTCCCTGGTCTAGATATAGACTACAAATTAATGAGGCATTGACAACGCATTGTCTCTTGTGAAGAGATTGCCATTTTATTTATGGAGTGCTTCTTATAGAACATAAAGGCATCCTTCTGGTAAAAATCTGTACCTATATTGGACATTCCACTTGAAAGACCACTGGAGAGAGAGAGAGAGAGAGAAAGAGAGAAGGGGAGAAAGTGCATGGTATGATAAAATTTACAGCTAATTCTTTGGATATTGATCAGATATCATTTAGAATTTCACATAGCTATTAATTTATAAAGCTGTTATGTACTGTGTTCTTATCGGAAATTAACTTAACTGGGGAAATTAATTAATTAATTAATTAATTAATTAACTCAACTGGAGAAATTATTTTTTAATCTTACTTTTTTGAGCCAAATGCTAGTGTTCTTTATAGATTTTTACGAGCTGAATTCAAGTCTGAAAATAAAAATTTCCACTATATAAAGATTTTAAGAAAAACTCGTTAACAATATAACAAAACATTCTTCTTCTCTAAGTGCCGTGCCTGTTCCAAGTCTGGGCGGTCATGGTCATATTCCTCCATATGTCTCTGTTCATTGTTGCTCTGATCATCTCTGTTTCAGTTAACTGCATCCATTTGCTAAGACTCTTAATAAATATCATCCACTGTCGACTCTTGCATCTTTTGCCATCTATTATTGCTGTCACTACGGTATTTTCAACTCTTTTGTTCCGCATTATGTGTCCAAAAAACTTCATCTGTTGTCGTCGTATTCGGTTCAAAAGGTCACAACAAGTTGACATTCTTTGTAAAACATCTTCATTTTTAACGTGATCTATATAAGATATACATAGCATTCTTCTATAGAACCACATCGCTGTTGCCTCAAGTTTCGATTCCATTACAGAAGAGATTGTCCAAACTTCACTTCCATATAACAATATTGGTTGATTATAGCTTTGAAGAAGTCTTATTTTGGTATCAATAGATAATTTACGACTTCTGAAAATCTTTGACATTCTATTATATGCCTCCTTAGCCATGGCTATTCTTCTGTTTATTTCCTTGTCACATTTCCAATTTTGATGACTAAGTGACCCTAAATATATGACTGATGCGACTTGTTTAACATTTTGACCTCTTACTTTGATTAAGCATGGCTGTGGCATTTTTAGTTTGCTAACTGTCATGCATTCTGTTTTCTTCATATTTGTAGATAATCCACTAGCCTCACTATGATATATTACAATATCCAACATTTCTTGAAGTTTATCTCGCGAGTCGGCAATAACAACTATGTCATCAGCATAACGGATATTATTAAGACTGCATCCTCCAATTACTGAACCTTTCATTCATTGATATTCCTTATTATATTTTCTCTATATAAGTTAGAAAGATCTGGTAAAGCTAAGGTTAACGTCAGTTTCCTCACTCGAAAGCGATGTCAGTGACGGGCGAGCCCAGGATTTGAACCTGCACCTACTGATCCGCTGTCGAGTATCTTACCGACTTCACCATTGACTCCAGCCAATCTGGTGACATTACACAGACAATTTAATTTTTTGCTGACATTATTTATTAAACATTATTTTATTTCTTGAAACAGTCTGTGGATATATTTAAATTTGCATTTTATTGATAATTAAATAATTATATATTTTACATAATTATTTGTCAGTAAGTAGGGGATTTTTGGAAGAGTTTCAGTCTAATTTGCGAGGGTCAGATACAAATCTAACATGTATTTAAAGATACATGCTGGATTTGTTTTATTTATTATTTATTTTGTTATTTATTTGATACATTCCCTGTGTTGTGCTCGGGTGTGGTTGGACCACTGCAGAATAGGGCAACCGCAAACAATCTGCTGCGTGTATGTAAGAGGCAACTAAGGCAGGAGCTGAGGATGGCTAGAGGGGACCCACCTCACCATGAAATATTTTCCCCCAGGATTAAATGGTAATTAATCTATCTAACTGAGGAAGGCAACGGGAAACCTCCTCAGAAGCCATACTCTTCCCAAACTATAGGCTACATAAAGTATAAATAAGGCATAGACTTTGTGAAGGGATTAACTTGCTGATCTAAGGAGTGCTCTTATGGACCGAAAAACAGACATTGAGTATGAATATGTGTCTTGAACCTGTCACTTGGTAGTGCACTGAAGAAGAAGAATTTAAAGATATTGAAGGGTTTTGTGTCTGATTTATGTGTCTCGGACCTGCTTGGTCAAGACACCCCTGACAATTTTCAAGTGTCCGTCTATCCAGGAGTGTACCAAAAGTGTATCATCGTGAGTCATTGGGCGTAATTCTGACGGTAAATTGGAATACATTTATAGCTTTCGTGTTGTTTTTAGGGTATCCAGATGTGCTTGTCAAATCGAAGTAGCAATGAGTCACGTGATCCTTCTGTTCATACCAAATCATTGAAATGGCATTGAATACTGATTTCCTTAAGCGTTTCCCCGAGGTATTTAGTGCAGCGTTGGCGACAGAGCAATGTGTGATGCACAAGTCTTAGCACGATCACTTATTTCATATCCGAAATAAAGTTTGTAGACCATGGTGAAAATAAAGGTGACCTAAATAAAGGTGTCATCGTTACTCTGCTGGACTTGAATGGGTATTCTCCACATGTATAGCATTAGATGTCAGTTGAGACATCAGATATATTAAGTTAAAGGAGAAGAAACTGCTAATAACTATCGATAACAAAGTGCATACTTGATGGGAAACATTCAGTGGCCCTCTAAGATTGTTGCTATTGACTCCTCAGATCATGCAAGAACGGGCCTATTTGTTTAGTATCTGAGTATCCACTCAAGCTTTCCACTTCTCTCTAGTCTGGTCTCATAATCTCATTTATAATTTCAGCATTATCAACATTGTAAATATAATGAGACAGTCCAGTGAATGTCCGAGATTTTATTCTCAGATCAGCACGGCTGGGTTTCACCTCACCTCACTTCACCTCACCTCACCTCAGGGTCTGTCATTTAAAACTTTATGACGTTGTTTACTCTTCTAACCATTGCGCTATTGAGACATTCAAAATGTATGCCTTAATGACAAGTGTTTAATTGTTCACTCTTTCAACAATTCTGTCTGTTCACTGTTTGTTAGAATATACATGTGAGATGTCTTCAAGTGAAACCGCCACCGAGAGAGCTGCACGTCTATTGAAGAAAGGTCCTGGAAGTCTAATTTCATCGGCCGCTAATGAACCTCAAGAGCCGGCTTCTAGAAGGAACAGTCGACGAGACGGGTGTGTGATTCCATTGACGTTTTCGTTCGACTATTTTGAGAGAGCGAGAGAGAGATATGTGTTTTTTCAGCATCAACACCAAATCACTGACAAATACATATTATTATATTATTAGTTTCGTATTTGGTGCTAGTTAGACTATTAAGATATGTGCATTGTCAGATTTTAAATATTGCACAGGTAGGAAAATGTTGAAACTTCTTTATTTCGCTTCATTTTGTGTATTGGAAGTCTTAGTGTTGTTTTTAGGTTTGTCAGTCCTTCATGGGCTCATTGCTATTTTGCTTCATTGCTATCACTGCTATTGATATGGGTAACATTCTAAACGAAATTGCAACTTAGTCAATTTATTGTATTAATGTTCTTTTAAATGATGCTCTTTCTCGACCAGTCCAGTGTTCCGTAAATGTCAGATCAAAGGTACGTAGGACCTAGTACCGTTCATTGTCTACTTTCACGCATTTTAATGAGCACTTGATCAACCAGCCGGTTCATTTCTACTAACGGCTGTGCCTTAACAGTGCAGTGACCCAGATATGAGAATAAGCTGCGTCTGCACAGGCCCAAAGCAAAATAGACAAATTGCACCTAGGATTAAACTACTTAGGCTGAAAATTGATATGGAGTTTTAGTTTACAAAAAGCATTAAATTGGAAGCGATGCTGTGGTTGATACTATTATAAAATATTTAAGTTATATAACTACTATATATGTTAAAATACTGTTATATATTTTTAGAAGTTATATGTGTTATCATCTGTATTATTTCAACATTTACCCGTCTTTATTTCAGTGATAGTCATAAAGTACTTGTAATTTTGTCAGTTTCTACTATTACTACATGTAGGATTATTAAAAGGTTTTTACTATTCAATAATGTGCTACTGTCACATATTGAATGTACATTCAAATTTTTATTTTCTATATGCTCAATGTTGTCATAGACGACAGTAGCACTCTAATTCTGTTGTTGTTGTTGTAATGTTACCCTTATACGTTAATTATAACAGAATATCAATTCAATCATCTTGAACGTTAAAGCTCTTAAGAACATATATTATTAACTTATACTGTTTGAAATCTGCAGCTCTGTTAGTACGATATCCTATGAGCCAGGACCGTATGGACTTCGTAGAGCTCTGAGATACGAGAACACTTATCAGCTCGAGCCACTGAAGAGATTTCCAACCTCTCAGGTGCAGCTGATCATGAAGGACGTGATGGACAGCTATCTCCAGAATGAATCCTATAACCCTGAGCTCTCTCGTCACATGTCTAAAACACTCTCTGAGGTTGACATTTGCTCTTTCACGCTAAGTTGAAAGTTTCCAATTATACTTGGCTATTTATTGCTTATTAAATTTGAATCCATTGTAGCTTAAAGAAATTTTCAAAACCAGATACATTGATATAAAGTATGGTTTGTAAAGCGATGAGATATGAGGACACTTGTTCCAAACCCTTTTGCTTTTAGAATAAATTTTTCTTTACATTAGTAGATTATTATTTTACTTTTTTTATTATCCCTTATCTTGGTGGACCACTTTTCTTTCCACAAATTGTGTTTCTACATGCTCATGTATACTAACTGAAAAGTTTCGTGATTAAAAAGCTGGTAAAGCTAAGGTGAAAGTCAGTTTCCTCACTCGAAATCGATGTCAGTGACGGAAGAGCCCAGGATTTGAACCCAGTACGTACTGATCCGCGGTTGACGATCTTAACATAACATAACATTACAGAGTCAGGAAGCAATTATATGCTTGTTTAAGACTCATCAGGCTCTTAACTAAAACCAATTAATATAAATCAAATCATACAGACTTCATGTCAACATGTGAAATTTATACGTAGCCTATGTATAACACTGAACATGCAGTTAGCATCTAATTTACATGTTCTTATGTTTATCATATTTATTTTTAAAAGCATTCACTGATTCTGCTTCCACAACTTCGCTTGGCAAACTATTCCAAACATTTATAACTCTCTGACTAAAGAAAATTTCCTTAAAATTTCCTTTATTCTTACCGACGTCGCCACTGGCTCCAGCCTGTGGCGACATTATTGATTAGTTATTTGAGTGATTTTTTATTTGAATGATATGTTGCTTATGAGAGTGCAAGTGAATAGACAAGAATATCAACTGATTGAATGAATATTTTCTGAGAGTCGAGACACTTCAGTTGCCTAAGCTTACTACAATTAACCTGTACTTGCTTGAAATTTGCTATTAAATATATTGATATGACTATATCATTTGGATTGTTAGTGGAATTGAAGGCTAATTTAAAAATTTGAGAAATGTACCATTTGAAAATATATTTTTGAATCCAGATATACTAAGACGACTCGTTGATATTGAACATATACACATACATTATTGGTATTGATATTTAGGTAATACGTTCACGTGTAAGGAAGATGATGCTTCCTCGCTACAAGATTGTCTGCATCGTACACATTGGTCAGTTAGCGGATCAGACGATGAATATTGCCAGCAGATGTCTATGGGATGCTGAACGTGACCACTCCGTTACCTACGAACTCAAGAACAATTCATTGTTTGCTATCTGCACTGTGTATGGTGTCTACTTTGAATAGTAAAATAGGGTCAGCTACGGATATCAGAATCCTATATACAGAACAATCAGGGATTAACCGTGCGCATTTACTTCAACCTAGGATAAGCTAAACCAATTAAATAACGGCATTGGAATTAAATAACCATCATAGAATTAAATGGTAACCAGATAATTTAATTTTTAGAACTGCAGTGTAGTTCAATCAGTGTTAGGATTCGAATGCAGTCTTAGCAAATTCGTCAAATTGAAACTATACATCTAAATTTAACATTGAAAGCGATGACCTCCTGCTTAAATAAAGGATCGTGTTTCTCATTGTTTAAAAGGATCCTGTTTCTCATCGCCATTGGCTCCAGTCGTTATTGGCTGGAGCCAATGGTGATGTCGGTAAGATATTCGACCGTGGATCAGTATGTGCTGGGTTCAAATCCTGGGTTCGCCCGTCACTGAATTGCTTTCTAGTGAGGAAACTGACGTAACATTAGCTTTACCAGCTTTTTGATTTTTATTCAATGAAAATTTTGGATGTGAAAGAAACAAGTCCTGTGACGTTTTGGTGATATGTTCATAGAATGTACGGTGTTGATCTGGGACTACGCTTAGATACTCGGAGAAGGAAAAGGGATAAATAATACATCAGAAAAGGGTGATGATAAATGAAGTAAGTCTGGAACATTCGCTGTTAGTAGTTGTTGAGGTGTCCAGTCGTAGGGGGATTGAGTTCTGAGAATTTAGCAGACCTTCGCGATGATATTGACTGCAAAGATCACTTTCGGCAGGCGCTTTCGGATAGGAATTTCAGGATATGAATGTGGAGAGGGTAAAGCAGATGTATAGCCGAGTATCATAAGCTATGGTCGAGGGAATGGGGGAGATCTGCGCTGGAAGTGTAGAGATGGAGAGGAGTACTCTTGCACTTTTACTTCATGAGCACGATCCGGGATATGTGAATGGTAAAGATAAAAGCTTACGTTAACGTCAGTTTACTCACTCGAAAGCGATGTCAATGACGGGCGAGCCCAGGATTTGAACCCCGTACTTACTGATCCGCAGTCGAGTATCTTACCGACATCGCCTCTGGCTCCAGTCATGAGATTTTATACATCGGACATTGACAGTGTTGTGCATAATGTATATGTAAATGCATAATAATGTAGAAGTAGTCTACATGTACATAAATATGCTGCTGTGGTGGTTTAGTTAAGTGTCAATTAGAGTATGAATGTATAGCCATGAATCTTGCGTTAGTGCATGTGTTTACTAGAAATGTACCTGTAGGCCTTTATCAGATTCTGCTGTCTACTGTGATTTCGTCAATTTTATTGTGTATGTACTATTTAAAAAAGGTAAAGCTGTTAAAGCTAAGGATAACGTCAGTTTCTTCACTCGAAAGCGATTTCAGTGACGGGAGAGCCCAGGATTTGAACCCCACACATAATATTATTGATCCGCGGTCGAGTATCTTACCGACGTCGCCACTGCTCCAGCCAGTAGCCAGCTTAATGAACTGTTATGTTGTTTATATTAATGTAAAATGTACATGTATACTTGACGTCTAATGGTAAGTATTTTGAATTATGTCTTAATGTAAAATGTAATAATAAACCTACTTCAAATATTTGTTTTAAACTTCATACTTAGCATGAACATTTTGAGAAGATCGATTATAATCATGTCTAATTTATATTTTGTTGTTTATATTAAATCTACTATTAATTATCTTAAGCGTCATATTTTCCTAGAGCTAGGCTATATTTAGTCACAGTATCTCGGAGTTTTCTCTGTATCACTAATATAATTGAATCAATACCATCGTAGAAAGTCTCAGGAGATCTTCTATACAATAGAATAGTTAAACAAAAAGGTTAGTAATTATCAATTAAAACTTAAGGGTCTTCAATTTCTCACAAGTAGCCTACTAGTACTGCTTCGATGATTTATCGATAGGGCCACCCTAATTTACATCAAACAGTCCTGTATAAGCTAGAAACATCACTAGGCCTACTACAGAGCTTTCAGTGCTTAACCTTGATACAAACAAGCGAACAGGTATTAATTGCAAAAGTTTATTAGTAGTCCTACCAAGAAGAATTTTAGAGGTAACCATGCTTAGACGGAAGTTTTCTATTTTTCACTGCTGAGGCCACTAGTTAGATTGTCGCAGCTGTAGGGTTAACCGTTGAGGAATATTTTGCACTAAATCTAGTTGAACTGAAGTAGCAACACACTACTTTGTACTAGTGTAGTTATTGAGATATCCCTTGAGTGTCAATATGCATATATGAATCTTCTATTGTGCTTGTTAATGCTTGTGTCGAGAACCTTCGTTTGAAAATTGCTACTGACTTGCTCTTATTTAGTATTAATCCTTAAGTGATATATTTGATGAGATCCCGCGATCATATGGAAGGAGTTCTGACATTGCGAGAGACGTACGTACGTATAGGCCTAGTTATGATCGACATCGTTCTTAAGTGACGTCACATCTGATTCAACTGTAGCTATATTTAGCTTATTCTTAATGCATTCCAATTCATTGTTCTACTGACCATAATCAGGTACTTTCGATTAAAAATATTCCAACTAACTCACGTTTTAGATCATGAGTAGACAGAGTAGACCTACAGAAAGATAGAAGAGTACTAACACAATGAGCTAGCAACCTACATGTAGTAACATCAACTGATGGTAAACGAGATGTCTACTGCATAAAATTCAGGTAACTTAATTGCTGAATTGCTGAAGATTCAAAACCACCCTCACATTCAAAACCCTTCTCACATTTGTGTTCTAGAACAACTTCAGAATTTTTTAAATCTTATGTCTATAACTTTATAAATTCTTGGAACCAAATACCTCCTGATATCCACAGCTCGAGGTCTCTATCTGAATTCACTAAACGTTACAAATATATATTGTTTGATGGTTTGTAAATTACTAAATTTTGGTTTCTTGTGTAAATGTCCAGCTAGAATTGTTGCTTAGCTAAAGTGTGTATTTAAGTTGATTTTGCATTAAACATTACGTTAATATAGTTGTAGACGGTGGTCAGCTAGATAAGATGTGTATCATCTTCCCTGACGGCCGTTGTTCTAGTTTCTTAAGACTGTTTGATACCCTGTGTTTCTGGGAATTTTTTATTTATTTCTTTTAAATGTTTATTTCTATTTGTTTTTGTCAGTGATTTGGTGTTCATGATGAAATAAACACATATCTCTCTCTCTCTCTCTCTCTCTCTCTCTCTCTCTCTCTCTCCCCTATAGAAACAATCATCCCGGCCATTGCTCCCTATAATAAAATTATAACTTATATAAGGAACTCGCGTCGCTGATACTGCCTTCTACCTCGCAACTCGCCGTTGGAGCACAGCATGGACGTTTGTTCGGTCCGTGACTGTAATTGAATGCCTAGGCCTGCTCTAACTAGCACACCTGAGATGGTATTTCTCAGAGGTGTGTGGGACTCTGATCTAAAGTAGTTGTGAGGCTCTCTGTGGTTAATCTTACTGATAAAAATATCGAAGTCAAGGCACAGATTTCTAAATAGCATCTCACAATTTAATAGTCAATAAAACAGTACTACAATTCAATATAGACTAACGCTGCGACATTAAACTGATCATAAAACCTAAGCACACAATCCCTGAAATATCAATACTCTGACTCCGGCTTCGACTCCGGTTTCGGCCCTCGGCCTACGCCGTGTGGACTTGCCCGTCCGGCCGCCTCAACTTGAATTATCCCTCTCTTACATGAATGTGCAAGTATTCTACCACAGGTGACGCTTGGTCTTTGGTAGCTAACCAATCCGACTCAATTAATGTGCAGCTTGACCACTGCCTGGCCAATAGCATAGGGTCTACATGCATGATCATAGAGTAAATTATATCTATAATAATTAATTGTAGATTAATTATATATGTTTAATTTGAAGTTCTCAACACTGAAAGGATTATCTGTGTTTTGCATACATCCAACCCTAAAACACGTGTTGTTGGATTTGGTTCCATAGTGTTCAGTGTTGTCGTGGACAACATGGCGCAGCCAAAGATATGGGAGAAGCAAGCTAATTTTGTTGTTGTTGTTGTTGTTCGAGTATAACTTTAGCGCTGTTATTGCTAAAAAAGTAACCCTTATCAAATATTAGGTATACACTAAACCGGTTATGGGTAATTAATCAAAGTTTTAAGTTCGCAAAGATGTGACTTTCTTTGACCAGGAAAATCATAGAGATTTGGTTGATTTGGATTTGGTTGAAATTATACTGACTGCTTCACTGCTTTCCACAGTGTTAGTTTAGGCACCAGGCTAAAGAACCTGCTAGATTATTCTCGAATGCTCATGATTCGTCGAGATATGGGTCATCTCTAGAGTATATAAAGGAAGGAACCAATGAGCGAGCAGTTAATTGGGTCTATTGATTAGTAAACAAACGCATGCTGGTAACTAATATAAATTGTTCATCTTATAAAATAAATCAAGTTTTTAATAGTAAAAACTAGCGACTGTTGGAGAGAGCTTCTTATATAGCGTATCTGTGGTTAAAATAGTCAATATAAAATACATATATAAAACTAGAAGGTAAACAAATATTTGTATGAGTTTAACTAAGTCAAATTCATTAGGCCCTACTCTATACGGTAGCCTTCGTAGTTTGCTGATGATGGCCTTAGTCGTGATAATATAACATAATAATAACACGCATTATGGTAAAATAATCGACCAAGTTGATAACTATCACTTTTTAAAAGCATATTTAAACCGTTAGGCAATTAATTCATTTTCCTTGTAACCTGTCCTGTGAATATTCGAAATTTTACTCTCAGATCAGCGCGACCGGGAATCGAACCCACGAGGGTTCAGTTCATCTCAGGATCTGTTATATAAAATTGCAAGATCTCTAGCCATTGCGCTATTGAGACATTCATGTAGAAATTAAATGTAGAACCTTAGAGATATTGACAGAATTTTAAACGACTGATATTTAGATATCAAATTCGATCTTGCGGATAGTAGTGATGCTATTTACGATTGATAGAGATCAGGGGAGGAATAGGGTTTAAGGACTACTGTCTTGTCCGCTAAGTGACGCCCAACAGAGATTGAAGAAGTCCTGTAAGATTGAACATCCAGGTAATCGACCTGAAAGTGATTGCTTAATAACATTCTATAGCCAAGCTAATTGCTATTCTTGATAAATATCGGAAGTTTGCTGTCAAATTCTCATATAGTGACTATATCAGTTATTTCTTCAAAGCGCTGCGTGCTTCTAAGTAAAATTTGGCAGATTAACATACAATTATTTTATTTACATGCAATTTGTATGTATATGCTAAACTATGTTTATATTTGCTTATTGTTTAATTAATTATATCTGTATTCTTTAAACAGGTTTTAATCTAAGGAGCAAATATTGTTACATTTGAAGTTCAAAGACTGTCCGCATTTAAATCTTTAAAGAAATCTGCAGAATATAAATAAACTAGAAATGGGAAAGGGAGGAAAAGATTACTACAAGGTGCTCGGCATATCTAAGGATGCCGCTGACGATGAGATTAAGAAAGCTTATCGCAAAATGGCGTTGAAGTATCATCCAGACAAGAACAAGTCACCAGGAGCTGAAGCTATGTTCAAGGATGTAGCAGAAGCTTATGAAGTCTTAAGTGATGCCAAGCGTAGAGAGATATATGACAAATATGGAGAAGAAGGATTAAAGAATGGTTTCGGTGATGGAGGAACGACTGGTAATGGTGGCACGTATACCTACAAATTCCAAGGTGATCCGAGGGAGACTTTTAGAATGTTTTTCGGAGGAGAGGACCCATTTTCGGGAGTATTTTCGTCTTTTGGAGGTGGTATGAAGTTTACAACATCCAGCATGGAAGTTGATGATGATCCGTTTGGAGGGTTCTCTGGTTTTGGTGGGTACAAGATGGAGGGGAACTCACCTCATCATAAAAGACAGTGTCAGAAGCCAGTTGATTCTCCTATAACACACAATCTTCCCGTTACACTGGAAGAAATATTGACGGGGATCACAAAGAAAATGAAGATTACAAAAAAGGTACGCAAATTTATATTTAGTGGAATGTTTTCTTATTAGATGTTATAAGTAAATTAATAAAATTATAATTTTTGCAAAATTATAATTTTTTTACAATTATAATTTCTAAACATTTATTGGACAATTATAAAAATTGTGTTCTATGATAATTTGCCCATATTGTGTTCAGTTTGCTGAAGCTTCGATCAGCCGTGTACTGCACGTGTCGTAAATATGACAAAGCACTAAGATCCAGACCTGAAAGAGCATTTGGTTGGTGAGTGACTAGGCTCCAGAAATTGCTGTAATATTTTTTTTAAACGAATGAAAGTGAAGGTCTGTTCGTGTTCCAACCCTATTTAATTGGTATTCAAGGGAAGATGATGATGATGATTGCAATGATTATGTATTCTGTGTTATTTATTTTAACCATTTAGTATGCAAAGCTTGACTTTAAAAATCTTCAAAGCTTGAAAGTTTTTAAAAAATTGTTAGAACATTTAAAACTAAGCTACTTCACAACTCATTTTGATCAATTAGATAAACATCCAGGAAATTCTTGTTGCATAATTTTAGCATTTCTGAAAATTAGACGAACAAAGAAATTCTTTTCTTGTAATTTTAGCTAAAATGATGATATAGATATGATATAAGTTAGGTATAGATGTAAGTTTTATAGGTATAGATGTAAGTTTTTTTATAGTATTGCATTGTATGTTTAGGTATTGTCAGCTGATGGACAAAGCTCTAGAACAGAGGAAAAAATACTGTCGATAGATGTAAAACCGGGATGGAAGGCTGGTACTAAGATAACATTCCCGCAGGAAGGTGATCAGAATCCAGGCAGTGTACCCGCTGACATCATATTCGTTATACAGGACAAGTTACATCCAGTCTTTACAAGAGATGGTGCTGACGTCAAGTACAAAGCTAGAATTGGTCTGAAAGAGGTATATGAATTATCTACAATGTTCAGCATTCTCTCTGTTATTATAAATCTCTTTACTTGGAATTTTTTTTAGAAAGAAAAAGAAAGAGGACGGGAGTCAAGACAACAAAGCTATTGCCTGTCACTACTTTTATTTATCATTTATGCAAATTGATGATGAAAGTAATGGAAATTAATGAATAAGAAGGAATAATAATAGGAGGTAAATTATTGAAAAATATATGATTTACATATAAGAATTTCCAAATTCCAATTCTCCGTCAACTCTTGCCAGCAATTTTCTTAATTTCTTTGATGACAAAATTACCTGACTCTGTTCTTCAATTCCTCGCTGTCCTGAGGCTATTTCATATCCGTCTATGCCAAATCCTCCTCTGCTGTTAAATTTTAAACCTGCTTCTCTTGAATAAATCCGTCATCTAATACTCTGCTCTACCGACTCGTCTTGCTCGCTAGATGCCATTCAAACCAAACTACTTAAATCTTGCATTGATGCCCTCCTACCTCCAATCACCCATCTGGTTAATCTTTCACTTTCTGAAGGAATTTTTCCATCTACTTTTAAAAATGCTGTTGTTTCTCCTCTGCTTAAAAAGCAATCACTTCCTAAAGATGATCTTTCTAGCTATCGTCCCATTTCCAACTTAAATTTTCATTTCCAAAATCTTGGAAAAAATAATCTACACTCGCTTATGCAGCCATCTCGAATCTTTGCCTTCTCTATCTTGTTTCCAATCTGCATATCGAAAGCTTCACTCAACTGAAACTGACTTACTCAGCATTCATAATGACCTTTGCTTAGCCTTAAACTCTCAAAAGGTATCCGTCCTTATACTACTTGATCTTTCAGCTGCCGTCGACACCATCGATCATAACATTCTTACCAGTAGACTTAAAACGTGCTTTGGTATCTCTGATTCCGCTTTCTTTCTGATCTCCTCCTATCTTTCTGGTTGCACTCAATCTGTTATTATAGACAATGAACGCTCCCCTGAACTACCTCTTCTTCGTGGTGTGCCCCAAGGATCTGTACTTGGACCTTTACTTTTTTCCCTCTACACTACCCCACTCAGTTATGTTTTAGACAATGCTTCAATAAAATTTCATTTTTATGCTGATGATACTCAGCTGTACATCTCATTTTCTAGCTCAGATTCTGACTTGAAATTGCAACACCATTCATGGTTTTGCAGTAATCGTCTCTCTGTCTGTCGTTCATCTTTCTTCCAGATTTGTCAAATCAGACAGATATGGTCATCTCTTGATAAAAATTCATCCATAATTCTTGCCAACTCAATATTTCATTCTAAACTTGACTACGGCAATTCATTGCTATATGATTCATTGTTTACCTTCTTCGTTGGTTACTTTCTTCAATTCATTGTTTACCTTCTTCTTCTCTCATGCGTTTGCAACGTGTTCAAAATACTCTAGCACGTGTTGTCTGTCGATCCTTGAGGCTTCAGGCCACCTCTAGTTCCTTGCTTAATAACTTTCATTGGCTTCCTGTAGTTCAAAGAATTAAGTATAAAATTGCTCTTTTAACTTTCAAAACACTCCTTTTTGATAAACCTTCTTACCTTTCTGATCTCCTAATCCAATATCAACTTTCTCATAAGCTTCGTTCTTCCGATACCAAACTACTCAAAATTCCTAATATTCTCACTTTGTTAGGTAGATGTTCATTTTCTTTCTCAGCTCCTACTGTTTGGAACTCTGTGCCTCCTGATCTTCGCTCATGTTCTACTATTTCCACTTTCCGTTGTAAGTTGAAAACACATCTCTTCCCACCATAGATTTTATTTCATCTTGCCTGACTGTTTTTTATCACCGGACCGGCACTGTTTAGGATCTTTTATTTCTCTTCAGCACATGTTTTTTCAGATCGTTTGGGGTGAATCGATTTGTAGTGACATGTGATTTGGGGACGTCCCTGACATATATCCTTGTATGAGGAAACGGACGTTAAACCTTTATTATTATTATTATTATATATTTTATGATTTACATTCTTATTTCTCTTTCACATCTCTCATCTTCTGTTCTTGTGAGCCGTAAATATCTGAAGCTCTTTATATATTCTGACTTCACACTGATTGATCATCCATGGCAATATTGATTTTTCCTCCTTCCCTTGACACTCTCATCCCTTTCATTGTCTTAATATTAATGTTAAAGGTCATTCATAATTTTCTGTAAACCAGCTTCACTATTAGCAGACATGCTTGATCATTGTTCAAGGTTTGTTGTCCCCCATACATACAGTCAATAATACAAACTAATTAATTAATGTTTGCTATTGTTTGTGTTTGCTTAGGCTCTCACGGGTACGACAATCAATGTACCAACAATTGGACAAACGAGAACTATACCTTTACGAGTAACGGAGGTCATAAAACCAGGCATGACACGACGTATTAGGGGGGAGGGCCTCCCATATCCTAAACAACCAAACAAGCATGGTGACATAATTATTGAGTTTGACATCGTTTTTCCCGAAACACTCTCAGACTCTGTTAAATCTAAACTACAGGACATTTTGCCTTCATCATCGGTGCGGTGAAGTGAATCATATTATTAGTTTGTTTTAGGACTGTTTCCTTATGAATCTGTGAACATTTAAACCGTTTGATGGCTTTTATTATTTTGTTCATAGTTGAAAATTATAAATTGCATTTAAACATATACATGTATGAAGCAAACCTTCAAGTCTCTGTTGTGCTAACTTTTATGAAGCGTGTGTGTGTGTAACTTGTGAATATTTTATCTGAATTATGACCTGTAGGTATTGTGTGTGTATATATATATATATATATATATATATATATATATATATATATATATATATATATATTGTAAATAGCCTCTGCATTTTTGTAGCTGTGATAGTAATACAAATATGATTCATTAAAATTATTTTTTGTTCTGTCTAGTTGTTACTATGTACATGAAGATTATGGTAAATGTTGAAGACCTGAAACTTGAAACTCTATACATCATCTTTCTAGATGTCATAGAGCCTGAAATGTTTTAAGGAGCGACGACACACTACGAAAATTAGCTCCTGCAGCAAACCACAAAACAACTCTGTATCTTTTAGACTAGCAACTGCTGTGTACTACTACAAAAATTAGGGTGATATTTTTAAAAACTGTAACCCGTCAAACTTGACTCAATGTTGCCACTTCGAACAAATTTATTTTAATAAGTTAATAGTCAGTCTAATGTGAAACGCCTCGTGGCTCCGTGGTAGAGGGCTCGCCTCTGAACGGGAGGCCCCGAGTTCGCGACATGGGTTTTGCACTCCAGAGGGGCGAATAAAAACCTACACGTGTGCACTTCGTGGTGTCAGGCCGTTGGATAGCCGACCTTAATGCTTCATTTACTATCTAGTCACCTCCGTGACGACCCCGAACAGGGATATAAGGCACGTTAAAAAAGGAATGGTCAGCCTAATGTCTGATGTATTGAATACGTTTGCCGGGTTGTTGCCAACAACCACACAAATTTTAAAGTCGACATCTCTCATAGATAACCAGTTATAGCAACCAAAGTCTGTCAAAAGTTAGACGCATCCAAAAATCCGTCGATTGAGAATCCGCTTCAAGTGCACTAATAAACTTTTTCAGAACTTTTTTCCATAATACTTTCTCCCCGTGGTTACTGCATGTATGTGCCAAATTTAATCGAAATCTGAGATGGCAGTGCGAACCACTTGACCAGTTGGCATGGCATTACTCAAAAGCCATTCCATTAATAATCGTTAAATGGTTGAGCTAAAAGCGTAGAACTTGTTAGCATAGTAGGCAATAGACAAAGGTAAAAAAACCTCCATCGACAGTTATGCATCACAGTGTCAGATAATGGCAGGCCAATATAAAGAAACACTTAAGTTACACTACTAGGCTGGAGCCAGTGGCGAAGTCGGTAAGATACTCAACCGCGGATCAGTTGATGCGGGTTCAAATCCTGGGCTCGCCCGTCACTGACATCGCTTTCGAGTGAGGAAACTGACGTTAACCTTAGCTTTACCAGCTTTTACTATGTTTAGAGTAGTTAAAAACAATTTAATACATTAGTAAAACAGGATCTCATACGATTGAAGACAGTTTGAAATACTTCCAAAGAGACCAACCTGTTTTGGACAAGAGGGTTTAAAACCATGTTGTCGGAAACATGTCAACCCTGATTGGTATACGTTTTAGTACAGGGTTCCCAAAACGTGGGCCAGAATTGGTCCTCAATGCCTGCCACCATTGCCCGCTAGAGATAGCCAATGGGGCCAAATTAGACCCGCCGGCAGCTGATTGACATTTAATTATGTAGCTTTCACAAAACTTGTCAGTGTGTTATAACCTGCATGTTAAAGAAAAGCTAAATACCAGTCAGGATCATCTCTAAATTGATTATTGATAAGGCTACATAGATTTCTAAAGAAATAAAGCGAAATTTAGCGTCTGATTTCGCATCACAATTCACAAGTCAGAGACGGTCTGGCTGGGATTCGAACCAATGACCTCCAGTTTCTCAATCAAGCGTGCTATCAATTTGTGCATCCAACAATCTATTGTCAGAGATACTGTGTAACAATAATGTATGACTAATTATAATTATACTTATATTACATTTTATTGACTTTATACATATTTCTATACTTTTTATGTGCATTACAGGCTTAATCTTGTACAACAAAAACCTTATTTTTTCCTGGAAGGAGGCAACACTTTGTTACAATAAAATATTTTTGTCAGTTGTAGTTAAATATGATGCAGCACTACTTTATGCAGTGTAAACTAATTTAATTAAACTGAATTAATTTTTTGAAATGAGTGTGCTCAAAATTACAAGAAATACTACAGGAAATTGTTACATAATTATTTAATCAGGGCTCTTTTGTTCCCAGTATGCTCAGAAGCGCTAGTACTACTCCAGGCTGCAACATTGTGTTTAAAAACCTTATATAGATCTGCTTCAAAATCTTATCCTTGCAATATGTTCACACATACTAAATGTTGCTACATTCATCTTTAGCAGAAGACACAGTTCTGTCCTCTCCGCATGCAGTGTTAACAGGAGATTTAACAGTATCTCTAATACTACAATTTTTAACCAAATTCTCAATTCTACCATTATCATCTTCTTGTTCTGAATCAGATGTTATATTTACATCATCAAGTCCATTATTAACATCAACTTTATGATTACTGCTCTCATCACTATTCTCGCCTTCATCATCGTTGTGATCATCGTCGTCATCATCATCGTCATCATCATCATCATCGGTATCATCACTGTAGGAAGGCAGTTTTGAACCACCGACCTGCCTATTGGGGTTATAGTATTCCTCATCGGGTAATATATCAGTCATATCCCGCTCGCCCAGCTGTTCGGCTGATGCAGCACCCTCCAGCTGCTGCTGCTGGGCCTGCAGCACCTCAGCAGCTGTCTTACAGGAGGCATAGGCCTCCAGCAGCGATTGGTTGAGAGACAGGAAGGCGTGGCCCCAGCTGAAGCGATCCAGAAGTGCTGCAGCCAAGTCCTTCCTGCCGGCGATGTACAGTGCAGCAGCATAGGCTTCTACACAGGATAACCTGTTAGAAGTAAAAATACAGTACAAACAGCCTATTATGTTGATAATAGTCGTATTACTTAATGCAACACAAATGCAGATCTCCTAATTCATCAGTAAAGAATTATAAAGCACACAGCTTAGACAGCTATATGTATGATACAACAAGATCCCACTATATAGCCTATTATAAAATTATACATCAATGCAAATGAGCAATTTGTAAGTTTACTACGGCCCAATTTATACCCATCATTAGTAAATATTAATTGTTGAGGAAATATTCACCTTTATTTAAATTCTATTTTGCCTAAAGTCGAGCAAGATGATTTTCAAGGTAAAGCTGGTAAAGCTAATGTTAACGTCAGTTTCTTCACTCGAAAGCGATGTCAGTGACGGGGGAGCCCAGGATTTGAACCCGGCACATACTGATCCGCGATCGAATATCTTACCGACATTGTCACTGGATCCAGCCAAGGATTAATCATGGAGTCATTAAGAGTGTAATTCTCTATAATGCAGAGCTCTGCTGTATTATACAGTAAATTACAAACTGCTAAGGATATATATATATATACAAGAATGCAACTGCATCAAAGGGTTTGCTACTGCTTCAAAGGGTTCCCAAAGCTCAAATGAAGGGGACCCCGAGTTCACTGGATTTGTCAGTTACTAAATGCTAAATTAGAGACTGTAGCATTAACTTGTTATCTACATCTTATAGGAACAGTGCTGCTTAAAATTGCTGAGTAAAAACTGCACAAAAATTTTGAATTATCAAACTTCAACACCTGTTACATGGTTACATTTTAGTACCTAATGTATTATTTATATATATCATGTAAAAAAATTTTGTAAATTATTTAATAAAAGCATTCCAAGCTTAGAATTTCAAAATTTCAATTTTATATATATATTTATATATATATATATATAAATATTATATACATATATATATATATATATATATATATATATATATATATATATATATATATATATATTGCAACAACAAACCTGCTGGGCTTTCCATAGTTGATAGGATTTGCAGCAACTAGAAAGGGTAACAATCGTGGATGACTTCCCCTCATCTGTCCAAATGGCGTGTCCTCCAGTCTGGCCCAAGAACAGTCAATCACTGCAATACCACGATCTAATATCACATCACTATCTTCAGCAGAGAGGCACCGGGTTGCCATAGGAGACAGGATAATTCCACCGAATCTCTCGCGAAGTTTCAACGTTCGCACCAGTCCAAATCTTGCAAGTTTTCGACCAGAGCACTTCTTAGGATCGCAGTGATTCAGGTCCCACATGGCAAGATGGCAAGGAAATTTTTCCACAGTCTCTTCTCCATCATCTGTTTCTCTTCTCTCAGCTACTGAACCAAATGCATTAACATCTGAACCATATTTTTCTGAGCTGTGTTTAGCATCACGCTGTCTCGCTCTCTCATTCCTACGATATTTATTTCCAGTATTTCCAGTTTTTGATTTACTGCCCCCTCTTCCAGTGTTCTTTGATTTATTCATATTGATTCACCCACTGCAATATTAGCAACATATTCATAGTTAATTTCATATTTTTCAATCAACTCCTAATCAACATTAATTTCCTGGTGCTCAATCAATCAATCAATAAATAAGTATTTTATAAAGCATCGATCTATGCAAAATGTCACAGTATTTTTTTTTAGTCACCAGGTGGACTCAGTGTTTGGGAAAATCAGCGTTCACAAGCTATTTCAGCCCTAAATTAAATGGAAGAGAAGATTATTGAAAAAATTTTGCGATTGAAACCCAGCAACATATTAAAGAAAATTCTAGACGTGTCAAATCTAGTTACTTTTATATCCTATGATACAGACTCTAATAATTAAGGTGGCAACACTTAACCATGTGATGATCAGTGTTGTAAGAAGTACTCAATTTAAGAAATACTTTAAGTAAAAGTAAATGGTTAGTAAAAGTAAACTTGTATAGTACTTTATCCGCATTTTACATACGTAAAAAGTACAAGTACTCGACCAAAAGTAGTACTTTACTAAAAAGTAAAAGTACACTGAATTTTTTTAACAAAACATATTATACCTTGATGGAAGAGTCTTACATGTTCATAAATTAGTTAAGGTAGTTACTCGATTTAATTCTAATTAAGGAGGAAAACTTTAATTCGATGTCAGAAGTTTCTGAGCTAAAGGAATATTCGACACATAAGCGGATGCTTGTAAGGGATTTTAAAATTTTACATTAGGTTTAACTTTGCCTTCACAATTGAGTTAAATTAACATGATTTACTCACTCTCTCTCCATGTTCTATCAAGTACGTGGCAAGTCCAATGTATATATAAGCCTACTCACATGCTGCCTTCACTACCTTCGCGTTTCTTAAATGGCATTCCACCGACTAACGAGTTAATCCCTGCTCAAAAGGCTGTGAATTACTCACACCTTAATTTAGCCTACAGCTTTAACAGGACTAATATGACTTCTGAAGTGGTTTCCCGATATCATTCTCAGGTCTTAATCAGTCGCCTCTTATGACTCGCGCAGTTTATGAACAGTTTGTTCTTCTGTGTTCCGAACACAACACAATTAACTCGTACTCGTTAATGTAAAAATAATCATTGACATATTGGCAGGATCTAAAATATATAGCTGTAGGTTCATGATTTATGTTTTTATATTTGAGCTATCATTATTAAATGATGCATATTATGAATAAAGTAAATTTTGTGTATTTTTGATAATTTTATTCAATCACTTTCACTATCAAACCTACATTTCTCTACTGAAGATTTTTAAAGTTAGAGTCAAATCAGCCAACCCACAAATCAAAATGGTAAGATGCATACATGTACTGTAAATGTCTTATGATAAGCAAAAATATTTGAAGATGGCTATACCTATGCAATTATGCAAATAAGTTTCATGACAGATATTTAATGTACCTTAAACTTTCAATAATTAATCAACCGTCATTTGAAACTTGAATTTCGATTTGCCTCTGTGTCACAACTAACATAGCAGCACAACTAAATGGTTTAACAGCTGCACTGGCAGGTAGGGGGGTGCTAAACATGAACATGGACATCACAATTTAGTATACAATGTTCCTTGCGAAACCCTTGTCTGTCTCGAAAACATACGCGGTGCGATTCGATGTATAGAGTTGTAATAATAATAACACACATTATAGTGATATGATCAACTACTTTGATATCTATCACTTTTAATATAACATGTTAAATCCGTTAGGCAATTTTGTCCATTTTCCGTGGAGCCAGTACATTGAATACCCGAGACTTTACTCTCAGATCAGCACGGCCATGAATCGAATCGGGAATCGAGAGTCTTAAGTATGCTAAAGATAGACAGAGAAGTGAGAGAGAGAAAGAAGGAGATGCATATTAGAATTGTTTTAGGAATATATATAATAGGAAGATTCTTTTGTAAGTTTCTCATAAAAATAATATTTATTTTAATTCTTATTCTATCTGCATTTTAAAAAATGTCCAGGTCTTAATTGCAAAACTAATCAAATTTAACTATAAACCTTTATTCTGCCTAACAATCTCAGAAAAAGATAGCCATCAACAATCAATGATAGAACTGCATGTATACAAAACACTATACAGACGTTACCTTACTTCTTATTCTTCTAGTATTAAAAATTCTATTCTTTCTTAGTGCACTGCCTACTGGCAGGTCCATGGTACATAACGCCTCCACTCTTCTCTGTCTTCCGCCTTCCTCTTCGTTTCCACATATGAGTGGGTCTTTAAATCATCTAACATACCTTATCTCGGCCTACCCCTGCCTCTTTTTCCTTCCATTCTACCTTCTATGACCTCTTTTAATAGACCTTCCCCCCTTATAATGTGTCCTATCCATCTCCTCTTCCTATTTCTTAATACATTTATCAACTGTCTATCTGTGCCAACTCTCTCCAGGACTTCCTCTTATTTTCTTTCTCCTCTTCCTCTTATTAAAAATTCTATTAATTAGTAAAAAATTGGTGATAATCATATAATTTTCAAAAAGTAACGCGACCTTTTCACTTCAGCGGCTAAAAGAAAAGTAAAAAGTACTACTAATATTACTTTATTACAAGAAAAAATGCCCAGAATAGGTACTTTGTTACAAGTAAAAGTATCGCTTGAGTACTTTTTACTTGTAACGAAGTATTTTTATTTTGTTACTTCACAACACATGCAATAATAAAATTAAAATAAATGAAATGAGAAAATACTGATATTTAATGTATTTAGCCCGATGGTTTTTGATTACGTTTGAAAAACATAAATAATACATGCTTAATTTTTACAATTCCTCTCTGATAATTCAAATAGCATTAATCATAGGGTCTTAAGATTTGTTATATGCATTTGCAAGATTTATTCAACATCATTTTCAGAAAGTTGTTAAAATTCGTACAAAGTAGGTAAAAGCAGCATAAGTTAAAACTGATCACGCTCCAACTTCACATACAAATTTAATTTCGGCTGATGATGTGGGTTTAACTTCAAGGTCAGATGCCCGAAGGGCTTCTCTTGTCTTATAAATTTAATTGTGAAAATACCATTCTATATATGCTTACTAAACTAATTAAATTTTATTAAAATGTTGTATATTGTAGTAAAACTTTAACATATACAGCTATAGCCTTCAAGTTTCGTCCAGCAGTAAAAATAGGCATATGGGATGTTACTTTTATATTTGAATGGAACTCATCTAATCTCCGGTAATATTTAAATAAAACTTTATATTAAAATAACTAAAGATAAAAATTAAAGTAGTAATTTTCACTACACATGGCAAATATTTGTTTACATTTGGCCAGCTAGCAGTACGCCATATTTAAAGTCCATTCAAAGATATAGAATAAGATTCAGAATATTTATAGAGTAATTCTTAATGAGTAATTCTATGAGTCCATAACTAGACCTTGATAATTTTCTGAAAGAATGGATCATTATAATTAATATTTTGACTACAAAAGATGATCGATGATAGGGGCCTACAAAGATCTTTGTAGGCCCCTATCATAAGGGGCTTTGATTTTGCTTAATAGACTGTTTAACGACAAGTTTATTGACTGTAGTGTACTAGTATACTAGCTGATCTATAAGAAATCTTTAAGGCAGTATTTCTACAAATTGCAATTTGTAATTGATCTCTCTCTCTCTCTCTCTCTCTCTCTCTCTTTATATATATATATATATATATATATATATATATATATATATATATATATATATATATATATATATATATAATATTTAATAGAGTAAAAGTAAAAACACGCATTATAGTGAAATGATCAACTGTGTTAATATCTATCACTTCTTATCACCACATGTTTATACCGTTAGGCAATTTGTTCCATTTTCCGTGTAACCAGTCCAGTGAATGTCCGAGATTTTACTCTCAGATCAGAGCGGCTGTGATTCGAACCCACGAAGGTTCAATTCACCTCAGGGTCTGTCATTTAAAACTTCATGACGTTACCCCGACGCTATTAAGACTTCTATTAGAGGCACAATTAATTGACATATATGTACAAATTATAAAGGAGAGTACAAATTAAAGATTATAAGCCGTCAACTCAAGTTTGCATCCATAAATTTGAACAGCAGATAGCTAATAGCTAATAATAGAAATTAGAATTACCATAATGAAGTGTAGAAAGCCAGGAGCTCGATTGTTGAAGCCGTCGGCTACTCTTATTGGCTATCAACAAAAGGTAGTTTCATTGTTTTGTTATGCCAATTAGCTCCGCCCATAGCTTGCCAACTCAACACAAAGGACGACAAAATACAGAGAGCAATTAAGTTCAATGTTTCTGCAAGAGCATTATTTAATGATAAAGTGCCAATTTGATTTCTGAAAGCATTTAGCATTGAACAAGTTTAGTAACTTATATCGCGAAGTATTACTTTTAAATTAGTAACCATATAATCTGATCTTGTGCATAATAACCAAAAGATAATTAGTTGTCTTATTGCAGTGGTGGTTTGTATTTTGTAGCAATGGTAAGTCACGTGATATGTTTACAGTCTGGCCTATAAAAGAAGCTGACCTGGATACTGGGAAGGATTATTACAGAGGTGGATCAGCTGTAACGGAGTTATTTCGCTTAATTCTTACGAATTTCGCTCATTAATCCGTCAATCCGCCTTTACTTCCGCCTGTAATCCTACGTGAAGGACTTCTGCTGTCATCCTATCGCCGTTCCTCCTAGTGTCAGTCGATAGATCAAGGAGATTGATTGTACGATCGTGCTGTGGTTATATCGTCAATCAGCTGTGCCTAACAGTCCATTACTAAGTTTGGATGTACTTGAATGAATTTATTTTATTGGTGCTAGAGCAAGCAATTGTCATTGCCTTTTAATTGATTCAGTTTAATGAGCGTTTGTAAACGATCAGCCGTGTGGATAAAAACCTAACTAACTGATAGCTTGTGCGTTCGATCTGCTTGGGTGCCTGTTAATTGGTTAGGATTGCTAGTTGGCAGGCATATAAAAGCTGGTCAGTAAGTTAACACTTCTACATTACATCGCAGACTGCCTCTCTCTTTCTACGTTTAGCGACACCAACCAGACTATTTAAGCACCACGGTAAGTACTATTTTATGTCAATATACATATAGTTGACCCAACTTATAACATTAATGATTTCATACAATACTGTTGCATGACAACTTATTAATTTTCAGTTTAATAAATTTTTGTAATAAATTGCACTAAGAATTTGGATTGTATTGTGAGTAGTTAGCTAGCTTCCTAATTACAAAGTTTCATTAATAAGTATAATATATTTGTTATATACTTGTTTAAAGTATAATATATTTGTTTTGATTGTCATATGAGAAAAATGATAATATTATATTGTTCAAAAATTTTATTCATGTTTATAACTTCTCATCATGAAAGTTTCTACATGATATAGTTTCAATTTCAACATAATTTCTATGGATTAATATCTTCAAAGTTACTTCACTGATTAATATTGATGAAGTAACTTGTACTATCAATGTTATGAAATTAATATTTTACTCAAATAGATATTTTTGTGTACAATCAGTTTACAAAATAACTTTGCAAACACAAGTTAGTTAATAATTGAAAAATGTTAATAACAATGTTAATAACAAAATAAGCAATGTTAATAACAAAAAACACATGTATGTAAATGTTATCCTATTACACCTATTGCACATATACAATTGCTATTAGGATCAAGGCGCAATGTCTACGTTAGCGACTCCTCCCATGCCCATACCAGGATGTTCGGCTTTCACTGAGTCAGTCATTGAGAAACCATCCACTGAATCAGTCAAGAAAACCAAGAGGCTGGCTGCTGAAGCTAGGATCAGAGGCTTTCATGGTTCTTAATTTAAATTAATTGTAGCTTAATGTAACTGTAAACTATTAAATTATAGCTATTACATAATTAGAAGTAGGCTGAAACAATGAAGTTGTTGTTGTAACAGCAGTTTTACTGCCATACTGTAATTCGTATTCACTGGAAATGAAGTTGGTATATTGTTAGAACAAGGACTTGCGTTCTAAATCTTGTGACTGGTATTCACGTAGGTGAAATTCTGCTAATCCAACATTAGATCAATATATTCTAACAATGCAAAGACAATTAACTGACTGAAAAATTGTAATATAGTTATCTTTTCTAATATTTATGATCATTGAGAATTGGTTCCTTTCTCGTTTAGAAATTAAGGCATTGCTCTAGCTCTAGCATTTATTCTATTTGGCTGTATTTGTATACATTTATGAATTAACTTTTCAACTAACACATGTATGTAAACGTTATCCTATTACACATATTATGACTAGGGTGTTAAAATATGAAATATTAGGGAGTTATGAATAAATAAATAAATGCGATTTTGTTAAATCATCTGAGCTAAATTACCTAGCCTAGAATATATAGTATATGTAAGATTTAATCTTCTGAAGAGGATATTGATCTGATAAAGGATAAAGAGACAGGGGCAGGCCGAGATTAGGTATGTTAGATGATTTAAAGACCCACTCATATGTGAAAATGAAGAGGAAGGCGGAAGACAGAGAGGAGTGGAGGCGTTATATACCATGGACCTGTCAATAGGCAGTGCACTAAGAGAGAGAAAGGATATTATATCTCCATCATTGATATAATTGATGCTTTTGATGTGAGAGATATATTTTGTATTATTGACATTAAAATTAATTGTTACGATTGATTGGTTTTAGATTTGTATTTGTGCACGGGTGAATCATTGGGCAGAGGCTCGTTTGGGTGTGTTAATACCTACATCAACTCTCTCACGAAGACTCAGTGTGCAGTCAAGGTATTTCACTTTGGTTTCTTCTATACTTAGCCTTATCGATTTTATTATAATATTTCGATCTCATTTTTTCATCAAACATGTATTTTGAGAGAATAAAACTTCGTTTAACGTGTAGTTAATCTCTATTCGGGGTCGACATGGAGGAGACTAGATAGGAAATGGAACATTAAGGTCGTCTATCCATCGGCCTGGCAACACCTAGTGTACATGACTAGGTATTTATTCGAACTCGGAAGAGAAAAACCCACTTTTCTATGCAGTCTTGAACCCTTGACCTCTCATTCAAGAGGCGAGCTCTCTACCACTGCACAACGAGGCATTCCTTGTATATTCCTTTTTCTAATATTTTTGAAAAATAGAAATTCTCTTATTATTAGGATATTTAGATTATATTCTTGTCATTGTGTACAGACTGTATTTGATCAATCTATCTCGCCATTGCCTTATGGCGAAGAACGGGACGATAAATTCTTATTGATTGATTGATTAATCTCGTGAAGCATATCAATATTCAGAGTAATCATAAATTAGATGCTATTGAATGTTGACGCTCTACTTTTATATTTTCTTGTAGATAGTAGAGAAAAGAAAGCGGAAGTGCAGAAGTAAGGTGCTTAAGGAAATTGAGATTTTGCACATGTGTCAGTCACATCCCAACTTCTTGCAGCTTATCGAGTACTTTGAGGAGGCTGATTGGTAAGTTTATCAGATCTTCTGTTCTTGATTAAGCACTTTGAGGAGGCTGATTGGTAAGTTTCTCAGATCTTCTGTTCTTGATTAAGTACTTTGAGGAGGCTGATTGGTAAGTTTATCAGATATTATGTTCTTGATTAAGTACTTTGAGGAGGCTGATTGGTAAGTTTATCAGAACTTCTGTACTTAAATAACTTCTTTGAGGAAGTTGATTGGAAATATTGGAAAGTTTATCAGAAATTCAATATCCAATTTATCAAAATTTTATTTTAAATCGATTTCTTGATCCAAAGATGACATCATAGAAATTCTTATACTAATCTACTGATTTGTGCTAATTGGGTACATTGCAGTCAACTGAGAGATTAAGTTAGGCAGCTATGATAAATGATGGTATATGTGTGATGTGGCATGAATTTAATCTAACACTTTTTTAATGATTGTCAACCTTGCACATAACTATATTCAATCCTCAGAGAAATTGAAATGAGATGTCAGGCCAACTAGCAGCTAAAAGATCAACCGTTCGGATTAATTTAGTAACTGTATGGCTTTTATTAATGCATTACCTAGTCATTTTAAAAATCAAACTGCTGTAAAGTCAGATTTAAAACTTTTTGATTTAAAAAACTTAACAATATTGGGTGAATGGTATAACGTTGCAAATATGCTGCCTGATATCAGCTAGCCTTTCTGCTTATTTTGCGTTTGTGAAATAGGTGTATATATATATATATATATATATATATATATATATATATATATATATATATATATATATATATATATATATATACATATACCTATTTCGGATATATTGACGGCGGGATAGCGCTCTTGGTTTAGTTGCGCGTCAATTATAGAAGTTAAGCTGCATCGACCTCGGTTAGTACTTTGTGGGTGACCACCTTGGAAGACCGAGTGTTGGTAAAAGCTTAGGAAAGAAAAAATCCCAGGGTGATGGAAGGTTATTCTTAAATCCGCGCCGGCTGCAATTGATGCGCCATCAAAAGGCAACGATTACTAATAACCATGGAGAGGTAGGAGGAAATGGGTCTTAAACAAGCATCTGTGCCCTCTGACCAGTGTGCCATTCTGTATATATATATATATATATATATATATATATATATTCTGTTATAGAGTGAATAAGATATTAGTATATATAGAGTTTACAAGTGAACGGAGCCCTCTTTTCCTGATAATCATACGTGTACATGGTGTATGCATGTGTGTCTAAGTTACATATGTATAAGTTATTCTGCTGCTCATATACTTGCAGAAGATACGACTCACTCTCTCGCACACTAGTCGACTCACTCTGACTCTCTCTCTCTATCCCTATCTCTCTCTCTCTCTTTCTCTTTCTCTCTCTCGCTCTCACTAGTTTACTAACGAACTAACGAGAAATAACAATACTTGTTTGGGCGGCTGGCAGGCTCGAGAGCAGATTTTACCCGGTTTACTCTCTCTGATAGATTAATTTATGTCTTGTTTTTGTCTTTCTTAAATTGATTTGTGATTCTTTTAGTTAACTGTGTCACCAGTGTAGGGTGTATCTTATTCTAGGCATGCTATTGGTTAGTCAATCGGCCAATCTAGTGCAGTGATGTCTGACCACTTCTAGGTGCTTGCGTACTCAATAGTGTGATAATCCGCCAGGCTTGCTACTGTTGTTCAGATTTAACAATTCTATGACCTTTAACCTTTGGCTGGGTGTTCTGTTGTAGTGAGTATAGCTCAGTACATGTGTACTACAACACTACTGTGTGCTTCTGAGCTCGTACTGCCTGCTTGCTTACGGTTTCACTTTGTTTTTAATATTTGTCCTCAATGCATCTTGGGCCGGCTAATTCGGATATATGATCTCTGATGTGCACAGCATTGAGCAACTAGTTCAAATAAAATGTTGAGGATTTTGATTAAGAAATAGTTAATTGATTTTAAAACTAATGAATTTGTTCGTGAAATAATGAAACTGGAGATTGCGCTCTTTATTTATCAAATTTGTTCACTACCAAATGAGGAAGTTAATTGGTAATTGCAGGAGACATGCAAGAAAGAAATGCTTTTTGACTGGACCACATAATGCATGAATATAAAACTTTTCTAAATAAATATGTAAATTGAGCCAAGTTATTAATAAAGCTATAAACCAAAATTTAACTATAGTTCCATATCAGAGACAGGAGGTACAAGAGACGGTGTTTGAATCGATAGCCTCCTGCAAGCGAGAATCCATTCAACCGTCCTGCTGTTACAGGAGCTGTGCTCAAAGTGAACTGATACTGATACTGATGTAACATAGTAAACTTATAGTATATAACTACTTGTACTTACAGTATATAATACTATTATAATATAATTACTAATAATAATATTATATTATAATTACTTATAATACTAATATAATACTATATAATACTACTTATAGTTATAGTATATAACTACTTATAGTTATAGTATATAACTACTTATAGTTATAGTATATATAGTTATAGTATATGCCTAGGATGTACGAGTTGTTATTAATAATTGATTGATTGTTGTATATTCCTAGGTTTTACCTGGTGTTTGAGAAGATGAGTGGGGGCTCACTGTTGGATGTGCTGGAGGAGAGACAATATCTGGGTGAAGTAGAGGCTGCCGAGGTCACTATGAGCATAGCTCTAGGTCTTCAGTTCCTGCACAGTAGAGGTACCTCCCTTTCAATGATCAGTTGTGTCTTGTTAGTCCTGTAGTTTAATCATTCAGTATGTTGTGTTGATTTTATTTCGGTTATACTGTTTTGCTAGCATTAATTGGATTTGCTGAGTTCACGTGCTGCGCCCGGGTCACTAAGAATAAACCAATCGTAAGCTGCGAGTATTGTAAGCGCTACTGAGCAAGAACTGAGAAGGCAAAGGAAAACCACTTCAGAAGCTATATTTTACAAGCTAATGGCTACATTCTGGTATGTTTAAGGTTTAACCTTTTACGAAATGATTAATTCGTAAATTGATGGATGCTCTTTAGGAAGCGTGAAAGCAGATGTGTATAGGAATATGTGCTTTAGACCTCCCATTTGCAGAACACTAGAGAGATAACTCAGTGCTTTAATGCAATCTCTAATTGCAATATGTTTTATTTTCAGTTGGAAGTGAATCAGAGTATCATGTAATATTGTCACCTCAGTAAAAAGCACACTATTGAATGCGGTGGTGCATGAGGGAGTGAATGATCATTTATGTTCTAAGAATTTGACTGACTCAGATAATTCTTAATACATTAAAAAAAATTTGTAAGCATAGTAGTTTGAGAAGCATGACGTGATATTTAATGAAACTTTAGTTAGTTGTCTGAGTCTGAAATTTTCATGTCTAATGGTGTATTTTTAAAGATTCTTGCAGTTTTTTTCTTGCTTTGTCTAGCCTAGTCAGAGGAATTTATTCTTACAAAACTTCACTGAATTAATACCAGCTCATAAGCTCAGACATTGCTCTCTTTAACATTCAGTATTCCAGTTATAAAGTACATCTTAAATGTGGACTGTTGTTGCGTTAATGTGATAACTCTGAATTTTTAATGTCTACGGCACTAGACGCCTGTAGCATTCGCAGGCGACATATTTGAGCTCTTCATTCTGGCTGACTTCATGGATTTTTATGTCTTAACTTGTTTATATAAGAACTATCTGTGCAACGCTCTGCGGCATGAGTAGTATATCTTGAAAGTTGAAGTGTGCAATCTAGGCTAATTACTTGTGCCTCACTCGCCTTCAATGTTTGCATCAATCTAATTTTCAGAATAATTTTTAAGTCTGACACAGTTCCATTTCTATTGTTATTGAATGGTGTTCATGCAGAATTTTTTGAAGACGTCTGGGCTGTCTGTAACACTCTGCACTGTCGCGAGATTGCCTCTTAAAGAGGCAATAACAACCTAGTGTTGTTGTCAAAATAATAGTATCGGGTAGATTCTGCTAACACAGTTTAACCAATTTTTATCTATTCTCATTGTGAAGAACATGTAGACCAGTTTTGACACATTTTACTATTTAACTAGTTGTACTTTATGTTAGGGTAAAATTTCTCAACTACAGTAATATTAGTTGTATATTTTTCTAATAATATCCCATTGTTGAAGACATAAATTGAAGAAGCTGTTATAAGAATAACTTTGTAATGCAATTTCACAGTAACTTAGTAGTTCAGCGTCTAAGTATAGTCTTATCCATTTTGAAATCCTTAGTTCTGTTTTAAGCCTTTATCAGATGTAACTTGCCATCTCTGCACATGACGTTTAACATTGACTGCATGAGCCTTCAAAACATACTTTATATAGAGTGGCTTACTAGGATCTGTTTAAGGATGTTTATAGAAATTTCTAATGCATACTAATATAAGTAACTATGCATAAATATTTCTAATGCATACTAAACTAGGTAGCTATATAACTTGCTTATGGTTCTATATTTTATTTTCAATGTATGATCAGTCTATTTGTATACCGACCCTGTTTAAACTGGGATTTAAGGGACGATAATGATGATGATAGCATTTTCAATGTATATTAAACTATTAATTTTACAATAAAAGAACTACTATTACAAACCAAAATACATAGCTCGTAATAGAAATAATAAAATTGCTGTAATTAATGATAATTAGGAAAATTAATCGATAAATAGGATTAATAGAAATACTGTACTTTGTGTTGTAATGTGGAGTAGTTATATTTAAATACACTTTTTGTTTTCTAACAGATATCGCGCATAGAGACCTGAAGCCTGAGAACATTCTGGTCAGCGGCCGAGCCCCAGGTCAGTTGTGTCCTGTCAAGATCTGTGACTTTGATCTCGCCAGCTCTCCAGACTTCCAGCAGCAGCTGAGCAGCTGTGGCAGCAGCTGGTCTAGTGACGTCAGTGGTGACAGCTTCGGAGAAAATCTCAAACCAATAGATCTCTACTCTCCTGTTAGTAACATTAGATCAGTCCCTAAAATCTCAAACCAATAGATCACCACTCTCCTGTTAGTAACATTAGATCAATCGCTAAAATCTTCTCTAACCAATAGATCTCTACTCTACTGTTAATAAATGTTAGTAGCATTAGATCAATCGCTGAAATCTTTTGAAACCAATAGATCTCTACTCTTCTGTTAGTAGCATTAGATCTTAGATCAATCGCTAGCAGAATTAAACTGTCGTTGTGCCTCGATATTTAGTTGTCGGTGCGAGCTGTATGTGCATGTCTATGTTGTACCATTAATCGTGCTTTACACATCTCAACTGTTGGCACATTGTACTATTTATGAATGTACAATTTGCACATTGTAAATATTTAAGAATAAGATTTTGGGCTTAAATCAGTTATAAAATATGAGACTAATTGACTTATAGAAAATTTGATAAAAATTGATTGATTTATTTGCATGGTTTTATTTTTGAGTAAATTTATCTTCAGAATTTGTTGATGTCGTACAGACTTGTGGTTCAATATAATTATTATTATATATATAGTTATAATATTGATATAGTAGTAATAGTTAGTTATAATTATAGTTATAATTAGTTATAATATAATAATATAATATAGTTATATTATATAGTTAATTATTGATTAATCGATTCATTGAGTGATTAACTGGTTGGCTAATTGATTGATTGGAATGGGTGCAGGTTGGTTCTGCAGATTTTATGGCTCCAGAAGTTGTTCTAGTCTGGCAGAATCGCGGCTCAAAATACAACAACAAGTGTGATATATGGAGTCTCGGCGTCATCACGTGAGTCATTTGCGTTTACTTTATATAAAATTCAACCTTCTTTATGATCGAGTGTAGTTTTTCCTTTCTTTTAGATCTTCCTTTGAAATTTTGTAGTTAGTGTATATTGGTGTATATTGGTACTTCTTTGTAGTGTGTAATTGTAGCAGTATTGAAGTACCATAACTTTTGTTTGTTGTATATATAATTAGTGTGTCTGTAGGTGTTTTTATATGTTTGTTTAGATAAATTCGTGCTTAAAATTAAATGCTATATGCATACTACATACTATATGCTTGTTTTAGTATGTTGTGTGTATACATTATTTTTTATATTCAAGTGATTATATATTTTTTCTGTGTTTTATATTCGTGTATGTGTAGGTACGTGTTACTCTGCGGCTACAACCCATTCTACTTCCACGAGCGCTGTGGTCACGCGGACTGCGCATGGACTTACGGGGGATTTTGTGACGAGTGTCAGGACTTGTTGTTTAGAGAGATACTGCGAGGTCAGTACGACTTCAACAAGAGCCACTGGAGCGACGTCTCTCACCTCGCCATGTTCCTCATCGACTGCATGCTCGACACTGACCCCCTCACCAGGGCCTCGGCCAACGACGTCGTGCTGCACCCGTGGTTCAAAGAGCTCGGCGTCAGTCATGAGCTGCAGCTGCGTGGAGGATGTCAGAAAGCTGATGTGCACTGTAGCAGTAGCAGCCAATCAGATGTTAGAAGTCGGAAAGATGATATGCCCGGCATCAGTAGCAGCCAATCAGATCTTGGAAATCAAAAAACTGATGTGCACTGCACCAGTAGCAGCCAATCAGATGTTAGAAGTCAGAAAGATGATGTGCACGGCATCAGTAGCAGCCAATCGGATGTTGGAAATCAAAAAGCTGATGTGCACTGCATCAGTAGCAGCCAATCAGATGTTAGAAGTCACAAAGATGATGTGCACAGCTTCAGTAGCAGCCAATCAGATGTTAGAAGTCAGAAAGCTTATAAATCAACATCTACTTGTGAGAGGTACAACATCGGTAGCAACCAGTCAGATTTAGAAAGTTCAGAAACAGTCGTGGAGATGCCCAGCATTGATTGGGACCAATCAAGAAGCAGTTCTGGTTTCTATGGCATCGCTAATAATAAATCAAAATTCCATTTGTTAACTCAACTAACGAGCAAGAACGACTTGTACGGAATTGATAACCAGTCGGCTGTAAGAGTTCCTGCAGGAGCTCATTCAGCAACGAGTGATTGGTATTTCATCGGTGCTAGTAATCTATCTGACATGAGATGTCATCCAACTGAACAACTGCGAAATGGATTTAGCTCCGATAACATTCCTAGTAGACCCTTAGTTCTTAATCACTCTTCTGATAATTTTAATAAATCCTCACGCAATCCCTATTACTTCATGCCTTCTAGTCATTATCAAACGGGCAGAGATCACTCTACGAACGGTCAAGCTATAAATACCGTAGTTTCCAAACGCAACCAGCTATGTGTGAGTTCTGATGCTCGTAACCAATCAGCTTGCGAGTATTACCAGACAAGTGATGAAGTCTCAAAGTACTTAGAGAGTGGTTCAGATGGACGTGAATCGTTCGATTCAGACAGTGGAAGCGATTCTCAGAAACTCGCTGTGTGTGAGGCGTCCCGCAGTGGTAAAGCTTTAACCAACAACTCTAGAAGCGGTGTTGGTGAGATTAGTTACTCAGCGATCGATTGGGATAAGAGTAGAATGAAAAGCAGAGGTTATAACTACAAGTCCAGAACGACGTGTAGAAGTGAATCGACAAGAAATGTAGTGGAAGGTGAATCAGATGAGGGCATTAATACTACTGGTGTAAACATTCGTGCTGGTTTTTGGGAGGGTGGCGATATGCGGTATCATATTTCTCAGGACAGGGAGAATGGAAAGAGGGTTCAGAGTGATCGTTTAAGGCAGGGTGAGGGGGATTCGAGACAGTCATCCGGTGAGTGTCATGTGAGAGCTGAGGAAGCCCAACAGCAAGATAACAATGTGGAACTTGAAAGCTTATCTCAGATGAAAAGAGGAAACAGTGAGGACGGGTTCTCACCTCAGAGGAAGCAGGTCAGGAGGTTCCGTGAGAAGGGCGGGGCTAATAGAGATATAACCGAGCTACGTCAAGACAACGAGGGCGTGAGAATTCTGAATAATTGGTGAGTGAAGAAAAATTCAACTTCGCTTATTTATGAGCTTAAGTTGATAACAGTATTATACCATATCATCATCATCATCATAACATAACGGCACACTTGGTCAGGAAGCACAGATGCGTGTTTAAGAACCATTTCCTCCTTCCTCTCCATGGTTCCTCTCCATCATCATCTTCTTCCCTTAGACCCAGTTTAACTAGGGTCGGGATACGAAATATACTATATACTGTATATATTACATAATTTATGTTATAGATCTATATATGTGGTATATAGCAGGCTACATAAGATTTGAATAGATAAGGTATAGCCTTTTGTGAATGGACTAACTTGTTGATCTTTGGCATGCTCTTTATGGAGCGTGAAAGCAGACTCGAGAGTATGAATATGTACCATGGACTTGCCACTTGAGGGAACTCTACAGAGAGGGAGAAATCTATTCGTATTAGATTTATAGCAAATGTTATAGATTTAGAATGATTCATGATGTGTGAAGCTTCTGTAAATGCATACTCTCGCTGTCTATGTATTCCATTTAATCCAATTCTATGGAGTTTTTTATTTATGTTTTGTTTAAATGTACCTATTTAAAAAATATAGTTTTTGTAAATCATAAAATACGTGTTACGTTACATTATTTAAAACAGTTGATGAAAATGTAGTACTTGTAGAACCATTACAATAATCTTATATACTTTATCTGGTGATACTTAACTTGATTACACTGGTTCAGGAAGTAGCCAAGACTTACCACCAATCCTGGCGTAATTTCGTACCACATCATTTGATAAGCTGATCTATCTACAAAAAAAACTTATATACACACACAACACGTACACATAGAAGACTAGCAGTTCTGTACATACATACACAACGGTGTATGCATATATACAGGGTGGTCCAGAATAAATGAAACTACTTTGAAGGCTAATAACTTGACAATTTTTGTCCAAACGTCTTGCTTTATACATTAAATTAAAGACAATTCTTTCTATTAAGTTGCTAAATATCTAAGAGATACTAATACAAATGTTTGAGAAATTCTCATCAGTCGCCGATACGTAATTTTCATTTCTTTCATGTCATTTGATCGCCTGTATGAAAGTGAACCTGCCAGAGTTTATTGAACCGTAGAACTGGCCACCTAACAGCCCCCCTGATTTGAAACCGATTTTCTAATCAATCGTTTGCTATTGTCTTCAGCAATTAGTCTATCGTGAACCAATTCACGACGTTGAACATTTGAAACGAGTCATTGTTCTCCGTTGGGCTGAAATCAGTCAAACACTCGTGGACTCGGTAATTGATTAGTGGTCCCAGGGGGTGAATGCAGTTTTTCGGGCACATGGTGGACACATTGAACATTTATTCGATTAATTCTCGATTGATTTATGGCATTGATAGAAACTGCGATGCGCATTTTGAAATAGTTAAGGCCTAATGCATAATCTTGAATTCTTGATTTTTAGATTTTGAGTTTTCACGCAATTTCATTGAAAATTAAATGTCGGCGACTAATGATAATTTCTCATACATTTGTATTAGTATCTCTTAGATATTTAGCAAGTTAATAGAAAAGAGAATTGTCTTTAATTTAATACATCAAGTAAGACGTTTGTGTAAAAATTGTCAAAGTTATTAGCCTTCAAAGTAGCCTCATTTATTCTGGACCACCCTGTATGTATGTATATATATATATATATATATATATATATATATATATATATATATATATATACATATACATATATACATATATATATATATATATATATATATATATATGTAATTTATGATATATTATAATATATATATAATACATATATATACATAACATATATATTGTTATACACACACACACGGCTATATATAGATGATATATATCTATAATATATATATATATATATATATATATATATATATATATATATGCATGTATAAATATGCATATACTGTATATTTATATATATATATATAAATATATATCTCTCTTAGTGCACTGCCTACTGGCAGGTCCATGGTACATAACGCCTCCACTCTTCTCTGTCTTCCGCCTTCCTCTTCATTTCCAATATATGAGTGGGTCTTTAAATCCTAACATAGTCTTCTCAGGCATTGACGCCCCCTGCCCGGTAAATGTCAGTCAAAGCTGAGGAAGGCATAGGGGGCCCACCTCGTCAAAAAGCACATCCACCAAGAAGATAATGGTATATATTATATAAATATTGTCAGTCCAACTAATCTTATATATATATATATATATATATATATATATATAACTAATTATTAGTCCAACTAATATATATACGATATTAGTTGGACTAACTAATTATTAGTCCAACTATATCATATATATATTATATATATATATATATATTATATATATATATATATATATATATATATATATATAATATTGTCAGTCCAACCAATCTTTTCCATCCTTCTTCATAACCACATTTCCAATGCCTATAGTTTCTTGATATCTTCTTTCTTTAATGTTTACGTTTCACATCCATGCAGAAGTGTCGATCAAACCAGGGTCTTCACAATATTTATCTTGTGTTTTTTCCAATACCTTTTTGTTAGTAGTAGTGTCTCCTTCCGAATGCCTCTTTCGCGCGTGCAATTCTACATTTTATTTCGGTTTCACACTTTCCATTATCCGTGATGATGTGGCTCAAATACTTGAAGCTTCTTGCCTGTTCTAATCGCGTATTATTCAATGTAAAGTTTGCATCACTGTGATTTGTAGCCACTCGCATAACCTTGGTCTTCTTTATATTATTCTTCATACCATATCTCAATGCTGTGACATTCAGACCATTCGTAACCTTTTGCAATTTTGCTCCACTACTAGCGAGCATACCCTGATCATCTACAAATCTCGTATCTTTCAGCAATATATCTCCAATAGCTATTCCTTCCTCAATAATATAACTCACTCGACTCTCGTCGAGTTCGGACGTGTTTATAATAGCTGCGCATAATGGCTGAATGTGACAATAGCAATGTTGATACGCATGTAAATATATGTAACGCTGAAATGATAGCTTGCGAATTGCTGTGTTATTTGCAATGTAAAATAGGGAAAATGTCGAACAGCAAATTACTCAGTATTATAGGGGACTTCTATTCGGCTAATGATATTGCTGAAGCAAAAGAGAAACTTGTTGAGGCTATCGATAGACTAGGTCTAGATAAATGGCCGAGGCCATCGAAGAGAAAAGCTAGTGAAAATAAGACAAAAACGGAGCTAAATGATATCTTCAATGTCTTCAGCTATTTGGATGAAAACCTGCTCTTGGATAAAATTCCAAGATTCGTCGCAATAAGCGTGGATAAATTGCCTTCTGCGAAACTCGAGGAAGGTGATTTACGTTGCGTTTTGAACAAACTGGATTTATTAGAAAACAGAATGGATACACTCGCTCTCTCTTCCACGAGTAAATCAGACCCTCAGTCTGAGAATTTAAGCTCCATTGTGGGTAAGTTAACAAACATTGAAGACAAAGTTTCGTTATTAACTGATGCTGGTACAACAAAATCAAATCATTTAAACCAGAAGTCAATCAATGATTCCCGTCAAATGAACATAGGAGGGGTTAATTCAGTGCGGTCATGGGCAGAAATTGTGGACTCTAATACTCCGGGTAGAGGTAGAGCATCCGTTACGAATGAGGATGAAAACGACGGATATACCCAAGTTATTCGTAGGAATAAGCAATCGTCCAATAAGAGACCTCGATCGTCACCGGGTCAGCAACAGCCATCCAAGTCTCAACCTAGGCCTCAGCCGCAGCCTAACCCTAATCCTGTCAGGATAACTGGAACTAACACATCAACATGTGTACTGAAGGCAGCAAAGGAAGTGAAGAAAAATAAAATCTTCTATGTTAGCAATCTTTCAACAGACACCACATGTGAACAAATCCAACAGTACTTAAGTGGTTGCAAAATTAGAGTAAACAATGTGTATCAAGTTAAATGTAAGATTCCAGATTCCTTTGCATTTCGTGTAAACATTGAAGCTGATGATGTTGACGTGTTCATGTCACAGGATATATGGGCACCTTACATAAAAATAAGAGAGTGGCTATTTAAAGAAAAATCGAATACAACTACTTCTAACAATGAGTGATTTTGTCAATGAAACTTTTTTAGCGCCTGATATAGAATTACATAACGGCGGTGATATAAGTATTGTGACCTATAATATGCATGGATACAATCAAGGAATTGTTATGCTTAAGAATTTGTGTCTCTCATATAAAATAGATATAATATTTGTACAGGAGCACTGGTTAACTAATGATCAGCTCTCTTATTTTGACTGCTTCAATAATGAGTATAATATTTATGGATCGTCTGCTATGGATGATTTGTTAGGTAAAAGTATTTTAAGAGGCAGAAGTTTTGGAGGCGTTGCTATATTTATTAAAAAATCTTTGTGTAATATGGCTTCAAATGTTAGTATTGTTACATGCAGTAAGCGATTTATTGTTATAACAATAGACAAGTTATTGCTTGTCAATGTGTATCTGCCATGTTGTAAGAATTTAGATGACCGAAGTGAATTTGAATGTACACTTCATTCAATAGAAGATGACATTGTAGGATTGAACTATAATTATGCTATAATTGGTGGTGATTTCAATACAAATATGCTTGTGGAATCTGAACTGTCAAACTATATAAAGAATTTATTCAACAGTGTGGGAATAGTAGTTAGCAATAACCTTATGGACTATTGCCCTATTAAATACACATTCTGTGTTGACAGTAGAAAGGCATATTCTTATATTGATCATTTTCTTGTATCTGATGTAAAGCCGAATTTTATTGTGTCCCTAGAGATACTAGAACATGTTGATAACTTTTCTGACCACATTCCGGTAATTTTAAAACTAAACAACGCAGTGTTAAAACAATGTTTTAAGAAAAATAATCAGGTGGTTAATTGTCCTGCACATTCGATGTCGGTATGTAACTTGGATTGGGGTGGCTCTAATATATCTGAGTATTATGAACAGACGAGAATTGAGCTATATGATTTGTATAGACTGCTCAATAATGACAACCTAGATAAGTTATATGAAAATTATCCTGATTTATTTAGTCAGGAAGGTATTAATGGTATATATAATCAGATAATTTTTATTTTGAAAAATTGCTCTCTCAGAACTATTAAAAGAAAAAAGAAAAAAGATGTACGCAAATTCTGGTGGGATAAAGAGTTAAATCAAATCAAACAGGAATCTGTAAAGCAATTCAAATGCTGGATCAATGCTGGTAGACCTAGCGAAGGCAGCTTATACGATAATAAAATTAAAGCACACAAAAACTATAAAAGGGCAGTAATTGCAAATAAGCAAAAATACAAAAACAAAGTATCAGAAGAACTACAATCTAATTTGCTTACCTCAAGTAGTTTAAAATTTTGGAGAAGTTGGAAAGGTTATTTTCCGAAGCAAAAAAGCAATCAATGTAATATTGCTATTGACGGATTTAATAAGGATATTGAGATTGCTAATGTTCTAGCCAGTAGTTTTAAAAAAGCCTGTACTCCAAACTCGATGGAAAAACACCAAACGTTTCGAGATATTTACTTTAGTAAAAAAGAAATGCCTGTAAATTCAGATAATATATGCGGCATTGAAGTAGGAATGATTGACAATGCAATTGACAGAATTAAAACAAATAAAGCCCCGGGGGCAGACGGTTTAACAATTGAGCATATCGCTTACGCCCATCCGTCTCTAATTATAGCTCTAAAAAATCTCTTTAATTTAATATTGAAACTGGGTAAGGTTCCAGATGCTTTCGGTGCTGGTGTTACTACGCCGATACCTAAATTTAAGGGTTACAAAAGAAAATTATCCACGGATGATTATCGGGGTATAACTATATGCCCAATAATATCTAAAATTTTTGAGTACTGTATTATTAAGTATGTCAATTTTGAAACCTCTGCTAGGCAGTTCGGTTTTAAACAGAAAGTTGGGTGTATTAACGCTGTGCATAAACTTAGAAAAGTTATTAATTATTTCACTAAAAGGAATACCACCGTTAATATTGGAGTAATCGATCTAAGAAAAGCTTTCGATAAGTGCAGTGGATATGGGATTTTATGCATGCTACAAAATAAAGGTTTAAATAGATGTATCTTAGATGTATTGGAAAATTGGTTTTCCAAAAACTCAACCACTGTTAAATGGGAAAACTGCATGTCTAACTGCGTACCTTTAGTATCTGGCGTCAAACAAGGAGGAGTTCTATCTCCCATATTATTTACGTTATATGTAGATAACTTGTTGAATGCGTTGGAGGAATCTAAATTAGGATGTTTTGTCAATTATAAATGTCTGAATAGCTTCATGTATGCTGACGATTTGATTCTAATCAGTATATCTGTCACTGATTTGCAGATGATGTTTAATATATGTAATAATGTCTTTATTGATTTAGATCTGCCAATAAATACATCCAAATGCCACTGTTTAAGGATAGGTCCAAGGTGCAAATATGTGTGCTCTCCGTTAAGCATTCAAGGAGTAAATATTAATTGGGTTGATTTTATTCAATACTTAGGAGTTACTATCTGTAAAGCGAAGTATTTTAAATGCCAATGGGATGAATCTAAAGGAAAATTCTTTAGAGCCGTTAACACAATTTTAGGAAGGTTAGGAACAAGGGCAGCTGAATATGTTATTCTTAAATTGATCAATAGTCATGCAGTGTCAGCATTGCTCTATGGCACACCTGCAGCAACCTTGCGAGAGACAGAGTTAAGGAGTTTTAGCAATGCATATGATAGTGTCTTTACAAAGATCTTTCATACAACAGACAAAGCAGTAATAATGTGGTTACAATACTATTTCGGTTTCTTGCCTCTAAATATTTTGTATGATTACAATAGATTGAATTTTTTAAATAAGCTAGTTAAAGACGGTGAATTAAATAGAGGGATTGATTTGGATCATTTAGATTACTTAGCGTTTGAGAAATTACAAAGGAAATATAATATTTTAAATGATGATTCTGTTGCTACTATAAGATTTAAACTGTGGATCTTCTTTGAAAAAATGTTAACTACGGAATCTACGTCTAATTTTGATTAGTACATGGAACTGTTTATTATATGGTTTACAGTACATGTATGTTATCAAATCTGTTAGACTAAATTTATGCATATCGGCTAATTTCTGTCTATTTTCGTTTATTTTTATTTTCGTTTTGTTTGTTTGTATATTTGTGTCTACCATATAATGGTGAATAAAAGAATATATATCTTTCATCGCCTCAACCATTGCTTCCTCGGCATATAGATTAAACAGTAGTGGTGAAATACAACATCCCTGTCTTACCCCCATCATATTTCATCCTCCTCAGAGTACTTTTGCTGGATTTTGACTATTACTTTCTGATTCATGTACAATTTTGAACTTAATCTTCTATCTCTCCAGTCAACTCCAATCCTCCTCTAGACGTTTAGCATCAATATCCAGTCTATTTTATCAAGTCTTTTCAAAATGTACAAAACATATAAAGATATCATTTCCATATTCCAAGCTACGTTCACATTAACTCCTATTGCTTCTTTAGTATCACATGCTGTTTGAAAGGCAAACTGTGAGTTACTCAGTATTGCATCTGATTTTGATTGAATATGATTATTTAATATTTTTAACAAGATTTTAGACGTATGTGCTATTAAGCTTATTGTTCTTTAGTTTGAACATTCAACAGCATTAGGTTATTTTAGGAATTGGAATCGTACGTATATATATATATATATATATATATATATATATATATATATATATATAATTGGAATCGTACGTGTATATATATATATATATATATATATATATATATATATATATATATATATATATACGTACGATTCCAATTCCTAAAATAACCTAATGCTGTTGAATGTTCAAACTAAAGAACAATACGCTTGTTGTATATTGTTGTAGGTTGTACAATCTATCCATAGAAACATTTAGATCAAACAGTGGTCCAGACATTTCTCAAGTCTACCATTTAGATGAAAGTGTCTGTGAAACTGAATCTGGCTGGCCTGAACTGGATCAAACTGGTGTAGAGCCTGAGAAATTTGTAAAGAAAAAACTCGAATTGGTTGGAAATCAGAATTGTCTAACTATAAATAATATTGGACTGAATGCAGAATGTAATCAGATTTGTAATTTGGAGCATGAATTACCAGGAGATAGTACGTGGGAGAAATCTAGATGCAGACATGGCTATGAATGGGATTTTGGAAAACTTAAACCACCTGTTTTGAACTGGGTTATAATCAATGAAGATGATGAGAATCATGAAGAAAATACTGGCAATCATTACATGTCATCTCTTCCTTGTATGAACTGGATTCCCAAGGAAAAGTCTGTGAACGGAAAAGTGCATCATGATGAAATCGATTCAACATCTCATGAAACATTTAAAACTTCTTGTGAAGATTTAAAATCTGATCTTGCAGGTAGATTGATATCAAATTCTGAAGGAAGTAGGGACGCTGTCTGTGATGTCATAATTGTGGATGATAAATATGATCATTATGGGGACAGTATGGCTGATCTAGCTTCTTTTGATCGCATGAACGATAGCAGAAAACATAAGGAAGAAACTCTCATTGATCCTGTAAAACTTGAAGAAAATTGCAACATTGCAAAGGAAAAACTAAAACAGACATATATAGAAGAAGCTATTAATATCAACTCTATAAAAGCATCAGTTCCCTTACCAATTTGTATTGAAACAAATAGTCTTTCTAATTCAGTCTGTGACGATGGCTTCTGGGAAGGCAGTTTGCCTAGTATGAGGTCGACAAGTACTTCATCGAGACATGGTCATAACTCTATCAGTCGTGACTGGATTAAAGTCGATGACTCAACCGACGAGTCGCAATCTGCCAACAACAACAACAACAACCAATCGTCTGACTCCCGCGCGTCCAATGGGATCAGAATACTTATGCTGCCCAGTGACAGCTTTGACATTGAGGATTTAGAGGATGACGATGATCTGACGGACTCTGGTCTCTCTGTTGGTTGTCTTGGAGGTTGTGATAGAGGTGATGTCTACGTGATCTTGTGTTGGGATGATCTGTAGATAGAGGTGATGTCTACGTGATCTTGTGTTGGGATGATCTGTAGATAGAGGTGATGTCTACGTGATCTTATGTTGGGATGATCTGTAAACTCTGCTCGAATTATTAAGATAGAAGATCCTTCCCCCAATCAACCTACTAATTATATTTATTATTTAGTGATCAATTATTCATGACATACCAGTGGCGCAAAGTTTAGTTGTTCATAGGCTAATGTTATAATTCTCGTGGGCTTCCTCGGGGCCCAGTTTCATTTTCTAACTCATTAATGGTTGAAAATGTTAAAAATCCTTTTAAAATTGGATTAAATTCAACATTCACCTCACTTTTGTACTATCCCATCACAGCCGAACACCGTAAGGAGCTAGATGCTATTTCCTATTTTGTTATACTTGATTAGCACTTTCAATAAATTAATCAAAATACTAAAAATCACGAAAATTGAATAAAACTGCAAAAAATTGGGAAAGAAATTAAATTAATGAAATGCATATCAAGTTTAATAATGATTGAATTGCGCTAATTTTGTAATAGATCTTTATTGACGTTCAATTGTCCATTAATGTGAGCGTGATTCAATACGAGCGTTCACTTCTCCCTTTAAAGAAACTTTCATTAAGCTAGGCTTTAGGGCTATTTGGCAACTCATATTTTGAACCTTTGAAAGGCCATTACTTTAAAACATTGGTGAAAATTTTATCCCCTGCACTCTAGAATAGACAAGCTCTGGCTTGGCATTGACTCACCAGTGCTTATTTATATCTCTGCGCCCCATTCCTTCCCCTTACCCTCCATAAACTTTGTATAATTCGAGCACTGTGGACTGTAAAGCATTGAACTGATAATTGTTTAACTTCTGGCTATCTGTGATTAATTCAGCAGTGTCTTAAATATCCTCTACTTTAAACAGTCATTTCATTTTTTGTTCAATTAATAGGTTTTTAGTAAACATAAAATCATTTATTATTATATTAGGATTATTTTTTAAACTAAATTTTGAATGTTAATTAAAATAGCGTGGAAACATTTATAATTAAGCACTTACAAAGTTAAAATTAATTAAATGAAAGTTAAAATTAATTTGTAATATTGTTAATAATCCTTTACGTGCTATGCAGTAATACAGATATTACACTGTGCAATTGTACAAAATTTAATTAATTGCTGACCTTAATACTGTCAATGCCATCGATTACTATTATTATAATAACTTCGGAAATTTCCGACAATTTTTGGATTTAGGAAATTCCTTAGAAACATTTAATGGCCATGATGATACATAATATCATATCTTATAATTCGTTACTGATAGTTTGGCATTGCCATGGGATATTGCTCCGCAGAGCTTAGCTTGTTTCTATTTGACGCGTTTATATGCCTGTGAATTAGCTGATATCATACTGGCCTGGATCCAGGGGCTGGCCCCCTCTTGACACTCCTATAAAAATTCCACTCTGTAAGAATTGACTCGGAAAAGGCATGGATCAAAGCTCTTACTATTTTTGACCATGTCCTGGAGAACAGGCGTGGATCTAGAGGGACCCTTTCCATTAAGAAGAGTTTATGGACATAAGTATGAAAAATTGAACTTTGTCCTGAAGAAAGCCTGGGCATAGGCAAGAAAGTGTGAATACAGCTAAAATATTTCGGGCCCAAATTTAAAAATTCCTGCATCCATCGCTGATATCACGTTACTATCATATTTTCATTTATGTTACAATTTTTATTATCATTTTTTTCATGACAGATGAAAAAAATCAAAAATTTGCTTACGTAGTAGCTTCAGTAATTAAGATATAGCCGTCTTTTGACTCTCTGTTCTTTTTTATTTCACAATTAATAAAACATAAAGCAACCTATGGCCAATATGGTTTGATGTTGTACTACTGTCACTTTAACATAGCATTACTCTATTTGTACACATTTGCAAATCTTGAGAATTTCCTCCAAATTTACCTCTTCCCTCTTTTCTAATTAGTAATTTTTGTGTGTACATAGCCGCTAAGCCATTTGAAGCATATCAACGATGCTGTGATTTTATTATACTGTTGGTTGCTTTTGTGTGTAACGTTAAAATACTAATACTACGGACGTGTATTTTGCATACTTAAATCACCATTTTTTCTATACAAAACGAAACTTCAGTTTTGTTAATGCTCTTAATGTGCAAAAACCGCATTGATAAAAACTTTCTAGAGTACGCAAAATTCTTTGTTTTAAGAATTCTTTTTTTTTAAAGTTTAACTTTATAAAGAATTTAAAAAGTTATATTCATCCGTGATCAATTTTTGTCATAGTGTACTCGAAGACTGTAATCTGACTGCTGATCTAATAGTGCTAATTCTCCTAATTGTATAAATACTTGTAGAATTCTAAAGCATAAATTGTTCAAGTTGCTATATTAGCCACGGCCGTGTATGAGCGTGTAGCTAATTCTCTTGAAGATATTAATCTTTATTATAATTGACTCGATGAGATTGAGTAATATTTCACTTACTCTTGGGCCCACCAGGGCTACAGTGATATATTATATAAAGCTTTTTGTATTAAGTAATACTTATTGATTTATTCGCTGATTGATTGATTAGTGTAATCGCTGATTGAGTGCTTGATTGATTGAGTGATTGATTGATTGATTTTCTGTAAATGCCATTAATTGTTTTATACATCTATTTCATGGACTTGTGACTCAGAGCAATGAATTATTGCTAACATTATGCCAGTGTATTACTAGAATCTGGCATAATTGTCAGAGTAGCATAGGATAAAAAGATTTTAAAACTTTATATTACTTCTGTTAAATATCTACATTTATTCTTCAAATCTCTAAGATTATGGTAAAAGTTTTGAATTTCTGTGTATCAGGTTTCAAACAGAATCCAAGTTGTAATGAAATAGGGGACTTTTGGTTTCCTGTAATTCTAGTGACATATTCAAATTATCTCAGTACCTGATTAACTACTAGAGATTGTTTACGTTTAGAAGTTGTCTCTAGTATGACTTCATCTCTCGATATGCTACTGTGTATTGCAGTTGTTGCTACATATAGTTTTCATGATTTCAGGATTTTGGAAGCTTAATTCCATTTTATATATTTCATAAGACTTCCATAAATTTCTATATTTTGAATTTGTGTTTAATTTCATTCAATTAATATTATTTCGAAGGGTTATCTTCTGGGAAAATTAAAATGTGCTAATCAGATACCGTTAGTAGAAAATAGCTCGTGGGAAAGTTATGTAGTACAATTAAGATTTCACGTCCAGTTCCTCGTCGGAAAACGATGTCAGAAACATCCCTACCGGAAAATCATTATATTTATAAATAATTCTGCGAAAACTTAAAAGTGTGAGATATTAAGTATCATTTGAGAAGTATACATCTATATAATGAGGCATCTAACACAGCAGGTTAACGACAGTACAGTGATTGTCTGTTGTCTGTGTATTAGATAATAGGTCGCTCAAACTCCAGACTTACAGATCATGGTAGATTATTTCTTTGGTTTCATAGCAGGTGGAGGATTTAGTATCTCTCTATATAATTATGAGAGACTCTGGGAAGTATTCGAATGTTACAAGGTGCTTTAAAATGTTCTATGCTCATTGTATTATGATCTTTGTAGACTGCCTTATTTGTGTTGCAGAGACAATAATTACGTGAATATATTATTATATATAAATTTAATAACATTGTTGTTAATGTATTATATAGTATTATATACTTATATAGATGTTTTTGAAGGAGTAAAGCAGGTATGCTTAATATTAAAATGTTTAATCTTTTTTAAGGCGATAAGTAATGAAGGCTTATAAGTTAACGCCTATAGATTTACTTATTTAAGTAAGATATTAAATTGCAATTATTTTTAAATATATATTGCTGATATGTTTAAGATGGGATATTGTATATTCGTGTATTTAAGTCTGTACTAAATTAATTTTTCAATAGCTTTAAGGTCATATTTTAAAGCTAAGAATCTAACCATTTTATTGTAAAATTAACGATCTAGTCTAATATTGTTGTTACCACCTTTTATAGAAAGTGTGCAAAAGTTCTGTAAAACATGGCATTTGAAAATATCCCTATGTTTAGGGAAGCAATGTTTGATCATTACTTATTAAGTAATTATACTGAATCTTTAGAGGATGTAATTTAAATCTTTAATTATTAATCAGCCTCTAGGCGTTATATGCCTTGGACCAGTCAGCAGGCAGTGCACTAAGAGAGAGAGAGAGAGATTTCTTGACCAGTCTTTAATCGCAAAAATCTTACTGTCTATTACAGTATTATCATAATTGAAAGGGCATAGTTATGGAATGTCTTCTTCTTCAAGTTATGGAATGTATGATATTGAATTTGCTTAATGTTGTGCTATTTTTGCTTTCATGAGCCTTCCATGGTGTTCATTTATAAATGATAGAATTTAAATTCGTTTATAAATTTAAAGCATTTCCTTAAGAGGATTTATTATTTTATTGACATAAATTATTGGCGTTTGCTTTAGTTATATCTGCATCATTTTGATTAATTCTGCTGTTTTTCTCTGCAATTGATTGCCAATTTTCTGCGTACTCTACTTACTAATCATATCGCATTTGAGCTTCTATTGACATTTTAATATCTAGAATTTGTAATATATGGATAAATAAGAAGCATTGCATTAGTATTACACTTTTAAAATTTGTGCAATTAAAGTTATTGCTTAGGATACCTCAACAATCATTTTCTGAAATATCCTAAGATATCCCAGGTATCTCATACCTCGGCATTAAAAATCTAGATTTTAATGTTTTTAGTTATACTAGTAAATTAGTAATATGCAGTAATATGCTAGTAATGCGCTATATAATGTGTATTTTTACAAACCGTGTATATATTATAGCGCCGCTCTTGCTTTTCATATCCAACGTTGAGGTGTGCAAAGCGTGCAGCATAAAGTATAATACTAATTATACTCCTATTAGCTCATTGGTAGCGTCGTGTGCTCCAACACAGAATGTTCAGAGTTCATTTTGAGGCCATCTGAATTTTCTGTGAGGCCATCAGATTCAGAGGCCAGTATAATTTTCTACGTAATTAGAGTGTAAGTTATGTAGAAGAATGTTTCACTGTCAAAGGCAATATTTATCAGAATCTTTTTGAGATATAACCTGATGAAACAATTGGGCTATTGCTGATTGATGCAGTTGTGTACATATTGTATCAAAGGTACACACATCAGGCAGACAACGTAATATGTATATTATTATAGTAGCATTAATAATTCTAATGTTTTAACGTCCGTTTTCTCATCTTTGGAAGTTGTCAAGGATGTAATGCATTCTGTATTTATCTGATGATATGTAATTGAGGCGTTATATCCAGATACTGTAATTATTTTACTGTGTCTATGGATATTAATTATTTGCGTTGTATTCACTGTATTTGTCCGATATCTTCGCTCAAATGCTTATTATTAATTTACAAGACCATGTACATGCAGATGCCAGCTTAAGTTTGTAAGGATTGCTAAATTTAGATTTTTCGACGATTGTACAAGTTATGTTTATTGTTTAAATTCTCTCCTGAGGCGTACTTTGTTGGAATCTCACAGTTACTTATTTTGAAGCTATCGTTACCTTAGATTCTAAAATTATTACGTTATCTTGTATTTCAAAATTATTCCATATCCATTCAGAGTTTGCTTAACTGACATTATATTAGTGTTCATTTGATTTTACTAAAATATCTTGTTCCTTCTGTTTTGTTCAGTTCAACTGTTCATTATTTAATTTACAATATTCAGTCGATTTGCTGCTAATTAATACATGCAGATCTTGATATGGCACACACGTTCGCATTTATTTTAGTATTAAAGTACATCGATGCCACAAAAGTAAAAAAATGTGCTTATGTTTTAATTTATTAAACGACTATCAGCGAGTGGTCTTAATTATGTTAAAACGTGTTTGTGCTTTATATCGCCTTTTTATTTCAACCACTTGATTGTGGGTACTGATGTTTATTCCAGTATTAGTGTAAAATACCTAGAATTGGTATTTTGATGCTCGTCTAAGCATAAAATGCTCCTTTAAATTGTTTTTTATACAATTTTTATCGAGTAGCAATATCATGTGGAATAATATTCCTCAGTCTGTTTGTCTATATACTTCTAATGGTATCGACTTGTCAATTCCCATGCTAAACCAAGTTCTAAGTAATAAGATAATGAAATGGAGGATTTGGCTTCAACTTTATTTTTTAATATTGGTAACGCCTACCATTATAACTGTAAGAAATTACAACACACAGGCTAATTATCGCATTAACTGTTTAACAGTAATTTTCTTGTGCTACAGTTGGTATTTAAAAAGTATTTTGTTAAAGTATTTGTAGAGTTAGTTTTATCAACGTGACATATACGTTATTTTACGTGGAGTTTCGCTGTGATGTTCTTGGTACTAGAATGGAAACACTATTCGTAAGTACCTTGTTTAGCCATTTTTGTGAGTCTTGGACCTATTTCCATCCTTGAATCACAGTGTTATTTGTGCTCAAAATGTAATTAAACATTCTCTCGGTGAATTATCATATTTTTGTTGATATCGAGCTAATATTATTCGAATTACATGTTTCTAAATGTTGAGACATTCAGTTTTGCATATCTGGTGTCCTTATATGCTTTATTATATGCTTTCTTAATGTACTGTATAAATGTAAGTTTTTTGTAAATATTTCCATTGTTCTCTAGAGCCGATACTCTTATTGTGTCCGGGTTGCTGAAGAATAAACCAACCGCGGACTGTACGTGTCGTAAAAGGCGACAAAGCATTAAGATTCAAACCGACGTCTGAAAGGACATTTGGTTGGTGAGCACCAAGGCTCAGAAATTGCTACAATTTTTTCAGTCCCAACCCTAATTAAAATAACATTCAAGGGAAGCTGATGACGATGGTGATGATGATTGTCTTTAGAGTTTTTAATCTTTGGACAACGATTAATAGATGATGTCCTACCTCCTTGCTTGTGGGTTTAATGAATAGTTATTGCATTGATTACATTAGAGCCATATTAGACAAATATGCTACGAAATGAGCCATAGGTCTTGAGTTATTCCAACATCCCCGTCCAAATAGTAGATAAGACATTAATGTCATTGCAGTGGAGGAGATGATAAGCAAGATCACGTTGTTTCGTATCATGTGTATTCAACCATATAGCGCTTGGCATAAATGCAAAATCTCGACGGCATTTTATAATTATCATTTAATGAATCTAGATTCTGTTTAGTACAGAAACTCTGTTTTAGGGGATGTATTTTATTATGTTACTATTGACTGTTGAATGAATTACAGTTTATAGTAAAGCAACGTACTTAAGGCTGCAGCTTAAAGCTAGCTCAGAACTTGCTAGAACTGGTCTTTTTGATCCGCGATTCCGTATGGCATTGGCTGCTTTACTGTGTAACAATATCACAGAGCCACTAGTTATGAGACATACGGTATTGCAGCATGGATGTCTGCTAGGTATATGTCGCAATAAATACTAAATATCTCTCGTATTGTATTGCAAGAAATATTTAATCTTGCTCTGTATATTATACAGACTGAGAGAGATTGTAGTCCATATGTGTAGTCTGAAGTGCAGTGCACTGTATAGCATGTAATAATTTTTCCTATATGTTATTAGCGTGTAGTGGTAACGATCGCTTGTAGCTATTCGTATTCTAGAAGTTCTATGAAGTAGACTTTCAGTGATAAACTCAGTCTACTGTTAAGATTAATTTGGTTGTTTACTTACGTTCTCGCTGGTTAAGGTCTCTTACAATACGATCTCAGCCTCAGCTCTCTTAGCTCTTCGTTGTAATGTTTATAACACTGTCTAGCCACCTAAGTCCTGTTACTTACCTGGTACGTCATGTCTAGGCTATTTTGACCCCTCACTCACCCAGGCTAATTTGTTGCCTCACTCATCCAGGCTATTTTGATTCCTCACTCATCCAGGCTATTTTGATACCTCACTTATCCAGACTATTTTGATCCCTCACTTTAAGATCCCTAGAATAACTTGTTCGTGACAGTCTTGTACTAACGCAAATGCAACTGGCAGCATTGAACGTGAAATCAATCTTCGAGTGTATGCTAGCGTTAATGCAAATAGACGTTAATTATTAATATTGCAGTTTAGTTTTTCAGCTCGTTACTTCTTGTGAAAACTACTGCTAACGTTGGAGTCAGTATTAGTATTTAGGGTTACGGGCATTTAAACAATATATAGCCTTTTCGTATTAATTGCACAGCGATACATACACGTAATTGAATGTGTGATACACTTAATGACATTTTGTGCTATACTTTGTGCTACACTTAACTGCACTTTGTAACACATGCACAACTTTGCTACTGGTGTTATGTTAGCAGTGTATATATGCTAGTATTGTGCTTACACTTAAATGACTCAAAAATGAAAAATGACAGAAAAATTTGAATAATTACTATGAGATAATATATTTTTTGCTTGTGAAGTGATGTATAATAAATTTATGCTGTGCTCGTAATATTAGAAATAAAATGTGGGGTTTCTCTGAAGCAATCGAGGTGGGGTTTAGACAAAAATTCTATGAAATAATTTTTTGCTTCTGACATGGATGCACCTGACTGTCATTTTAGCACTGGAGGGTTATCGTTTCTGTTAATTCTTAACCATTAGAATACTTGAAGAGTGTGTTAGAAGTGATGTATAATAAATTTATGCTGTGCTCGTAATATTAGAAATAAAATGTGGGGTTTCTCTGAAGCAGTCGAGGTGGGGTTTAGACAAAAATTCTATGAAATAATTTCAATATTTAGGGACAGTCGCCAAGGGTAAATTCCGAGTCATTAAGGCGAAGATAGAGGTAATAGGAATAAGATAGATTGACTTGCCTATACGTATGATGCTTTTAAGTCTATCCAGACAAGTACACGGTATAGCTTAGGCCCCTATATTCATTCAGCTATGTGCAACTTTTGTAAAATAACTGTATAACTTGAGAAATTTTCGTCTGCGGTAATAATTTTAAAACATTACTTAAGAAATTTTCCTCTGCGGTGATAATTTTAGAATATTATTATTAATAATTGTAATATAATAAAGTAATAACCTGTAGTCTATAGCAGTTATAAGATACAATAAAATATTGAGTAAAGCTTTATGATAATTGTGAAGTATGATAAAATATTAACTAGAAATATATAAACACTATCTTAATTAGCTTTACCTTAGATTTATCTCAACTAAAGTAGATAGTAGCTGGATCAGTGGCGACGTTGGTAAGATACTCGACCGCGGGTCAGTACTTCCGCGGGGTTCAAATCCTGGGGTCGCCCGTCACTGACATCGCTTTCGAGTGAGGAAACTGACGTTAGCCTTAGCTTTACCTTAGCTTTATCTTAAAGTATTAACTAAAAGTGTGTACTAATGATAAGATTTTATTATAAAATAACTAATACTTACATGTATGTGTATTTGATGAACTCTGCAATTGCGGGCCCTGTATTGTTTTAAGAATAATTGTAGCCTTCATAGGCACACGTCAGAGCCTTCAAGGGCTGTGTGTTCAATTGTCACGCCGTTCTGTGCATTTTTTTATATTTTCATTGTGATTGTCGTGAAAATGAAAAAAGTCAATTCCAAAAACTTGATATGATGATATTATGATAAAAAATTAAGGTATTATTATTGTTAAAAAAGTATATTCGATAAATTTGAGATAGAATTAAAATAATACATAGAAAAAGTTAAATATAAAAAAAATTAAATTAACGTAATTAATTAATGGTGAATACTAATTATAATAAATGATATATACTAATTATAATAAACTAAAAACTCGTATTAAGTATAAGTTCAAATTTCCGTGTAACGTCCTGGTTTCACTGAAGAATTCATCAATCGTCAAGTGTTCGTTTGTAAAAAGTAGCTTGTAGCATTTCCTTAACTAATTGATTTAAGTTTAATAGACGTAAATAGATGTACTTTCTATTTGGCATAAAAATTAATTACTTGCCTTTGTGAACTTTTCTGTTAGCCTCACTGTTGAGTAACTTAGCTTTGTAGCATTAAATTTGTCGAATTTATTCATTAATTACTGTTAAAGACTAAACTACAAATTTCTATCTGGTAATCTAAATTACTTCATTAATTGTGTATTTGCTAGCTGTCGTTAATTTAAAGCTAGAAGTAATTTGTGTTGAAGGTTGAACTATTCAAAATTATCAGTATTAGAGGATAATCTAACCTATTTTTATGTGCCTTTGAATTGCAAAATTTTCACCATTTATGTTATTCCAAGCAAATTCTAATCCGTTTCTAATAATTAAGCCTGGATTAGGATTTATATTGGAATACCCGAATTTTAGTGCAATTTAATTTAAAATTTAGTTTAATGTATTAATTATGTTATTAAAGCGTATTTTTGATAAGTAAAGGTTATTAACTCTTAAATTGATCTTATAAATAAAAATGTATACAACGTCTGTACCATTTACGTGTGGCAATTCGCACGTTTTCATTAATGTGTATTTTCTGTTAAAAAATAACAATTAAACAGTTCTTGAAATTCGAAATATTTACTGAAGATTAAACTGAGTAAAACATTTGAACTTCAAGTTTTATTTGTTGTTGATATGCTAGTTGATTAGTGACCACTAATACAAGAAATTTTACAATGGTCGCTTCGAAGTAGGCTTCTATTGAATTCTTCGATAGCGTAGTGGTTAGAGGTGTGATAACGTCATGAAATTTTAAATGGCATAACCAGAAGTGAATTGAACTCTCGTGGTTCGAATCTCGGCCGCGCTGATCTGAGAGTTAAATCTGGAACATTTATTGAACTGGTTACTCGGAAAATGAAATAAATTGCCTAACGGAATTAACATGTGGTATTAAGAGACTAATAAGAGTGATAAATATCAACGCAGTTTATCATTTCACTATAATATGTGTTATTATTCTACCACCTGGCATTACTATAATAATCTGTTCGCTCAAAATGATTTTACAAATGCGAAAGAAAATACACAACAACAACAACAACTGATTATTGCAGCATTAATCAGTCATTTCAAAAAGGTACGAAAATGTTAAAGAATGCAGAATATAAATCAACATCACATTATGAGCCTATTTATTGAATCCGTTAACAATTTAAAACAACAAATTAATAAATTAGGACTTAATATGCAGATATTTGCACCCAATTATAAGTTTATGAATTCATATAGTTTTAAATGAAAACGAGAGAATTTCTCATGTAATTATGAGACTAACTCTACTTCACTCGACAGCATCGTCGGGATGAGTCAGAGCATTATCGGTTAGGTGTCTCACTGCGGATCCGTAGTAGCAGGGTTCAAATCCAGTGCTCAACTACCTAGCTTACTGGCAAACTTTGAGTCAGGACACTGATATGAAACTATACTTTGCCCATTAGGTTCTTAGAATCAGGTGAAATAATCAGTCAATAAGTATATTTATAAAGCGCCGCTCTATGCTAAATGTTACAATAGCGCTAAATGGCCAGTGAAGGTCAAGTAGCCTGATGGTATAATACCACAATCGGTGAAGCGACTAGAACTCTGCACGTCTGGAGTAGGAGCGACCAATTGGTCTAAAACACAGAAATCATCACCACTCGGCTACAAGTCTCTTCATTGTGGTAACTGCGTCAGTCGCCTCTTACGAACACGTGCAGTTTAATTATCAATTTTTGAAACCAATGAGAGACTCTTATTGTCCACATGTTGCTCATTGACGGCATTATAGAGGCACTTGCTATAATTATAATACCTATATGCAGCAGCAAATCCAATGAATCTTGAGAATATGAAGTTTTAATTAAAGCAGTAGCAGAAAAAGTAGCCAAATGTTTACTTTATTAATATCAATGTATTCATTGCGTTCTGCACTATTTCAATTAAAAGAAATTCCAGAATGTCGACGACTACTCTTAAATTCACTCCTTCCTATAACTTGTCAGTCAGTGGTAACTAAATTTTTTTAGTTAATTTGATTCTATTTTAAAGTCGCTTCATTCGGAGGAATGACGTCACGTCAACACGCTATGATCTCACTTTGGTTTAGCAGTTGATCTAGCAGACGTGTCCACGCTCGTGACGTCACCTATTATGGCTAGCAGCATTCTCTTATAGTCACCGCCCGTTTCTTTGGCTATGACGTTGCTCAGTCTCACGCCATACTTCACCTCATAGGCCGCGGCTGCAGCGGCTAAGTCAATCTGTGTATGTGTGCATTTGTGTATATATACATGTACATATGTGTATGTGTGTATGTAAATGTTTAAGTGTATGTATGTGTATAAATATGTGTACGTATGTATATGCATGTATGTGTGTGTGTCCGTGAATGAAAAGAATATATTAGTTTTACAGCAGCAGACATAAAATCGGAATACATATCGTAATACAAATTCTGAGCATAATTATAATAAATGGATTTATCTAGAGATTCCGTCAAAGAAGGATCAATATGAAATGTTTCATTTGAAATGGTATCATTTGACAGTATTCTCAAATCTTTATAATTTAATGAGAATAAGACGTGACAAGAACAATATGTGATAACTTCTCCGAATAGAATTTCTCCCAGGTCGAGACATTGCACAGTGTCCACAAAGTTATATCTTATTCAAATAACGAAATTGTGTTAGTACCGTAACTGAATATTTAGAAGTTTTAGGGAACATATTCGCGTTTTTAATTAATAATAATTTAACTAATTATAATAATTATAATTTGGCTTCTCTAGACTAATTGTCTGAATATTAGCAACGCTACTAGTAGGATTCTCCTTGTTCTTATGTCGCACTCGTTCAAGCGTCGCTTAGACGTCGCATGACTGTGTTATGAGATGTCGTTTGAAATGAGTATGGCCGAGATTCTTTAATCTTTTAAACTAGCTGTGACTTTGGACGGCCAGTTAGGTTATATTTTGCCGACAAAATTCAGGTTTGTGAGTTGGTAAATTTCGACTGAGCATGTCGTAAGTTGTATACTTTGAATCCATGCTCACGTAGAGTGGGCTGCGCGTTGACTGATCTAGGCTTTGAACCCAAACCGCTTGCATGCGGTGTGAACGCTCTAACCGTTACGCCATATCCCCTTCATAAGCAAGCAGTATTTATTATTTACATGTATTCATCTACAACACTATAAATATAAATGGCATTAACAACGGCGCCAGTTATTTATGGAGCAGAGTGAAGCTATAAGCATGACAGTACTAATACTATAATATAATACTTTACCTCGGACCTGGTGACTACGACACGAGTGAGCTGCCTCGTATTTGTACTCAGACCCTTGATGCTCTTGTGCAACCTCTCTGCGAAATATGCTGCGCTGTCTTTAGCGTACTTCACTGCGTACATATAAAATAGCAAAATTAATCCGTTAATAATTAATAAGTTAAATAAATCAACTCAGTAGTAGTTGTCAATGAGCGAAAAGTTTTCTTCTGTTTTATTAAGAATAATATTCTATTGATGGTTTAATTCGTAGTGATGTGTGCTGTTGGGGACGTCCCTGACCACATCCCTGGATGAGGGAGCGGACGTTGAACCTTTATTATTATTATTATTATTCGATATTTGTTAAATATTTAATCTATAAATACAGTTCAAGCTTGTCTTGCTATTAGACAGTAAATATTAAAAATGGCGGTTTACTTCTAGAAGCTTATCAAATGTGTCTGCTTACTTGTAGCTAAGTCTATGAAAGATAGCTAAATTACATATGAGTAAAAATGGAACTCAGTTCAGCAAGACTGCGTCAAAAATTAGAGCTGTAGAACCAATTCTAAGTTTGTTTTATAAGAGTTCTATAGACCTATAGATATTGATCTGGCATAAAATCCTTAATTAACATAACATAACAATACAGAGTCAGGCAGCAATTATATACTTGTTTAAGACTCATCAGACTCCTAACTAATACCAATTAATATTGATAACACCTCATAGTTCAATATAAAATGTCTAATTTCAACTAACTGTACATCGTAAAATACTTAATTAGTCCTACTTTATAAATCAAATCATACAAACTTAATGTCAACATATCAAATTTATACATATGTATCACACTGAACATGCAATTAGCATCTATTTACATGTTCCTATGTTTATCATATTTGTACAATTTTGATACAATATCTATGTCAATGTCATTGATGTAAACTAAAAATAACAGAGGTCCTAAAACAGAGCCCTGTGGCACACCACTCTTCACTGCTGCCCATTTCGAGAACTCGTCCTCGACACACACCCTTTGTTTTCTATTGCTTAACCTATTGCCAATCCACTTTAAAAGTTTGCCCGTTATTCCATGTGCTTCCAACTTACTAAGTAATATTTTATGTGGAGCTTTATCAAACGCTTTAGCAAAGTCTAGATAGATCTATAAGATATCAATGCTATTTTTATTATCTATTTCCTTTGTAATATATTCTAAAAACTCTAGCAAATTAGTTAAACAAGAACGCCCACTAATAAAACCATGCTGACTATTTCTAATTAAGTTATATTCTTCCAAGAAACTATTTATTTATCCTTAATAATGCTTTCAAATATCTTACCGATTATGCTTGTTAAGCTAATAGGCCTATAATTTTCTGCTTTATCCCTATTCCCCTTTTTATGTATTGGAACTACTTTGGCATTCTTAAAATCTTGAGGAACCACCCCTACTTCCATTGATGCTTTTAGTAGGTTTAACAGAGCTGGTGCTAATTCATCTCTTAGCTCTGAAACCAGTTTTCCATGAATATCATCTGGACCTTGACTTTTATTGACATTTAGCGAATTTAATTTATTTATAATATCATCAATATCAAACTCAATATTATGTAAGGAGCATTCAAAGTTACCTTTGAAGATCTTAGCGGGTACTGGCATATTAATTCATAATCTTAGTAAGAAAAGTTTACACAAAGTCAGTTAGATACATTTCGGGCACCATTTTTTATCTGTTTGAATGATGAAATAAAGATGAAAATGAAAATACTGAAGAAAAACAGTGGACAGAGATACAGAATACAGACAGAATGTATAATGCAGTCAAATTTCTTTTACAAAAACTGCGAAGAATCCATTGAGTTTTAAATAAATATTTAGAGAGAGAGAGAGAGAGAAAGTTGGAGAGAAAGAGAGGCAGAGAAAGAGAGAGGGAAAGTAGGAGAGAGAAAGAGAGATAGAGAGGCAAAGAAAGAGAGTGAAAATAGGAGAGAGACATACAAAGAGAGAGAGAGAGAGAGAGAGAGAGAGAGAGAGAGGTGTACTTAGGGAACCTAAAGCGACATAGGCAGACTTGAGATCTCCACTCGTCTCACTCCTTAAATCTTTCTCTATGTCGTTGCCTGATATTTTCTCATACTCGACGAATGTGGCTCTTAGTTGGGCTAGACTCCTTGAACAGAGAATCGACGTAATCAGCTCCTCATCTGTGCCAAACCTTCCAGCACCTGCCTATCAATTAGGCAATCAATCAGAAAATCATTCAGTTAATCAATCAATCACGCAATTAGTTAGTATCATAGAACAATATTGAAGTAACTGTCTCAATACTCACACCTGCCAAACAACAAGCAGTCAGCAGAGTATCAAGTAATCAATCTCTCAGAGAGAGAGAGAGAGAGAGAGAGAGAGAGAGAGAGAGAGATGTGTGTTTATTTCAGCATCAACACCAAATCACTGACAAATACAAATAGAAATAAACATTTAAATGAAATATAATCAGATCAATCAATCAAATAAATCAGTCTCTAAGTTAAATCAGTTTCTATTGAGAATTATTGAGATGTCCATCCTGTTCTCAATCGATCAATCCTTCAATTGTAATTTTTGCAAAGCGTATTTTGCTCATAAAAGTGTTTCAGAACTTCAGAAATGTTTTGAAGCATAGAAGTAAAGAGTAATTCACTTAAATTGAGTGCCCCTAACACTAGCTGCGCATGTAATGCGACGCCGTCGTCTTTAGCCTAAAGTAACTAAGTAATCATTGATATTTTGAAAGATAATATCAATGTTCAACTAGCTTGTTAACACAATAGTGGTTTACCTCGGCAAATAAAATTATTTATCGATTCAATGCTGTAAATACCAGGCACTATAAATTGAGTAAAGAAACAAACACTGAAATGTTTATAGTAATCATTTCATTTGAAATATTTTATAATTTTTTTCGGAAAGGTAGTGTTACGAATTAAAGTTTAGAAATTACGCTCACATCATAGAGTGCCTGAGCATCATTGACAGCTTTGACTTGATCAACTACCGTAGAATCGCTTCTGCGGAGGTTTAACGCCACTTTCAGAAGCTTCTTGAAGTCACCGCTCGTTTCCAGCTCTATGTCGCTTTCCATTTCCCTTCCAAAATCTGCAAGAGCAACAACAAATGCTTTAGAGTTGATTGTGCTGCTGGAGATTATTGGCAGCGATTACTCGTAACTTTATTTTCTATTATTAATTATATTATATTATTAATTATTATTATATTATTATTAATTTTATTTTAAGGTTTTTTAATTTTTTGTAGTGATTTATGTTGTATTTTTTATTTCTTTTGTATGTGTTTCTTACTCAGTGGCGGATCCAGGGGGGCCCAGGGGGCCCGGCACCCCCCCCTTAGGCCCGACGATAAAAATTTTAAACTATATTTTCATTGTTTCTATGGCAATTTCTAAGTGTCAGTATGTTTGTAAGGGTAGTGGCTAGGGTGGAGGGGGGGATACAAGAGGGAACTCAGTTTCACTAGATCAATTTTTTGCAATATTGCATATGGGACTTGGGGCCCATATTTTGTATACTAGGAGCCCTGTAAATGGAATGGGGCCCGAAAAATGTTGATCGTTTCACTAGCTCTCAATTTTCGCTTTAACCTATGTACAAGAGGAAAAAAGGTGCTAATGAAAAATGTGAACACTGTTCCGCAGAAGTGCTGCAAGCAGTCTTGGCTGGGAGGGGCTTAAACCCCCTCCTACCGCCAAATTTAGGGCACTTTTGCAATTCGTCCAGATCCGCTAAGTTTCTTCCGAGTTGAAAATAATAACCTACTTTTTTCCAAAACAAATGTAGGATTGTAGGCATTTTAGGTTTTCCTCTCACTTTAGTACGGGTATGAATGGGGGGGGGGGGGGGGGTAATATACACTCACTCTACTAGCCGAGCTCAGTAGTGAAAACATTTCGAGCCCCCCCCCCCCCCCCTTCCCTCACAGCATTTTTTCTGATTTCGTCACATGTCCCGAAAAGGTGGGGCGTAAGCAAAAAATGTGTGCATTCTTAAAAGAAATTCGGGCCTCCTTAAAAAATTCCTGGATCCGACCCTGTTCTTACTGCCATGAATTTGGTGAAATTAAAATTGTGTAACTTGATGGCTTTTAGCACTAGACTTAAAGCATGACATAATATTTGAACAATTAATTGAGTCATATAAGTCTATATATCAAATCAAACGAACTCTATGGCAATTATACAATCCATATAGATCGTAATGCTATTAAATGTATGTTAAATAAACGTATATTTTATACACACACATTTAAGATTATGGTGAGAAAACTATAATTATGAAATCAACAAGTACACTAAGAGATCTTCCACTGAAATATGGGCAGGTGTATATCAGAGCTTACTTGTGACATAGTGCATTTTGATAACATTCAGCTCCTCATAGGATCTTGTTATCAATATCTCTATTAGGGTCCCTTCATCAGTGCCTAATCCCTGAACAAAGATATTAAACAAAAAAGCAAACATCAGAAGTACTAGATGCATATATAAATGGTGAAGAAAAAGAGAAATAGAGATAGAGAACGAGAAAGAGAGAGAGAGAGAGAGAGCGAGAGAGAGAGAGAGAAAGAAGTACGCACATAGGTGTTTAAATAACAGGACGCAGGAATGTCCCACAAATAATTATTATAAATTATTAATTTTATTGTTTCTCAAAAAACTTTATAACAACGTGGAGCATTAAACATTTTGTTCGGTAGTTATTATCAGGAGATTATTTACCTCCATGGCGTGCATGACCTCATGTGCCAAGAACACATTGACGTCCTCCATTAGAGCCTGTACCAGTCTACCAAACTTTCCGCTCAAATCAGACTTTAAATCCAAAAGTAAATCCTGACAATCAATCAATAAAATTAATTTGTTAATCAATATATCAAAATATCAAGCAAACAATCAAGTGTTGTTAATTAATTAATTAAATAAATAAACAAAAAATCACCAATCCATCAATTATTCAGTTAAACGAGTAAGCAATCGATCATAGAATCACTGATCCATTCATTAATTCAACCATTCGACTGTTCTATCATTCAAATACCATTCAGGCAACTAATCAACTAACCAGCCAACACTAACCTATCAGCCAAAACAACAACTAATAAACCAATCAATTTGTGCACATGATATTTTTCCCACGTCGGGTTTAGAAAGCTAAAGCAAAAAACCCCCAATGCACGATTGCACATTAGCAGGTTCCCGACACGTAATCAATTAATCATACCAATGATCTGCTTTATCGAAACTACTAATGATAGCATTCTATCGACGACTTAGGCGATTTCGTCGTAAAGGATATTATCCATAGAAAAACTTGAATGCAACATTTACTTTTTTTATACTATACTTCATTTAAATTTTCTAACAGTTAAAAAAATAAGTACTAAATTTTAAAACTTTGAATAAAGTTAGATAAAATTATAAACACATTAATTACAAAAAGAGTTTAACAACGATATGAAGTTGAGTGAATCGCACACCAGGGGCCAGCACATAACTTAACTAAGTCTATGTGATGGACGTACTACCCTGGAATAGAGAGTGTTGTAAAGCTGCTTGATTTCCTGTCGCTGTCGATTAGTATGCTTGCTCAGCACGTCGATTACCTTCTTCTCGTTCGTTCCTAAATATTGTGTTGGTCAAATATGTTAAATATGCTAAATGTTCAAATAACGTAGGGGTAACGTCATGAAGTTTTAAATGACAGATCCTTAGGTGAATTCAACCCTCGTGGTTTCGAATTCCAGCCGCGCTTGATCGGAGAGTAAAATCTGGGACATTCACTGGACTGCTATAAGGGAAATGGTCTAAATTACCTAACGGTTTAAACATGTGGTATTAAAAGTGATAGATATCAACACAGTTTATCATTTCACTATTATGGGTGCTTACTTTTTCCCTTTAAAGATAATTTGACAGACTTAAGTTTTGTGTAAAATCAAGATGGTGGAGTTTTATTGGCACCGCGGACAAAATGAAACTTGAAGCTTTTCTTAGGAAGGTTAAAAAGTGCAACTTTTGTGATGATATCCGTCTGTTTAGTGAAATTGCTGAAGAAGCAGACAGGAGATTTTTAAATATTTTTTATAACTCTCATCACGTTTTGTTTTCTATCATGCCAATACTGAAGGGAAAATAATAGTCGTCATAAATTTATTGCTATATAATTAACGCATTTATACAGAATTATACTATACGTACCCATAATTAAATTATAATTATACATAACTATACATAATTATACAATAATAAATATAATTATGAACAGTATGGTGTGTACTATGCTTAAATTGCTCAAGAGTTTACAATTTTAATGATAAATGGTTTGAAAGATCAACAATATAAATTTATGCTATATTTTATTCTCTTTCTTTGTGCACTGCCTACTGGCAGGTCCATGGTACATAACTAAGTTATAATTAAGTTATTAAGTAATTAAGTTACTAAGTAATTAAGTTATAATTATATTTTATTATAACTTTTTAATACTTTAACATTGTTGTGTTTTAAATAAAGTCTATATTATGCTACATAATTCAGCTTTACAATTTGTTGTGAAGTTGCGTATAATATTTAAGTTTTGTCATGAAACATTGCATTAAAATGTGATGTGAAATAATATAGCATTGCATTTATACTGCAGTGTGTTGTGACGTAATACCTTATAGCAGTTTTTTGTTATGTAACGTTATATTGTAAACTGTAAAGTGCTGCGATGCAGCAATGTATTAATGTTGGATATGAAGTAGTATTTTATTGTATTGCGTTTGTATCGTAGTGTATTTTGACGCAACAGTGTATAGAAGTGTATTGTGATGCTCCCTGAGATAGAGGTAATATTGAATTAGCATGTGTTACCTTATAACAGTGTATTGTAATTATGTTGTAATGTAACATTGTATGATAATATGTTGCATTGTAACATAGCATACGTCGTCGTGTGACATTGTATTGTAATGTGTCGGCTTCTAAAAAATGTAGTGCAATATGTTGTCATGTAACATTGCGTTGCAGTGTGCTGTGACAACATATGGTTACTACACTGTACTAAAGTCTCTAACCGCATCCTTTCATTGCCTGGCGCAAGGCTGCAGCAGCCGTGTCTGCAGAGAAGTGCGCATTGGGCTTAATCTACATCAGCAACCAATACATAATTGGACAAATGCAGTAGAAATTGTTTTGCTGCATTTTTAATATTCCTTATAATTATATACATGTTATAAGCATATGCAGTAGAGTTTCCTTTCTGATGGTTGCTGTTTTTGTAGTTTTCGTTATTTCCACCTTTTCCGGGCCCACCATGGTTACTAGTAATCGTTGCCTTTGTTTTATGTTAGGTCAAAGGTACATATTAGGTCAAAGGTACGCATTTAGGCCAATAATTAACTTTCGCTATGAGCAGCGAATATATACGATTGCATGGTTGATTCCGTCAAGGTTTATACTGAAGATCACATAACCTAAATTAGTATGAGGAAAATGCGGCTTCTGAGAGTTTCATTTTCTTATTGCCTTCCTCAGGCCATTCAATGTCGTCTCACACGACGCGCGCTATTCTGCTGCTGCCCGGACACAATACGGGTAATGAAAACACTGTGCTACAAGAATAGAAATATCTATATACTTTATAGTTTGCATATTGTATAATGATTAGGCCTAACTAAAACAATACATGTGTCTATGCAAATTCAAAATTACAACTATCATGCATACAGATGCGTTCCCTTCATAATTCATAAAATGTCTGTTATGACATATACAATGTAAGTGGTAAATTTATATATATATATATATATATATATATATACAGTATATATACTGCAAATAAACGAATACATATACTTACATTTATACAAGCTTTCTCTTAGTGCACTGCCTACTGGCAGGTCCATGGTACGTAACGCCTCTACTCTTCTCTGTCTTCCGCCTTCCTCGTCATTTTCACATATGAGTGGGTCTTTAAATCATCTAACATACCTAATCTCGGCATGACCCTGCCTCTTTTTCCTTCCATTCTACCTTCTATAACCTCTTTTAATAGACCTTCCCCCCTTAGAATGTGTCCTATTCATCTCTTCTTCCTATTTCTTAATACATTTATCAACTGTCTATCTGTGCCAACTCTCTCCAGGACTTCCTCATTTGTAACCTTTTGAGTCCAGCTGATCCTCTCCATTCTTCTTCAAATCCACATTTCCAATGCCTCCAGTTTCCTAATATCTTCCTTCTTTAAGGTCCATGTTTCACATTCATACAATAGCGTGGTCCAAACCAAAGTTTTCACTATCTTTATCTTTGTGTCTTTCTTTAGACTTTTTGTTAATAGTTCTTTTCTACTACCAAAGGCCGCTTTGCTTGTGCAATCCTGTTGCATATTTCAGTCTCATATTTCCCACCATCGGTTATAGTATGACCCAAATATTTGAAACTCCTTACCTGTTCCAATTTCGTACCATTTATTGTGATATTAGCTTCACCTTTATTATTAGACACTCTCATAACCTTGGTCTTTTTTATATTAATCTTCATGCCATATCTTAGGGCCGTATCATTCAGCCTATCCATTATCTTCTGCAATCCAATCTCGCTGCCCGCTACGATTCCTTGGTCATCTGCAAATCGTACATCTTGTAACAAATTCTCTCCTACTTAATATATATCGGGTAAATAGGATAGTTTTCTCAGGGATTGACGCCCCCTGCCCGGTAAATGTCAGTCAAAGCTGAGGAAGGCATAGGGGGCTCACCTCGTCAAAAAGCATATCCCCCAAGAAAATAATGGTATATCACGACAAAAATGAACGCCCCCAGTCCCGTGCACCCCTTAAATGGGGAGGGGGTGGTAAGAATCCCACGGCCAGACGGCACCTTGGGTGCCCCACAGATATACCAGGAGGACATTTCATGCGCCCCAAAAGGATAAGTGCCGGCACATGGAATGTGCGAACTATGGGAGAAAGGGGAAAGTTAGAAAATGTAAAGGGAAATGGAGAAAGGGAAAATAAATGTCCTAGGGATGAGTGAAGTAAGGTGGTTGGGAACTGGAGATTTTATAAGTGATGGGTACAGGGTTATATACTCCGGAGGAGATAAAAAGGAGAAGGGTGTGGCAATATTACGTATATTACGTAATATTGTATATTACGTTATGTAGGCAATTATTTCCTGACATCCGTTCGGCAATTTGGTTTTAAACAAAAAGTGGGATGTAGTAACGCAATTTATTCTTTAAGAAAAATTATTGAATATTTCACAAGTAAAAGCTCTACTGTAAATATTTGTTCGTTAGATGCATCGAAAGCATTTGATAAAATTAATTTCAAAATGCTATTCTGCAAAATGATGAACAGAAACTTACCAAGAGTGCTAATTGAACTATTGTTAAATTGGTACGGCAAATTAAATTCACGTGTTAAGTGGAATGATGCTGTATCAAGTAGTTTTAACGTTACTTCGGGAGTAAGACAGGGCGGTATTTTATCTCCAATACTGTTTGCTGTATGTGCCGATGATATGCTAGTTAAGCTTGAAAAATCCAAAATTGGTTGTTTCGTATCTTCTCTGTGCTGCAATTCCTTTATGTATGCGGACGATTTAATACTATTATCGTTGACAGTTACAGATTTACAGTCCCTAATTGAAATCAGCACAAATGAATTAGCTAATGTAGGTTTAAGTGTTAATTGTATTAAGACATTCTGCATTAGAATTGGTCCAAGCCATAATATTAAGCCCATTAATATGAGAATTGATAACAGAAGCATAGAGTGGGTTAATGAAATACGTTATTTGGGATTAGTTTTGGTGTCATCAAAAAGTTTCAAAATTAATATTCAAAATCGTAAACATAAATTTTTTAGAGCACTTAACGCTATCTTCAGCAAAATTGGGGGCAACGCTGCACCTTCTGTAGTTATCTCACTTGTTGAATCATATTGTGTACCCATTTTGCTGTATGGTTCTGAATGTGTAGAATTGGCATAGTCTCTGATTCAGAGCCTAGAAAATGCTTATTCTCAATTGTTTAGCAAGTTATTTCGTACATTCGCTAAGAAAACAATTAATCAGTGTCAGTTTTTTTCGGATCAATTGCCGATTGAACTAAAGATTGCAAATAGAAGATTTAATTTTTTGAGGAAATTGTGTCTTTCTGATACCTCTTGTAAATACTTTAATTGTTTTAATGGAGAGTTGTTGCCATTGATTAATAAATACTGCGTCAACGTAATTAATAGGCCTACCTGTACCTTGCCAGTGAGCTTACAAGTTGAGAGACTTGACTTTAAGTCATTATTGCGAAACTACTTTGAACGTTCGCTAGAAATCAATTAATGTTTAGTTATTCATTTTTAGTTTATTGATTGAGTGTATGCTTGCGTCTAATTTTTTTCAGCACTAGGCCTACTTGTATGTTTACTTGTGTGATTGTATTGCTGTTTGTTTCTTGTCTTGCTACCTGTGTGGTGAAATAAAAGCTATATATAATAATATTGGATAGAAATGTAAGTGAACGAGTAACAAAGGTTCTTCAGTGCAGTGACAGACTGATATTAGTGCGGATCAAAGCAGATCCAGTAGATTTGGTGTTTATCCAAATCTACATGCCTACATCAGCCTCAGAGGATGAGGAAATTGAAGCGATGTACGAAAAAATAGAAGGAATGATTAAAGGAGAAAAAGCCACAGATCAAGTGATAGTTATGGGGGATTGGAACGCGGGGTGGGTGAAGGAAGAGATGGAAATGAAGTTGGGGAATATGGTCTAGGAAAAAGAAATGAGAGAGACAGAAATTGGTTGACTTTTGCAATAGAATGAGATTAGTGGTGTCCAACACTTGGTTCAAACATGAGAAGAGAAGGCGTTACACATGGAAGAAACCAGGAAGCACCGGAAACGAGGGAAGATACCAGTTAGACTATATTCTGTTAAAGCAACGGTACAGGAACAGTGTGAAGAATTCAAGGGCTTCCAGGAGCCGATATTAATTCAGACCACAATCTAGTAATGGCAAAAGTAGGGCTTCAGTTGAAGAAAATACTTAAGAAGAAAAGCAGTAAGAGATGGAATTTGAACGGATTGAACGAGAAAAGAAGTCAGTTTCAGGAAGCAGTGGAAAGAAAAGTTAAGGAAATGAAGGACTACGAAAGAACAGGGGTAAATGAAAGATGGTGTCAGCTAAAGGAAGCTATTAAAATAGGTGCAAAAGAAGTTTATGGCTTTCTTAAAGCAAATACAGCTAAAAAACCTTGGATCACAAGCGAGATGCTTGACAAAATGGATGAAAGGAGGAAATGGAAAAGTATTGACACCAGTCATGGCCGAAGGAAATATAGAAGCTTAAACAGTGAACTTAGAAGAATTACAGACAAAGCAAAAGATCATTGGTGGAGTGAAAAGTGTTGATGATTTAGCAAATATGATAGAAGAGGGAGGTCGGATCTATTATACCAGGAAGTCAGGATATTAACAAGAACCGATAAGAAAAAGAAAGGAGATGCAAAGAACATTAGTATAATGGGTAAAGATGGGGAATTGAAGACAGAGCTGGAAGAAGTAAAAGAAAGATGGAGAGAATATGTAGAGGAATTGTATGATAAGGCTGGGAAACCAGTTCAAGAGGATTTTAAAATAGAAGAAGAGAAATTCATAGAAGACGATAAAAGGGGCCCCCATTTAATGAAGGAGGAAATTTATTCTGCAATTAACAGTATGAAGAAGGGGAAGGCAGCCGGAATAGATGAAATCCCAGCAGAATTTTTGAAAATGTTGGAAGGAGAAACACTCAAAAAGTTAATGGAGGTATGTATGAAAGTGTACAATAGAGGTATTTGGCCAGACGACTTTACCAAGTCAGTGATGATTCCAATTCCCAAAAAAACCAATGCTGTGGAGTGTTCGGATTACAGAACAATCAGCTAATACCTCAGCATCGAAGATCTTATTAAAGATAGTAAATAATCGCATTCAGTCGAAAGCAGAGATGATACTGAGCAAGACACAATTTGGTTTTAGGAAAGGATGCGGCACAAGAGAAGCAATAGGTGTAATGCGGGTTCTTTGCGAAAGAAGCTTAGAATATGGAAATGACGTTTTTGTATGCTTTGTAGACTTCGAGAAGGCATTTGACAGGATTGATTGGATAACGATGATGAATATCTTAAAAAGAATAGGAATTGACTGGAGAGTAGAAGACTAATTTTAAACTTGTACATGAATCAAAGAGCAGTAGTCAAAATCCAACAAGAATACTCAGAAGAAGGTGAAATAGGACGTGGAGTAAGACAAGGTTGTAGCATTTCGCCGCTGCTGTTTAACATTTTAGGCATTAACACATGTTAATTTGGGCATCCTGACACATACATCGTGCAAAACACAATCCTACTATTATGCTTGACAGAATGTATACCAAAGTGTGAACATATTACTTACCGCTGCCATTCTAAGATGCAATCAATCTCGATCACTTATAGACTCTTTATGTAATACCCTCTACATGTATATTTTCTACAATATACAAATGACCTTATACATGCTTGTCATTGATTGAGCAATTTTACCTAAAAATGTGAAACATGCTTAAAAAGCTTGCAGCTTTAATATGAGACATTGAATTACATGTAATGAAAAGCACATATAACATATTGATTCTAAATTTGAATCTAAAGCATAAAAATATATTGGGACTAATAAATTTAAATATGCTGAGATAAATGCCCTTTTAAAATTGAATGAAATATCAGTAACGCATTTTAAAAAACATGATTGGTATTTTAAGAAAAGGCTACTAGAAATGATTAAAGCCCTATGCATATCTTCAAGCATTATCAATATAAAAATTGCTTATAAGTATATACATACAGCTGTATATGTATATAACTACATATATATATATATATATATATATATACACACACACACATACATATTATATATATCGAACGTATGCTGCATCGTATAAGGGGTTTAAGAATAAAATTCTGAGACAAGGATCTACTATCTGTCATCCTTTTCTTCAGGTGTCGTGCGTATTCCAACCTGGGTAGTCATGGTCATGCTCCACCATATGTCTCTGTTCATTGTTGTTCTGATCATTTCTCTTTCCGTTATCTGCATCCACTTACTCTTAAAAACGACATCCGTGGACGACCCTTAATTCGTAGCTGTCTATATTTTCCCGTAACTGTGGTATTCTCAACTATTTTGTTGTCCATAATTTTTCCGATAAACTTCGTATGGTGGCTCCATACTCAGTTTAAAAGATCACGACTAATTGACATTCTCTGTAGAGTTTCTTCATTAGTAATGAATGTTTGAATGCGTAACATTCTCCGATACAACTACATCTCTGCTACTTCCAGTTTTCTTTCCATTGCAGAAGTAATTTCCAACATTCACTTCCATATAGTAATATTGATTGGATATAATATATTAAAGGTCTTGACGTATATATGGATAACTTAGACATTTTACAGCAGACCTCTTTAGACATTTTTAGCTTCTGTTTATCTCGTTGTCACATTTCCCGTTTTGGTGAACAAGTCTGACATTAGGTGCGGGACAAATCAATCAAGATATGATGATAAAAGTATGAATTATTAAAATTCTTAAAATTATAAAATATATTTAAATCAAGATATGATGATAAACGCATGATGACCATAAAGTCAGTTATTCCTCAAAGTTCTGCTTAAATTTCATAATTATCTCCAGTTCTTAATGTAATCTTAGTTTTTTTTAATTATCTGTGTTTTTAAGCTAAATTGAAAAGTAAGTGTTACAACCACATGCTGGATTTTTATTTTTTTGGAGTAATAAAGTAATTATAAATTTATAATGAAATAATGATACTATATAATATACTTCGCTAGTAAATTTTGAACCCAATATTATTCCGCAAACAATGAGAATGGCTACAGCGCACATTAATCTATATTAAACAGTAGGCCCTATTCGAACAATTGATCTGACATTTGTCTCCACCCATGATCACGTGACTAGCCGTGAACACCAGCTAATTTTTACATCTACACCACTAGGCCTATCTCTATCCTATAAAGTGAGGCTTTAATTTAGCCGGCTGAAAGTACAATCGTTGTAAATTGTTATCGGGGGAGTATGTGCGGGGTTTCGAATTCAAGGCTCGTATTCTGATGAAAACCATTGAAGAGATGAAGTTGATTTTAATTCTCTGTTTCGCACTTATCTTCGATTGCCATTTATTGGCAACGGTTGTTAAAATAGTCCGATAAGATATCTGAAAGCCTATCCTAAAAATATGTTTTTAAATCATTGAAGAATAAAAGTGATTGACACTATAAACGATTTAACAATCTATTAATTTAATTAACAGTTTAAATATAACTATAATAATAATAATAATAAAGGTTTAACGTCCGTTTCCTCATCCAGGGATGATGTCAGGGACGTCCCCAACAGCACATATCACTACAGATCAATTCACCCAGATCATAGGCTCTACATTATCCTGGTTCTGATAATATTCGTTAGATGAAATTTTTAAATAATAGATGATGTTTGATCTACATGTATATTGGCCAAAATGGATGCCATGAAAAGGTACGGTTACGGAAAGGTTACGGTTGCCGTTATAATTTATTTTAATAAGTTACAAAAAGGCACATAAATAAGACAAACAAATTATACAATATTCCATAAAAAGAGAAAACAATAATTATTTAAGATATCTAACCTGTTGGATATTCCACACGTTTCAAGTTTTATCAATATGCAGAAGAATCGATACCTCATTTTTATTTCATCAATTGTTCTTGATTCAATCAATCAATGAGAATTTAACGTCCGGTTCCTCGCCAGAAGGTAATGTCAGGGACGCCAATTCTGATGCAAATATTTATAAATAAACTATCATTAGAGTAATACTTTCCATCGTTGCTTGTAAAGTCTTTTCTTCAGCTATTAGGAGCCGCTTAAAAAGAGAAAGTTGACGAGCAATTAAAACGTGAACTACGAATGAATTCTTAAAATGAATTCATTTACAGAAAATGATTTATTTTTTATTTACATCCGTACCAGAGGAGCTTATGTTACATAACGTTCCCTTCATAGAAGATCAAAATAGTTAATCTTGATTTATATACCTTTAGAGGCATTGGATGATTATGATTATGATTATATACCTTTAGAGGCATTGGATGGGTAAACAGGATTGTTTCTCAGGGAATGACGCTCCTGCCCAGTAAATGTAAGTCGAAGCTGAGGAAGGCATAGGGGGTCCACCTCTTCATAAGCAGAATCCCCCAAGAATAATGGTATATAAAAAGAAATGTTATAGATGATTTACAGATCCACTCATACGTGGACATGAAGAGGAGAACGGAAAATAGAGAAGAGTGGAGGCGTTATATACCATGGACCTGCCAGCAGGCAGTGCACTAAGAGAGAGAGAGAGAGAGAGGCATTGGAAATGTGGATATGGAGAACAATGGAAAGGATTAGCTTGACTCAAAAGGTTACAAATGAGGAAGTCCTGGAGAGAGTTGGCACAGCTAGACAGTTGATAAATGTATTAAGAAATAGGAAGAAGAGTTGGATAGGTCACATTTTAAGAGGGAAAAGTCTACTAAAAGAGGTCATAGAAGGCAGAATGGAAGGAAATAGAGACATGCAGAGGCATATGATTTATAGATCCAATCATATGTGGACATGAAGAAGAAAGCAGAAGACAGAGAAGCGTGGAGGTATTATATACCATGGACCTGCCAGTAGACAGTGCACTAAGAGAGAGATACCTTTAGAGACCAGAAATTGACGAAGCAACATATTCTCTTACTTGAATTACTCTATGCAAGATAAAAAACTGGCATCGCCAACATATCATTCATTTGAGAGATTTAGGAAATTTCGCAAGTGTAATCGGCTACTAGTTTAGTTTAATTCCAGTTAAACAACCTACACGTGTTAACAGTTATATTATGATTAGTGTCGACAAGCGTTCGTCACACAGTGACTTAGCTGTGCGTTATAGAACGCTATCTGGTGCACGGATAGATGAAAATAATAAATTTGAGTCCAGTTAATGTCCGTGTTGTGCCCGGGTTATTGAAGAATAGATCAACCGTGGACTGCAGTGTCGTAAAGGCATAAGATCCAAATCAACGTCAGAAAGGGCATTCGGATGCATGGTGAGCTCTTACGCGCCAGAAATTGCTACAATATTTTTCAATACCGATACGAGCTAAAATGAGATTCAAAGGAAGATGATGATGATGATGATGATAAGTTAAAAACGTGTTATTAAGTTATTAAGCTAGTTATTAAGCTGGCTTTCTGAATTTTAGATTCATCTTTTTCAACGATCGAATCTACTTCAAATATTGTAACTCGTCAATCAGCAATAAGTTCAAAATTTTACTCCTCGGCTCATGGTTATGCTTATAGATTTCGATGGTGTTATAAATAACAGTAACAACAGTAACATAATCCAAATTCTGTCACTTCTTAATACGGATCAACAGACATCCGTTAATAAAAATTTATCAATCTTGCTCAACATTTACTTAATCAGTATTCATTTTTAGATGTATATTGAGTCTGTATCATCTGTTCTTTTTAGGACCGCGTGTACTTTCTGCTTGTTTATTGTTTTATATTTGCCTTTATGTCTGATGATTTGTCAACTACATAGGCTGCTCTTAAAGTTTTTGACGACTTTTGTGTATTTTACTGCATATGTTGATTGCGTTGAAAATGAGCATCATTCTCTCTCTCACTCACTCTCTCTCTCTCTCTCTCATTCTCATATAGCATCAAGGGTTGACTGACTAGCGGACTGTTAATCAGCTTCAATGATTTTGATATAATACAAAGGTTTTTGAGGCATAATTATCATGATGACGGTGCAAATTAGTTGGCTGCTTTTTTTTGTATCAGAGTCTGCAAGCAAAGCAAATTATTACATTAGCCTTAAAAAGATGATTTGTCATTACATTGCAGATCATCCGTAGGTGTTAATAAAATGTGCATATATTCAGGAATCAGGATTGTCCGGGAATAAGTTTCCACTAGATTTAAATGTTAAAATTTCTCTAAGTGAAACTTGTTTGTTAAGTTTTTAATTCTAGACACTTTCTCATTTTGAATTGGGTAAAGTTTTAATCACGATGTAAAGAAATAATACATCCTATTCTGAGTAGGATGTATTTTTTATTAGGTTCATTATTAGATTTTTTCTAATATCTAACGCCTAATATAACGCTTTGCGAAAGATATCAAATTATCAATGACAGGCGAGCATGGTATTTGAACTTCACATTTCAATATTGTGTTATTATAAGACGAGTTCAATTCCATGAAAAATATGTACATATTTTGTTAGAACGTTGAGTTTATAAAACTACGATTTTGCATCAAGTTTATAAGCACATGAAAGCATTTCAACGGATAACAATAAATAAGCGAATTACTGAATAATCTAAAGTATATGTGAAAAATATTCTTAGCCGCTCATATCAAATTATCACACTTTGTATCTGCATTAAAAAATTATAATCCTAAGGGTCTTAAAAGTGTCAAGGTTTGGTTAAGGTTATTCGAGATAAATACGAGGAACCGAGTCTATTTAAATTAAGTGCATTAATTCATTTGAACCTATTAAATATATTATAAACATATAGATTATACCAGTGAGAGCATTAAGAATTCATATAATTAGAAATATTCTAAATTTCTAAGTCTCTGGAGACATTAGCTAGTGGGCCCATTAACTTCTCTCGAACCATCTAGCAACATAGCAACTGCTTTAAACCGTTCATGAAAGCTACCAAGTGAGTCAACGATAGGTTATCGGAAATACGAAAATGATATCAGTAGCAGCACTCATTTTACGACAACTGATTTTATCATGTTCAGTGACTCTTAACTTAAGTCTGTGCACTTTGAGATAAATATCAGAGAAATTTTTTAGAAATAATTCAGTCCGTGAGACACTATATAAGCTGAATTCTAGTTTTAGAAAGTAAAGGGTCTACGTGTAATTTGCTGTTCCAGTATTAATAATATCAATACCAAAGAAATAGTAGATGATGTAAATGTTATGGATGCAATTATTAACATGCTTAATAATTGGCGTCCTTGACATCATCCCTGGATGAGGAAACGGACGTTAAACCTTTATTATTATTATTATTATTATTATTATTATTATTATTAAGTTAGAGGTTTAATGGTTTTTAATTTCGTTTAGATTGTAAATGGTTATGATTTCCAGACGTAGGCCTATATATTTAAGTTTATAAACTATTTCATTCTTGTTTGATCAACTTTACAATATTCTACTTTCTGAAATTTTGTTAAATATAAAATTTTATTAGGAGTTGCGACCAGCGAATAGAAATATTATAAGCATGTAAATATATACCATAAATTATAACTAAGCTAGGTCGTTTATATAAAAAAAGATTTAAAAAGATTCTTGTAAACGTTATCATTTTCATTTCTATGACGCTACTGCGTTGTTCTAGAGATTTGAGTGACGTGAAAAATGACGTCATGGGATTTCTGCCGACGTCTTGGTAAGTGTTTAGAGCAGCTTAGCGAGGATACTCTTCAGACAATCTCCATAGTAACCGCTGCACTCGGTCGAGATGGCGTATGAGAGCTTCATTTTGTACTTGATTTGAAAGTTGAGAGCTATCTGAATCAGATCAACCTGTAATCACAAAAATTCATTGAAAATACTCTTGAAGTTCAATCAATTCTCAAAATTGATAGTAAAAGTGAGACTACGTGTATTTGACTTTTAATATTTGGGAACGGTGGGTGGTGTACTTTGGGTGTGCTGCAGATATAGTATAAGAAAATAAGTTATTTTCCATTTTGTCTCGATAGAAATTATGTACAGAGAGCTTTAAAGTGATACAACAGTCAACTACAATTTAAAAATTACGTGTATGTACTCTTCATTTGCATAAAGAAAACAAAATTATTTTTAGCCATTCATCATTATCTTGACTACAATAATCCTTAAATTACAGCCTAAATATAAGGGCAACTATTCTCATTTGCAGCTGTCTCCAGCGGGTGAATTTAAATGTGGCAAAGAAAATCATGTAACTGAAAAAGACAATTCGCTCTTTCATAACATATTTATATTATCATATTTCAATTGATTTATCGTCACCTTCCCTTAAATCCCAGTTTAACAAGGGTCGGGATACAAATGAACCGTCTCCGCTCTTCAATTCAATTAAATTCAGTTCAGGACTTATCATCATCATCATCATCTTCTTCTGCTTCTATTAAATCCCAGTTTAACCAAGGTCGGAATACGAGTAGACTTTCTCCAGTCTCTTTTATTCGTATTTTAGTAGACAGTCCAATAGTTATCATTAGATAATTTCTAAAGATTGATTGATCAAAAAATGGATGACCTCTTGACGGTTAACAAAGAGTCGGATCAGCCCGTCGTCGTCAGTACCTGCGCCCTCCATGAAGGTATACAGTCTCTGAACGAAGAAATCTGCCTTGCTTTTCGCACAGCTCACTGATGCAATACAAAATACAATACGACATTCTCTCAATTTCAGATTCTCATATCACTCTCAGTTTTTAAATGATCCAGTAATATTAACAGGTTCTAATTATATCGCTATATTTATTGTTTAATGAATTTATTACACTGGTGATTAATTGACAAACTGAATGATTTATTGAAGTTAAGATACCTATGGCTATAAGGACATCTCTAAGTGCCCCGCCTATCTCGCTAGTTATGGCCTCCTCGAGTTCTTTGTTTCTCAGTCTCTTGTAGGCCTCGTTGATGGCCACGAGCTGGGCGTTAGTGCGCGAGGAGATGATCTCCACGAACTTAGACTCATCGGTTCCCCAAAACTTTCCTTCACCAGCCTTTACAAACAGCACAATTACACTGATCAATACCGCAAGCATTCAATCTTTGTTACTGAAATTCAGTAATTGACTTGTTTCGGCTGGAGCCAGTGGCGACATCGGTAAGACACTCGAACGCGGATCAGTATGTGCGGGGTTCAATCCAGGGCTCGCCTGTCACTGACTTCACTTTCGAGTGAGGAAACTTACGTTAACCTTAGCTTTTTTCTTATGCTCTGAGCATAGTCCAACCGTTTACTGTGCTTGTCGTAAGAGACGAATTAGCAATAACTAAGGAAGGCTTCGGAAAATCAGCATAGAAGACTTGAAAGACTACAAAAAAGTTAAATACTACACAAATTTTGTTTAAAAAGCTAAAAAAACTAAGGTTAACATCAATTTCATCACTCGACAGCGATTTCAGTGACGTGAGAGCCCAAGAATTGAAGCCCGCACATACTAATCCGCGGTGGAGTATCTTACCGACTTCGCCACTGGCTCCAGCGAATTAAAGGCAACACCTTTGAAATTGAATCTGTTTGTCTATGGAGTGTGTCCAATAAGCTATGAAGGAAGAGAGAGAGGAGGACTCGTCCATAAATCTTTAAGCTGCTATTTGGTTCAACACTAAATTCATATAAATTCAATGACCTATAGAGAAATGTCTAGCGATTGCTTCAAGGGTTAAGTCAATATAGCACGAACGATTAGGTAACCGACTGCGAATAAGTGGATGCAGAATTAAAACCTAGTGCTAGCCACGTTACTAACGTTCGACTAGACATTAAATTGAACTGACGCTATACTTGGCTTGAAATTTGAAATAACATTTACGTACGTCGTATAGCGCTTTGGCGTCAGCATCAGCTGCTGCCAAGGCGGCTGCGGGATCGACTTTCGCTGGGGCTGCCTTCGATTCGACTTTTGGCGCTGAATCGACTTTGGATGCTGATTCTGCTTTTCCGTCAGCCTTGGTGTCAGACTTGTCTTTGGCTGGATCGACTTTGGCTTCAGACTTGTCTTTGGCTGGATCTACTTTGGCCGCTGCATCGATTTTCCCGTCCACTTTCACTTCGGCTTTGTCTTTCGCAGGATCAACTTTAGCCTCTACTTTCACCACAGCAGAGGCGCCACTGATCCTCTTACCCGTCAACTCACCCTTCAGTAGCGTGGCCACGTCACCTCCCACCTCCTTGTCCAAGTACTCCTCCAGCTCCTGCTTGTACACTAGAAATAAAATCAAATGTTAACGTCAGTTTCCATACTAGAAAGCGATGTCAGTGACGGGCGAGCCCAGGATTTGAACTCCGCACATACTGATCCGCTGTCGAGTGTCTTACCGACATCGCTACTGGCTCCAGCCGTGGTGATGTCGGTAAGAGTAATGCTATATAATTACTCTACTGGAAACAATGCTCATGATATTCTGTAAATTACTGAGTGTATCTGGAGAAAAGATAAGTTTACAAAATTCTTAATGACGCTACGTTAATGAACTGCGAACCTTTGAAGGCAGGTAAAAGCAAATTTGTTTCGCTTCAATACTGACTATACCAATTATATGCCTATACCAATTTGTCATCAGTTGTCGGAGACTATACCTTAAGTACTTGAAAAATGAAAAATCTTTTTTATCACGAAATAAGAGTGATAAACTTAGTAACATAAGAAAGACAGCAAATATTTCATAAAAAATAATTAATAGCAATGTCTAAATTAATTAAATAAATTTAAATTAATTAAATTTTAAAGAGACGGTTGTAGGAAACTAACTTGGACATCGCGATATTTGATTTATTTGAAAATGTTTAGGCCTAGTTCGGTTTTGTAATGAAATGTGTTATTGGTGTAGTTAAGTTTTTATTTTATTTTGTGTGGGTCTTAAACAAGCAATTGTGCTTTCTGACCCAGCATATGTTATGTTCTAAGCGGGAAAGTCTTCTAAAAGAGGTCATGGAAGGCAGAATGGAAGGAATTAGAGGCAGATTAAGGCCAAGATTAGGAATGTTAGATAATTAAACTTTTTAAAGATCCACTCATATGTGGACATGAATAGAAAATCCTAAGAGAGAGAGAAGAGTGGAGGCGTTATATACCATGGACCTGCCATGCCAGTAAGCAGTGAACTAAGAGAGAGATTATAAATTAATTTGCGTGCGAAATTTACTAAACTAATAGCTTATAAATAACTTATTACGTTCTTGCTAAACTAATAGATTGTAAATAATTTATTACGTTTCTTGCTAAACTACTAGCTTGTAACTAATTTATTACGTTTCTTGTGAGTATCCCGGTAGCTCTTGAGCTGACTGGAGTCAGCGGGACACAGGATCTCACACACCGCTACTGGATCACTCTGCGCATCAATTTATCCATTAATTAATTATTAAACAATTAATTCAGAAATTCAGTGATCGTAGATTTCGTTAAGTCAGTGTATAAATTAACGTATTATTTAATAGATAGAAAACCAGTCAGCTGTCAGTAATTTGAGCAGTCAGGCAATAATTTTAAAAAAATCGCGTCCTTTTCTTATTCTTAGCAGAAAGCACTGAGGCATATATAGCACTCTATATATACGTATATACATGTACATTATATATAGACACACACACACGCATATATACTGTATATATATATATATATATATATATATATATATATATATATATATATATGTATATATAGGCCTATTTATATATATATATATATATATATATATATATATATATATACATGTATATATATATAACCATCAATACACATGTAAATGTTTTAAGAGCACAAACCTTGGCTAGTGTACGGATGCACTCGACTCGATACTCTATGGGATCCTTACACAAGATCGCCAGGAGTTTAGAGAGGTTCCCACTTGTTTCTGACTGAAGATTCTCCGCAAGATCCTGTAAATAAATGGATCATTATTTAGTAACTATATAAATGAGTAATAATTCTTCATATCGTATCGTATCATATCGTATCATAATTATATCATATCATATCATATCGTCTACATCATCGACCACGACGCTAGTCTAGTGAGGGGTCGTCTATATCATCGACCACAACGCTAGTCTAGTAACGGGTCGTCTATATCATCGACCACAACGCTAGCCTAGTGGCAGTTCGGTTGTCCGAGTACTTCATTTGTCTTTAACAGACTCATTAGGTGCAGTTCCTTGTAAGGAAATTGACGTTAAACGTGGCGTTGGTTTTAGTCTTAATTTCTACTGCTACTTTATCTGATCTAGACCAAACGCTTTGAACTTAATTTTCCAGAGACCATCTTATTGTAGTTCTTATACATTTCCTATTTGCCGTCTTTTCTCATAGGCTTCCTCTCTTTCAAGCTGTTCTGAAAAATCACTACTTAATACCGTCATTTCTCTTTGTAAATTCCTGAAGTCATTGCACAAGAGTCGATGTTATTTCTCTTTTGTACTGAAACTTCTTTTTCCATCTAGTATTCCAGCAGTAAATCGATCGATCGATCTAGTGTCTGCAGATCTATCAATCAACAGAAATCGTTTTTATGTAAATGAGCCTGTTGTGTGTAGCTAGGGAGTTGCTTTCTTAGCTTTGTTATTTTACTCAAGAATTTTATTAGGCCTGTAACATGAATACTTGTGTAAATAGTAAATCAACTGTGTAAATAGTAAATCAACTGTGACTAATAGTAAATCAACTGTGTAAATAGTAAATCAACTGTGTAAGTAGTAAATCAACTATGTAAATAGTAAATCAACTGTGTAAATAGTAAATCAACTGTGTAAATAGTAAATCAACTGTGTAAATTTTAGTAAATCAACTATGTAAATAGTAAATCAACTGTGTAAATAGTAAATCAACTGTGACTAATAGTAAATCAACTGTGTAAATAGTAAATCAACTGTGTAAGTAGTAAATCAACTATGTAAATAGTAAATCAACTGTGTAAATAGTAAATCAACTGTGTAAATAGTAAATCAACTGTGTCTTAGAGCTTCCGTCAGAATGCAGGAACAAAGTGAACCCACCCTTGCGAACTTCTCCTTGTATCTCTTGGCTATATCCACTCTCTGTTTGGCTGTGTGAGTGGTGAGCACCTCAATGAGATCAACTTCAGTTGTTCCTGCGACATCCACAAAAACTGTCATAAACACTATCTACCCTCTCTCTAATAATGTGTGCTTTTACTTTTGACAAAACACGAGGATATATAAACATATCTACCGGTTTTGGAGATCTATGCAACGTATTTTTCTCTAAATAGTCATTATTCATCAACAGTCAGAGAGCAACAAATACATAGCGTATTAGCGGGGTTTTTTAATTTAAAAAAAATCTAAGTTCAAAGTCTGTTTTCGTTCAAAGTTTCCTAACAGGGACTCGATTAGTGATACTACTTACCCATTCCCTCCATTGCATCGAACAGTGTCTTAGCCGCGCCATCCGGATCAAACTTTGGAGCAGTCTGCATTGGACACAAACAAAGCCAAGCAATTTTCCTCACCAGGTTTGAGTCGTTTTATTTTCTTACTAAATCGGGTGATAGGCCTATTAATTTGTCACCAATGATTCAACCCGTTTTCATCAAGCAAGATCATAAACTTTTTGCATAACTGTGTTTATATTCGAAATTTTCAGCGGCAGTATCTCGCACCGTATTTAGTGCTAAAATATATAGTCTACATGTACATTAGAAAAGATGTCACTTCCTTTGCTTATCCGAGATTTTACTTTCGATCTGATCGACTTGATCGTGAACCACTGATTCGATCGTTAAAATCTTTAAACCGTTATTTTGTTAACTAGTTAAGTGTCCAAAGAAAAATTCAAAGTAGGTAGGATTAAGTACACAACCCATCAGCTAAGAAGATATGGCCCCATGTTTGGTAAGAAAAATTTGGAATATATATAAAAAATCAATAAACTTCTTAAAATATGTTTAATGAGTTATACATTATAATTGCTGAATTTTAATTTTTGCTAAAATTTTATTAAATTATTTTTAATTTATAAATTACAATTTTATTAACTTCTAAAGTGTTGTGTCCTGAGTCAAAGCTACCGATACTTTGGTTTAAATTTCTACATTACAGTGAAACAGTGAGGATTTAGCCTTCATTTCCTCATCAGAAAAATTAATGGATTCTTTGCTTGGGGCTTAAAGTTAATGTTTGTTATGCCTTCACTATTTATCTTTGATCTGATTCATCTTTGCAATGATTTTGGATTTTGGAATTTGTACCGTTTGGGACCTTTTTTAGTTCAGCCGATCAGCGTTTGGATTTGACTCAATGTTGCTCGATGTTGTCATTGATCACAGTAGCACTCTAATTGTTATGCTATTTCATGTTGTGTTACAACATGATGTATAATATTCACATATGTTCTAAGCCGATAGGCCTGTGTCCCTAAACACAAGATCATACTGCTAATTTCGAGAAACAAGTAGCACACAATATTGACAATTTATAATAAATCTTAAATAATTATTCAACGACACTGGGAAATTGAAGGCCACTAAACGGCCTTGCGTCTCCGGATTATGACATTATACCACCAGGCTACTTTTGGTAGAAACGAAGCTATTTCATATTGAAGCTGTTGTGAATGCAGTTAAAGGCCGTTTCTTCATTCAGACACTTTATCAGAGAGGTTCGAGAATGACGAGTGTTGAACGGAAGCTTACAGTGCAAATGCAAATTTGCAACTCATTATCCTAATATAGCTGAATAGATTACACTGGATGCCTGAACTGTCCATTCAGCGCTACTGTGGCATTTGCTATAGAGCGGCGCTCTATAAATATACTTAATATTATTATTACTACTATTATTGGGTGGAAATAACTGTACGTTGGACATGTCTTTGAGCACTAGATTAGACAACATATTCCTTACCAGATCGAACCAGCCAAATATCGGAGGCATTTTGTTGTGAGTCTCGGTGCAATCAAGATAGCAGAATGGGTAAGAGTTGATTTCGCCGCAATCTGTAAAAAGTTCAATCGTTTTAAGTATTATGCAGAAAATAAATGGGTTATAAAATACTACATGTATAAACAATATGTATTGTAGATCTAAGAAACGAAGTTAACGGGTATGCTCAACAGATTCGGTAGAAATTTGTCACTATTTAGATGTGTTAAACGGATTGTAACTGTGCAAGATCTGTGTATTAATTTTGATGCTATCAATATGTTTTTATCTGCACATGCTACATGTACCTAGATAAATTGAACATGCAATTTATTTTAGGGAACACTTGTAAGAAATAAATTGTAAGTTTATTAGGCTTACTTGCTTTTTGGTAAATGAAGCCTACTTGTATAATGTCAATCTCTACCCTATTGAACTATGGAGGCTATTTGCAACTTGAGTTTAGTCATCGTTTAGTTAGGCAACAATTATATTTAGTTTTTAACTACTTCCAATAAAAAGCATTTTGCAGAGTAAAAAAGTTCATGAAATTACTTTAATCTACAAGTACATGTATATATTCTAATGTATTCGGTATTTTGATCTTAAGCTGATACATACCGCAATCTCTGTAGCAGTCCCGCCTTCTTTCCAAATCATTCCTGCATTATATATGCTACCATACTGCCAGTATTTTGGCCTAAAATTCTTCATTATATTTGCATGTTAATTAAGAGGATTGGGAACCATTAACCCTCTCTCTTTGTTGGATAATTTAAAAACGTTTCAATGTTCATTTCTCCTCTCATAAGACTGTTCATTTCTGTCAGCTGGCACTCATCCGGTGCCCACTTCTCTGCGGCTAGGATTAGTTAGTATCCAACACTTATTAACTTATTAAAGTTATACAAGACTGGTAATATAGCATTGCTACTGATACTGACTTCGTGGATTCATTCAATTCTTGAATCATCAGATTGCCTATCCCTCAGTCACAATATAGAAATGTATTATTGCCAGAACGTTCTTGTTTTTGCTGCTTCAATCTCAATCTAATATATTAATGAAGGCTAATTTGGCATTACGAGTTACGACTAAATTTACGGCTCGTTACTATACGACTAACGTCTGGCCTATTGTAAATGCAGAAGACTGGTCATTATGCACATGGATTGATTTTATACTTCGGCTTGTAGCATAGCGTACTATGTTTCTCATGATAACAATATGCTCCTAATGTACATGTATATATACTAAAATCAAATTAAACGTGTCATAATATCTGTTAAAACTATAACTCAAGTTTAACCACTCCCCGTGTTTGTAAATTAGAAACTAACACATAGGCTATTCGTAATCCTTTCTGTTGTCTGCAAATCTTCAACTGTTCCCACAGTCGTTGACACGGGTCACGTGACTCATGTGTCCATCAAACGTATTGTGAAAGCTTATTCGTATTAAAATGTACAAGTGCGTTGTATATTTAATTTAGATTTCTTGTTGAGATCAAGAGAAGGGAAACCTTGATAATCTCCATCTTATTATAATATTTAACCCGATTAAAGAATCTTAATTTGGAAATTAGTTAACATTGAAATTGTTAATCGTCATCATCGTCACCATCATCTATGTCTCAGAAGCGTAATGATTAGAGGTGCACATAACGTCATAAGTTTTAAATTACAGACCCTGAGGTGAGTTGAACTCTCGTGGGTTCGAATCCCGGCCGCGCTGATCAGAGAGTAAAATCTCGGACATTCATTGGACTGGTTACCCGGAAAACAGAATAAATTGCCTAACGGTTTAAACATATGGTATTAAAAATGATAGATATTAAGTTAACGTAGTTGATCGTTTCACTATAATGTGCGGTATTATTATCATCATTACCCTTGAAGCTCAGTCTAGCTAGGGTGGTATTTAGACAGTTTTTAGCAATTTCTGTAGCCTCGTCGCTCACCAATCGAATGCCTTTTTCAAACTTTGGTTTGGATCTTAGTGCTTTTTCGCCTTTATGATAAGTACAGTCCACGGTTAGTCTATTCTTTAGAAACCCCCGGAGACAATACGGGTAAAAATTGTTAGTATATTTGTGATATTATGCTTATCAGCTGTGGCTGAAATTGTTAATCTATTTATAAAATAATCCTTTGAGCATCAGGAACACAATTAGGCCTATGGAAATCATTCAACGAATGCAGAGGTCTGTAAATCACGTGATTACAAAGCAACTTTGCATTGTTCGCACAGTCAGCTATACAATCAGGGTTGTACCTACACAGGCGTCTACTGCATTGTCTATTGTGTTCATATAGCAGCGCAACAGCATTGTCAACGTAAAACAGTGTCTTCCTCTCAATCGTGTTCCGCCAAATGCCCACGATACATATTAGTACGATGATACGATGTATACTGTAATTTCTCTTATATTTTATACTCTGATTTTAATGAACACTGTTTTGGCAAACATATCTCTACTCATTATTTGTTTTCATGGTCTCGGGAGAGAATGACAAGTCAATCAGTCTAAAGAACAAAATTTTAGTCTATCATAAACAATATACCTTTACCAAACCATAATTTAGTTTTTGTTCGCCTAAACTGTTGTTTCAGAGATGAGTTTTCATTGCCTTCTTCAGTTCATGCTTTGTTGCTCATTTGTTGCTCTTTCTAGACTAGTAAGTGGTTAGTACAATATTTAATTTTTCAGAGGCCCTGTACCTGATCTGTTAGCTAGAATAATAATGTTGAGAAGAAATTTATGAAGAATTTATGAGTAGAAAATAATTTTGGGCAGACCAATATAAGTCAGATTCTAAAAGATATACAATATAAAGAACAAATTTCGAACAAGCTAAATCCAATTATTAATTACTTTAATAGTAATGAAAATCTGAAATTACGAAATAGAAATTAATATAGAAGTATTATACAGCTTTTCACTGTATCTTACTTTATGGATTCCAATGGAGCGTTCGTAGATGCTTACAAGTAACATTCCTATTTCATATATCCCATTATGCAGTATATTTCAATACTCGTCGTAAAATAGCTTAATAGCAATAAAAATAAATTGTATTTTTAATACTGAATTTCTTTCTACCTTTCCAGAAATTCTAGATGTACGTGTATTTATCATTTTGACTTTGCTGTCAAGAAGAACGCTTATTCATTTACCAACGTCAGTAACTGCTGTTTGGCATATAAAGCTAATGCAAAAAACTAATGTTAAAGTAAGTTTCTTCACTCGAAAGCGATGTCAGTGCGGGCGAGCCCAGGATTTGACGCTCATGGTGATCCGTGGTCGAATATATTACCGACATCGTCAAAATTAGCTCCAGCCAAATTATATTCAATATCTTGCAATATCTTTATTTATTTTGTTACTTATTAATTAATTATCTTTTTATTTTATGTTTTTGCTTTATATTGGATTCTAATTATCAATATTTGGACTACACATACTACACAGAAACGCGAGTTAAGCAACACTTATAATAGAAAGGCACACACTGTTGAACACACCGTTTAACAGCATACAAAAACTAACATTTTAGGTAAGAACTATAGTTGACATTATTTACAGGAAATTAAGAGTATAAAGCAAACAAAAAACATTCGAACACACAGGTATATGTTGATTAATAAAAACTTGACATTATTAATTCATTTAATCATTCTTATAGTCATAATAAACATTCATAGATGAGCGGGACTTTATCAAAATCAACAAAGCATACATGTATAACAATGCAACAAATATAATCTAATAAATAAATAAATAAATAAATTATCATATATTCGTCCACAAAGAGGATGTATCGGGCGACGACCCATTCGCACTTTCATACACACGCAAACACACACCCGCACACACAAAAAATATAAAAACAAATACACAGGAAAACAATGACACAAGCATTGTATACTGTTTACATACAGTACATCAAGAAACGTTAGGTAAACATAAGCAAGAATTGGCAGATCTCGCTCCCGAGTCACACTAAAGCTTTTACTATTCATTTTTTATCCAAGAAGGCAGCAGTCTGTACCATAACACACGACGTTTGTGTTCAGAATGTGAGTTGAATTTTTCTCTGTAAATTCATAAGACTCAAATTAATAAATCTAATTTAAGTACTTTTAGTTTAAGTAATGCAATGCAATCTGTAATTTTCTACAACGAATGGAAGAGATTTTAATATAGTATGGGACAAAGAGGAGCAGAGAAGGTTCATTCGTATCCCGATGTTAATTAAACTGGGATTAAAGGGAAGAAGTTTATGATGATGATGAATGCAATGTGATCAATAACAGAGATAAAATTAACAAACTTAATACGACACGCTATAATTACACATAGAAAATAGTAAGCAAAACACACATCAAACTGAAGTTCAAACTCCAAGAACAAATAATCAGATTAAGACCAAGTTTAACGCTGAGATCTGATATCTAAGTCCAACTCTTCTGTGACAACTACGAAGGGCGCGCCGAAAGTAACGAGACTCTTCTAGTTAAAAATAACCGACAGAAGTAAAAATATAATATTTGGTAGAACATTCTAGCTATATCCTGTCAGTTGATGTACGGAGAGCCCTCAGTCATGGTTGAGACATGTGCCGACAGAGTTCTGTTAGAGGGACACCTTTAATCTGATGCCAGCTCGATGATGTCAGAAACGTAAATAAGACCTAATCTGGCACATACTCGTTTGGTTTTTCTTAATCACATGCAATTTAAACAAAAATTACAAACATAATTAAAATACTTTTCAATTATAGACATAATTATAAATACAGTAAATGCTGGCAACAACCACAATGCCATTGATATTTTTAGTATTTTTATAACACCACAGGATGAATAGCTCACGCATGTCAAGTCAAAATTATAGTATCAATTTTACAAAGTGAACACAAGTACTCTAAGTTTCATCGTACCACAGACCGTCAATTAATCTTTCAATCAATCTGTCACTATCTATCATTCAATCAACCGATCATACAATCAGGCGATCCTATTGATCTTTCACTCTAGCTATAAGTTCATGTTCAGCTGCTCGTGTCAGAGCAGCCTCTGCTATCTCAGCCGCTGCCTTGCGCTCAGGTTCGCTAAGCTTGGACACAGCCATGAGCACTTCCAGCATGGTGCTCTCAACGATCTTCAGCGCCAGCTCCTTGTCGGCGTCGATCATGTTGTAGAGGATGAAGACCGCGCGGTGCTGAATGTCCGGCTTCTCATGGGCGGCCAGAGCCTGAAGAATCTCGAACCACTGTGTAGAACACTGTGACAACAGCAGAGCGTATAATATAGCACCAATATAGACAACAAGCAACAACAGCAATTCCATTGCTTCTGTCATAAATAAAAGCTGGTAAAGCTAAAGTTAACGTCAGTTTCCTCACTCGAAAGTGATGTCAGTGACGGGCGAGCCCAGGATTTGAACCCCACACCTACTGATCCGCGGTCGAGTATCTTCACGACTTCGCCACTGGCTCCAGCACAGCATAATACGCCAATGATAACGTCCAGCAGTATGTATGTAACCAAAGACAAGCGTAAGAGCCAAAAACAAAAAGGTCTAAAGACACTGAGTGCATGAATATATCCGGATAACCAATGGAACATCAATGTTAAATTAGCTCAGATCTAGAACTGCGTATCCACTGAGTCACAGTTGGATATTTAAACATTCTGCCACTGACGCAGCAGATCCACATCAAATGAAATAATTAGAGAAGTAGAAAAAGTAGAAACTGACTTTGAAAACAAATAGTGACACCTCCTGCAGCAATTTAAGACTTACTGACAAACTTAGCAACATAATTTAGAATTAACCAAACACAGGTTAATTTTAACTCCAACAGACCAGCTTTAGCATACTTCAATGAAAACAGAGAGAGAGAGAGAGAGAGAGAGAGAGAGAGAGAGAGAGAGAGAGATAGAGATAGAGAGAGAGAGAGAGAGTGAGAGAGACAGTACCATGATCATTTAAAACAACACAAAATTAGTTTATGAAAAGAGCGAACAAGTTGTCACAGCAGCGAATACTGACCGTGGTGATCTTGTGACAGAGCTCTGGCACGTTTGAGAGTATAGCGAGAGCACCTGAGGCAGCCCGGACCAACCTTTCGTCGTCATCCACGCCGGAGTACAGTATCAAGAGCTTCACCCTGTCGTTCTCACCTTTAAATAGTTCTGCTGCCTACACAACAATTTTATCAAGATTTAAGTTACAATGAAATTAAGTATAAAAATAAAGTAAAAATTAATATAGAAAAAATTATATAGTACAATGTATGAGAACAGCATGTGCAGCTCAATCTGCAGTTTAACTAGGGTCGGGATACGAATAGACTGTCTTAAATCCTCTCTGTCCTACATCATATCATCAGTCAATCCCCTATTGGAGACTTTTCCATTCGTTCAAATTTTTGTAGCAATTTCTAGAGCCTAGGCGCTCACCAACCGAATGCTCTTTCTGACGTTGGATCTTAGTGCTCTAGTCGCCTTCTACGACATGTGCAGTCACCGGTCGGTCAATTCTTCAAACAACCCGGACACAACACGGGGAATTATATCACATATCACAAAATGACATAAACTGATAAATAAAATACGCGAGTAGAGAGTGACTAGAGCATCCGAAAAGTAGCATACACGCATAATATACATAGCATATTGTAAAAAATGACAATACTGACCTCTTTGCACTGAACAAGGTTGCAAATACATTCGATAGATGCTCGTTTTAAATCCTCGTGATCTTCATATGCATATTGTTCAATCAGTGCAAAACCATTGTCCTTTATTATTCTCAGTCTGCACAATCACAAAATTTAATTAACTAGTCAATTAATTTAGTTATTTAATTAACTAATTAATTAAATAAATAAATAACAAAAATGATTGCACTGACTGGCAGTCACTGCTTAATAAATGAATTAATAATCACAAAACTTCGAACATTAAATATGTATGATACATACCAACACATACTAAAACTGAAAAATGAAATAGTCATAATTATGAGTTTCACACAAAAAAGAGGTTGAGCTAAAATTTCTTCTTTATAAATTGGTATACAGAAGGACTCAAGACACAAAACATAGCATATAACAGAGCCTGTTTAAGTTTTCTGCAGAAGGATTTAGGTGAATTGATCTGTAGTTATATATGCTGGGTGAATTGATCTGTAATGATGTATGCTTGGTGACGTCCCTAACATCATCCTTGGGGGAAGAAATGAACATTACATCTTTATTATTAAATTATGCACTTCTTCATTCGTAAATTTTGTCAGTCCATTTGAAGCGATCAAATGAACTGAGAAAATTACCAATGAAGAAGTGCTAAATATAGTTGGCATAAATCGACAATTGATAGATATCATAAAGAATAGGAAAAATAACTGGATGGGTCATGAACTAAGAGGGAATGGTTGGCTGAAAGAGATAATTGATGGAAGAATGGAGGAAGAAAAAAAAGTTAGAGGAAGACCGAGACTTGGGATGCCGGATGGTTTGAAACTAATTAATATACTGTTAGGAAGAGAAAAGTAGAGAATGGAAATATGTCGAGGAGTTATATGCCATGGACCTGCCAATAGGCAGTGCACTAAGAGAGAGATAATTATTAATAGACCTATCGTTATAAAATGGAAAGATTCATTATTCAGTTTATTTCTTAACTGCAATGCGATTTTTATTTTAACAAAATTTTATGCACAGATCATTTCAAATTTTAAAAATGACTAGCAATTAATTATTTAAATGACTAATAATAATAGTTGTAAAAATTAGTACCATACACTATTATTTGAAAAGAAATATTCATGATAAGAACAGCATCAATGCAAGACAGCATTATGCAATATTTTGCAGAAAGTTCTATAAAAATAATTATCTATTTGCTTAATCATTTAAAAGCTAGCGACAACCAGTACCGTCCAAATAGAGGTACAATTCAGTTACATATGAAACAAAACAATGCGCTAAAGAAAAGTGATTTGAAAAGTAACTAAATATTTGTTCATTTAGAAATAAGTAAAACAAATACAGAAAAGAAATTAAATTATCATCATCTTCCCTTGAATACCAATTTAACTAGGGTGGGTATTTGAAAATTTTGTAGCGATTTCTGGAGTCTAGGTGGCCATTAACCGAATGCCCTTTCTGAATTTGATTTGGCCCTTTTACGCCACGTACACTCCACGGTTAGTTTATTCTTCAGCAACCCAGACAAAATACGGGTAACACAAAAGAATTTAAATGTAAACAGAAATAGTGCGACAGAACCAGACAGTGTCGCTGACTGAGGCTAGATTAGTGAGGCCGAGCAAGGCTTCATAGTTCTCAATGGCTGACTTGTCGATGTGCAGCAGAGACAGCAGAGGTCGAACCACTTCACATGCCTACACAGTCAAAATACACGTACTATCACAACTATTTTGCTTTTATTGACCAGTAATAATAAAGTACAAATTAATTTTGATGCATAAAGTTATGGCATAGCCATGTTAGAGCTATGATAGAGCTATGATAGAACTATGATAGAGCTATGGTAGAGCTAAGATAGAGCTATGCTAAAGCTATGGTAGAACCATAGTAGAGATATGGTAGGGCTATGATAGAGCTATAGTAGAGCTACGGTAGAGCTATGCTAGAGCTTTGGTAGAGCTATGATAGAGCTACGGTAGAGTTGTGGTAGAGCTATAGTACAGCCGTAGTAGAGCCATGGTAGAGGTATGATAGAGCTATGGTAGAGCTAAAACAGAGCTCTGGTAGAGCCACGATAGAGCTATGGTAGAGGTATGATAGAGCTATGGTAGAGATATGGTAGAGCTATGATAGAGCTGTAGTTTGAAAATAGCGAAAACAGAAAGTCAAATTGAATAATGAATAATACACACCCGTTGACCAGGGAAAGCAATTTCTGGATTCTGACTGACAGCAATCTTAGCAAGAGCATGAGCAGCCTTCACCTTTCCTGCCTCAGTACCCTCATTAGCCAATGGCAGTAGCGCCTGCAATCAATCAATCAGCCAATCAACCAATCAATCAGCCAATACATGAACTAGTTAACGATTAATAAATAAATCAATTGATGACAAAAAATTATATTAGACCTTGGCTGCAAACGATCTATGCATTTGAAAGTGTCAATACTTCAGAGCCCTAAAATAATTCTTCTGATTCTTCAGACTAATGCAGGTACAGTGGAAAGCCTGAGGAAGCTATATGGAGCATCTTTAGAGTAGTATTGTTGAAAAGCACGTCTACTAATACATTTCCACTTTATAATGTATCTTAATTACGCCTCATTTTATGCTAACAACGTACAAATTAGCAAGAGCTACATGAAAAGCTACATTTCATATGTGAAAGTGGCTGAGATATGAAATTAGCCTGCTTGTCAAGACATCACTTATTTTTGAGCAAAACTGCAGACTTTCTGTGAGGAAGTGCACTTCAGAGCTGCCGTAATGCTGTAAACTATAGGAAAAATGGCTGCATTTTACAGCAAACATCCCAGACATTGGCAGAAAAGCAAGAAAACTGCCAATATAACTACAGTACTGACCTGCATTTATTTAATGAAAAAGGCTATCTTTATTGACATTTAATATACAGTACGATGTGCATAAAGGAAAAGGGTCATAAAACTTTAACATTAACCTTTCATTATGTAAATGAAGTCTAACTAGAGATTGCAGCAGATAAATGATAAACACTTGAGCCACTAACCTTAGCTCCACCCTGCTGAACAACAAAACCCCTATGCTCAGGCTTACTGCAGACAGCTGCATAGATCCTGCAGACATACATTTAATACAATGCTGTTACCTCATGTCATACAGTGTACATACTGCAGACAGCTGCATAAACTCTGCAGACATACATTTAATACAATACTGTTACCTCATGCCATACAGTGTACACACTGCAGACAGCTGCATAAATCTTGCAGACATACATTAATACAATGCTGTTACCTCATGCCATACAGTGTACATACTGCAGACAGCTGCATAAATCCTGCAGACATACATTTAATACAATACTGTTACCTCGTGTCATACAGTATACACACTGCAAACAGCTGCATATACCCTGCAGACATACATTTAATAGAATGCAGTTACCTCATGCTATACAGTGTGAACACAAGTTCAAAAATGTTGAACCTAATAAGCACCTGCTATTTACGACGATGGCCCTTAAGCACCTTACTGTGAATCTTAGGACAAAAGACCTACTATTGTAGAACTATATGCATATATCTCAATAGCGATTATAAAAGCAAGTATAGCTTATTATATAGTAAAATTAATAGAGCTTGCTCGGAAACTGATACTAGTCGCCTAACGATTCATAATGATGTAGAAACTAGAAATCAAGAGGCTACATGTCAGCTTAAAAGTAGATAACTTTAATTATTCAGGTAAATATAAAAGGTTGCAGAACTTGAAATACCTGGCTAATAGCTCATTGCTTGATTCACTCTCGGATTTAGAGAAAGCTACAAGAGCGTTAACAACACCTGCTTTAACCAGCTTGCTAATCCTTTCTCCAATAAATGGCTCCTTGTCCTTCAATATTTACAACATACCTTATACACTAGATCCGTGCAATCAAAATATAACCATATGTCCATAGGTCAATAGTCACTGTCTCCGTATTTCACAGCCATGACAAAAGTTATCTTTATGGAGTGAGCAAAAAAACTTACACAGTTACTAAAATTGTCAGTGTGCCAAAATATCAGTTACAATTGCAATTGTGTAAACACTAAGATACACATTCGTTCGCACATTGACTAGACCAGTCCAAAACTCCAACTGATGTATGGTGACTAAGTAAAACCTGAGGAAGGTATGAGAAAATAATCTAAGATGATATATTTTACTAAAGCCTAAGATATATTAAGATTTTGGTAAGGCAGAGACCATGTTATGAGATTAATTTCTATTTTGTCAACAGAGTGTTCTTTTGGTGGATAGTGAAAGCAAACTGTCAGATGGAATCAAGTATCTTGAACCTACCGTCGAACAGTGCACTAAGAGAAGAGCCATATAGAAGCACTACTTATGTTATCTTAGAAAAGTAACCTTAATTATTAAACCAGTTTTAATTAGTTAAAGTGCCTAAGAAATTTGAATGTGTGAAATAAAATATTGTGCCCATATATGAAATGATAAATATGACAAGAAACACAGAGTGATTTTTCATTTAACATTTTTAAAGAAATAACAGAGCACAAACCTTTTCATGCACTTCTGGAACATGTTGCTTGGCATATTTAGCGAGTTCAACCATCTCTGGCTCAATCTCTTTTTTCTCGTAACAGTTGGCGAGGTTGCAGAATATCGTAGCAACAGGATAGAGAATTCCCTTGTCTTTAATCTAAAATCAAATTTCATTTAATACGTGCATCACACTATTAATAGACATCATCAACTTCCCTTGAATACTATTAATAGATAGTTTAAACATAGTTATAATAATTTAAACAATATTAATAGTTTAGTCATAGTCCAAAATACGATTAAGATAGGATTGAGCAAGATTATCACAATTTACTACGCACATGCTTTAATCAGACTAAAGTAAACTTGCAAAGAGCTAAATATTAACTAACTGAAAGCGAAGTAATGCAGAAAAGAAAAGAAAATGCCAAAAACATGCAATTACAAAAGCAAGGAGGAAATCACAGTACACAGATTCCTAGTACATAAGAAACACAGCGCTACTGAAGCCAGCTAGATCCACATTTTGAACCTAAATTGAACATCACTGAACATCACTGCTAACACTTAGACACTGTTAGCACTTAGCTCTAACATATTCACAGCGAAACGTCTAGTTAAATGATTTGTTGAAAATTAATTCACTAGCACAAACAATAACCTTAGCGAGATCGATGAGAGATTTGAGAGCATTGGTGTCGTTGATCAGTTCTTCCTTGACCTCAGCATCAAGTGTTAAATACGCCAAACCCTCAGCAGCCCATTTCCTCAGATCAACATCCTTAGAGGGGTTGCTTAAAAATCTATATAATAAATATATATAATAATATAATAATAATAATAATAATAATAATAATAATAAAGGTTTAACGTCCGTTTCCTCATCCAGGGATGATGTCAGGGACGTCGCCAACAGCACACATCACTACAGATTAATTCACCCCGACCAATCTGCGAAAGAAATGTGCTGAGGAGAAGTAAGGTCCTAAACGAAAGCCAGTCCGGTGATCAAAAAATGGTCAAGGTAGATTGATTATGCCTATGGTGGGAAAAGGTAAGGTTTAAGCTTGCTAGAGAATGTTGAAAGAGAAAAACAAGAGCGAAGATTAGCAGATAAGAGTTCCAGATTGTGGGTGCTGCGTAAGAAAATGAATGTCTGCCCAATGACGTGAGAATATTTGAAACTGAGAGAAAATTGGCATCGGTGGAGCGAAGTGCACGTGAGGGACGATAGGGAAGAAGAATTTCAGATAAGTAAGAAGGCTTGCCAAATCGCAGAGTTTTGAAAGTTAATAGCGCAATTTTATATTTTATGCGTTGATTAACAGGGAGCCAATGAAGACTGCGAAGTAGAGAAAGAGAGCGAAATTTAAGTCGAGAGGACTTACAAACAACACGTGCAAGAGAATTTTGGACGTGCTGCAAAAGAAGAAGTAGGCAACCCATGTAATAATGAATTACAGTAGTCGAGCTTTGAATGAACTATAGAATTAGCAAGGATAGTGGCTGAATTTCTAGTACGGGATGGACGTATTTGCCTAATCTGACGAATCTGAAAGAAAGAAGCGCGACAAACAGAAGAGATAAGGGATTTAAAGTCAAGGTTTTCATCAAATATGACTCCAAGGTTTTTGGCGGATCGAGAAGGTGAAAGAGCAAGATTCTGAAAATTAACAGAGCTATAGGTAATTTTACTTCTTTGCAAAGGAGTGTCAATTAAAAGGTATTCAGTTTTGGAGGGATTAACAGCAAGACGGTTAGCACAAAACCAGGAATAACCTTGTCTAGAATGGATGAGAGATGAGCCAGTTTCTGATCGGAATCATGATTAGAAAAGGAAATATACAGTTGAGTGTCGTCTGCATAGAAATGAAAATTTATGGAAGACTGAGCAAGCAAGTAGCTAAGAGGAGTGATATATAAAGAGAAGAGCAATGGACCTAACACTGAACCTTGAGGAACACCGCATAGGAGGGGTAGTTCAGAAGAGCGATTTTGACCAATAGCAACAGATTGTGTGCGACATGAGAGATATGATGTGAGAAGGGAAAAAGCAGAATCAGATATGCCAAAACAAGATTTAAGCCTATTTATTAGGATGCCATGGTCAATTGTATCAAAGGCAGCAGAGAGATCTAGAAGAACCAAGGCAGAAACTTGTTTACTACTCATGGGCAAGGTAAGATCATTATATATACGAAGAATAGCGGTTTCAGTAGAACGGAGTTTTCTATAAGCAGATTGATAATAAGAGAGAGAAGGGAAAGAATCAAGATGAGTGCATAAACGGGTATAAATTACCTTTTCAAGAAGTTTAGAGATGAAGTTAAGATTGGAAATAGGACGGTAACTAGAAAGATCATTTTTGGTAGAGAAGGCTTTTTTAGCAAAGGAGATACAACTGCTTGTTTGAAGTAGGTCGGGAAGATACCTTCTGAGAGTGAGAGGTTGATTAAGTAAGTAATAGGAGCAACGAAAACATCAATACAGGATTTCAGTAAGCGTGTAGGAATAACATCAAGGCAGCAAGATGAGTCGGTAGAGCGAAGTATAAAATTGCGTATTTCTTCCGGTTTAGCTGGTTCAAAACTAGAAAGTAGTGGTGGTTCAGGCATATTTACAGAAATGGAGTTGTCGGTGTCAATGGAGTTGGAGGGTATAGAGCTACAGAGTTTGGCTATTTTGTCATCGAAAAAGTTGAGAAAAGAGGTAGCAAGAGAAGATGGTGAGGGGGTAGAGGGGAGTGACTTGGGAATGGTGCGATCAAGCAGAGAGTCAAGTTGCTCCCCATAATTTCTTGGGACAATTTTGATTCTGCGAGATTAGATTTTGATAATACAAGCTTTTAGCAGAACTAATCATTTTATTTAATAATTTTCTTTGCTTGAGATACTTGGACTTAGTGTCTGGATTTCTTAGTTCAGGTGGATTTTTCAGATCCATCCTGAACTTAGTCTCGAGTTTTGAACGTTCAGATTTTTGTTTAAGGATTTATTCAGATTTAATATATAAAATAATAATAATATATAAATATATATAATAATATATATATATATATATATATATATACATATATATATATATATATATATATATATATATAATAAATCAATATAACAGTCGTGTAGCCAGTCGATCAATAATTAATATGCTAAAACATCTAAATAATCAATACAAAGTCGTGTCGCCAGCCGATCAATAATCAATATGCTTAAAAATCTAAATAATCAATACAACAGTTGTGTAGTCAGTCAATCAATAATCAATATGCTTAAAAATCTAAACAATCAATACAATAGTCGTGTAGCCAGTCGATCAATAATCAATATATTCACCTAGCAAACAGGCATTCAGCAAACCAGTTCAGTCAATAAATAGTTAGGTTAGACATACGGCCAACTCAAAAATTATGTTTTATTTCAATTGATTTTAGTTCAACATTTAGAAATAGTAATTTTTAGCTCACAGTTTTAATTAGTTTGGAATTATCAACAAAAGCTATACTACCGACGTCAGCTAAGCCATGGATGAGCTGGTAGCATGTTGGCAAGTTGTTTGGAAGCAGATCAGTAGGTGCAGAATTCTCCCCATCACTGACATGTTATCGAGCAGGAAACTGACGTTAAATTTTGCTTTAGCTTTAGCCTTTACAGCAAAATGTAATAACTTAAAACTAAGTAAAAAAAATAACTGTAAAGGAAGTTCCACGAATGACGTACTTGCGACAAGCCTTGGTTAGCTCATGACTTGATCCATCAGCATAGGCTCTCATACTGGCGTCATCACCACCATAGGAGCTCAGCTTACATAAACCCTAATAACATAGAAACAGCATAGGCTCTCATACTAGCGTCTTCACCACCATAGGAACTCAGCTTACATAAACCCTAATAACATAGAAACAGCATAGGCTCTCATACTAGCGTCTTCACCACCATAGGAACTCAGCTTACATAAACCCTAATAACATAGAAACAGCATAGGCTCTCATACTGGCGTCATCACCACCATAGGAACTCAGCTTACATACATAAACCCTAGTAATATCATAGAAACAGCATAGGCTCTTATACTAGCGTCATCACCACCATAGGACCTCAGCTTACATAAACCCTAATTTTAATTTTAATTTTAATTTATTTTTTATTCCGTATAGTTACACACATGACATACCGCATGTGTTTACAATATTTCCTTTCTTAAGTTTCTGTTTTTTGTAGTTTTCGTTATTTCCTCCATTCCTTTATATGGTTATGAGTAATCGTTGCCTTTTGTTGGCGCTCCAATAGCAGCCGGCGCGGATTTAAGAATAACCTCCAACACCCTGGGGATTGTTTACTTTCAAAGCTGTCTACACGCGGTCTTCCAAAGTGGTCGCCCACAATTTACTAACCGCGTGCAGCGTGGCTTTACTTCGTTCAACTAACGCGCAGCTTAACTGAGTGCGCTAAATCCCCCCCCTAAGCATAGGCTCTCATACTGGCGTCATCACCACCATAGGAACTCAGCTTACATAAACCCTCATAACATAGAAATAGGCTCTCATACTAGCGTCATCACCACCATAGGAGCTAAGCTTACATAAACCCTAATAACATAGAAACAGCATAGGCTCTCATACTGGCGTCATCACCACCATAGGAACTCAGCTTACACAAACCCTAGTAATATCATAGAAACAGCATAGGCTCTCATAAAAGCGCATAGCAACTGGGATGACTTCTTTTTATCTAAGTTAGTTATAGTACCGCAGCATGTAGAAATTAGTCATTCACTGTACTTCTATTGTTATATTAGCAAACGTACGCTCTAAGTTAGACTATCGGTAATTCGCTTACACATTGCAAAAAGAAAGAGATTTCAACAAAGTTAAAAAGTATTAACAAGTCTAGTGTGTTTCATAAATGCTGGCGGAGTAATGACTGAATTCGTTACAAGCATAAATCAATTAACCATTATAAGGAAGGGCAGTAACTATAGACGAGATTAGCTGTAATCTGGTGCTCTTCACAAGAGTTAAGTGACATTTAACTATTATAAAATTTAATCACGTCGAATTGCTTAAATTAACGTTTAAGGACAGTATTGCTGCAAAACTTTTGTAAAGTACATACCACTAGTGCACGGACTTTGATATGATCGTTCTGTGATTGGTAGAGCTCTTCAAGTATGGGCGTGGCTTGTTTTATAACTCCGGTACATTTCTCTTTCTTAGAAGCTGAGTGGACAAGAGCCTCTACGGCACATTTCTGTCAAACATAACAAATAGCATAGAATGCAGACAACTGAAACCTGAATTAAAGTGTGAAAGAAATAAACAAACAGTAGGCATTCGTGTAGTTTGAAATATTCTACATATTCTTTAGAAAATATTCAACATTAGAAGCTATTAGAGCTATTCAACAAAATGAACTAAAATTAAACCAGCGAGTCTTAAAGAAGCTTCTAAATTTAAGATTCTAAGAAATGTATCACAACTCAGAGACAACTCAGAGATTTTTCTTCAAGTATCTTTAGTATCAATTTACATATTTAAAAAACAAAAACTGGGTAACACTACACAGTGGTTAACGTGAGAACTGAGAGCTGGGGTAACCGTAAAATTTTTCAGGCTCCCTTCTATAATCGAGCCTAGTTGATATAATATGGGCCCACAGCAGGGGAACGCACTTCAGAAAAATGAGAGCTAGTGGAACTTAGTCCCCCTGCATCCCTCTATCTCACACTTTAACCATAGCACTTACAGCATGAATAGCATCTTCAGAGTTTGCCATTGCAATGATCATATCCAGAACGCCTTGTCTGCCAAGAACAGCGTTACCAGCTTTCACTGGACCCTAGAGCGACATAAACAACATAATATCATTTCATCAATAAGCACGGTGTTATCAAATATCGGCTAGTAGCTATTTGTAGCTCTAATTAAATGCATCAAAGCAGTCTCAGCGAACCAGCATAAAACTTTGATATATTTAATATATTATATCTCTCTTTGTATAGTGCTTTGCCAAGTGGCCAGTCCAAGGTAAATATTCGTTCTCATTTTCAGTTGTCACATTCCACAAAACGTAAACCATCGATGAACGAATTAGTCTTAACATAAAGGGCTATGCCTTATCCATACCTTAATGAATAACTTTATAAAAATATATAATGTGGTTCTCCCAATGCCTTCTTCAGTTATAGCTCAGTTGCCTCTTACGATACTTGCAGCTTATGGCTGGTCAATTCTTCAATAGCCAGGACACAACAAAGACATATATAATACATGTATATAAATTTATGTTACACATGAAATAAAAGATACAGTTAACCAAACATGAACAGATTAGTTAATGCCATACTAAACCTAAAGGCTAAAGATCAGAGTAATGTCAGTAAGAAAGTTAGTAATACCTGTAGAAGGGCGGATAGAGCCATAACTGCTTGTAGCTTAGATTCTAGAAGCTCATCATTAAAGAGATCACTGCAGGAAAAAATCAAATAAATTATTTGATTTTTTTCATTAACAAAAATCAATACTGAACCTATAAATTGTAGTTTGGCATTGTGGATGTACATAGCTAGGCTTTGATAAATAACTGAGATAGATCTATGCACTAACATAAGATAGAGTACATTCATTTTTATCAAAGGAGAATAAGCGAACTCAATCAAGATTGAAACTTTCACTATTTCCCTTCTACTACAAGACTTGGTTAATGCAATTTGAATAAGTGATTATATGATAAAATTCGTCTTACCGTTTATAATTTTAAATAATTAAACTGAATTTGCACTTACAGGCAGCGGCAGACAGACAGACAGATAGACAGATGGAAAGACAGATAGATAGACAGACAGGCAGACAGACAGACAGATACAGATAAATACTTAGATAGATAGCTAGATAGACAGATAGATAGATAGATGGATGGATGGATGGATGGATGGATGGATGGATGTATGGATGGATGGATGGATGGATGGATGGATAGATAGGAATACTGTTGAGCACGTACTTGAAGAAAGCATCAGTGGCGTCCTGGAACTGTTCTCTCTCTTGATCGCTGTTGAGATCGTCATAGATCTTAGAGAGACAGAGAGCGACGTGCATTCGACTCTGCTCAGTGATTGGCAGGGTCTTGTGCTCCTGTATTGTGCTCGCCACCGTCAACAACTGCTGCACTCCTGCATAGACAAACAGCACTAGTACTGGCCAACGTATTCTCTCTCTATCTCTCTCTTTAGTGCACTGCCAAGTGGCAAGTTCAAGGTACATATTCATACTCAAAGTCTGCTTTCTCGCTCCAAAAGAGCACTCCTTAGATCAACAAGTTAATCCCTTCACAAAGTCTATGCCTTATCCATACCGTATGTAGCCCATAGCTTGGGAAAAGTATGGCTTCTGAGGTGGTTTCCCATTGCCTTCCTTGTATTTTCTAACATTACATTATTAGGAACATCAGTATTATATACGTGTTGTCTATATTTTCTATTATCAGAAATAGCAAACCAAAATTGTTGAGAGATACAGACATAAGAATTTTATAGAAACATCAGCGTTAATAAGCAGAACTTTTAAATATTTCCACATTTCAATGGTAATTTGTTACGCCAATCCTGTAACAACTTATCATTTAACTCCATAACTAGATATAACAAATTCTAGTCCAGAAATTTTTAAAGAAAATTAATCACTAATTTATCACAGTTAATAGTAGAACATTTTCAATAGTAGTAGTTATATTATATATTAATACTTAATAGTATTATTGGTATAATATTTTATTACAACTAGCATATTATTATTATTAATAGCATAATTGTTAACAATATTATCATAATTTTATTAGCAATACTGGTATAACATTAATATTAGCATTATATTATTAAATACTATTAGTATAATATTATTTTCATTAATACTAGCACAAGATTCCTATTAATACTGCATAACATTACTAATGATACATATTAATATTATACCAATATTATTATTAATGCTATATTATTATTGTTATGCTATACCAATATTAGTATTAATATTGGCATAATACTATTATTACTATTATCGCTAGAAGAGATTTAAGATCAGCAAACCCTCAGCTTTGATGAACTTAACGGACCAGCCTACTCCATCTTTACGTGTGACAAACTTGATGAGCAGCTCCATGAGGTTATCTCTTCCACACGCTGACATCTTGCGACTGCTCAACAGCTGAACCAATGGAATCAACCATGTGTCGACTGTCTCCAGAGCTGCCTTGTCTAGTAACACAAATAACAATAATAAAGGTTTAACGTCCGTTTTGTCATACAACGATGATGTCAGGGACGTCCCCCATCACATTTCACCCCAAACGATCTGAAAAAACCATGTGCTAAAGAGAAAAAGATCCTAAACGGTGCCGATCCGTGATCAAAAAAACAGTCAGGTATGATGAAAAAAGTCAAAAAACACAATACACTGGATCATAACTATCCAACAAATGTCCGATCAGATATCTAAGATGAGTGATGATGTACTAAGCTAAGCGGTGATTGTACTAAAATATTAGATCAAATTACATAAATGGCTCAGCAAGTTGTAGAACCACCGGTAAAGGGTTGTAGCACTACTGGTTTAGGGTTTTAACAACACTGGTTTAGGGTTTTTAACAACATTGGTATAGGTTGTAACAACACTGGTACAGGGTTGTAACATCACTGGTAAAGGGTGATAATACTGGCAGAAGGTTGTAACAATACTGGTAGGGGATTGTAACAACACTGGTAGAAGGTTGTAACAACACTGGTATAGGGTTGTAACAACACTGGTAGAGTTGTAACAACACTGGTATAGGGTTGTAACAATACGGGTATGGGGTTATAACAACTGGTAGAGGGATGTAACAACACTGGTGGAGGGTTGTAACAACACTGGTACAGGGTTGTAACAATACTGGTAGAGGGTTGTAACAACACTGGTAGAGGGTTGTAACAACACTGGTAGAGGGTTGTAACAACACTGGTAGAGGGTTGTAACAACACTGGTACAGGGTTGTAACGACAGTGGTAGAGGGTTGTAACAACACTGCTAGAGGGTTGTAACAACACTAATAGAGGGTTGTAACAATACTGGTAGAGGGTTGTAACAACACTTGTACAGGGTTGTAACAACAATGTACACGGTTGTAACAACACTGGTATATGGTTGTAGCAACACTGGTAGAGGGTTGTAACAACACTGGTAGAGGGTTGTAACAACACTGGTAGAGGGTTGTAACAACACTGATAGAGGGTTGTAATAACACTGGTAGAGGGTGGTAACAATACTAGTAGAGGGTTTGCAATAGCAGTCATTAAGGTTAATCCTTTTTATCGATAACAGAAGATAGAAAATGTAGAACAGAAATTAAATCTAAAATTGCTCAAGCAAAGGAAGCCTACAGAAGGAGGAAAGAACTACAAACAAAAAGCTTGAAGAAATCCACGAAGATAAAGATTGTAAAAACTTTAATGCGGACCACTCTCCTGTAAGGCTGTAAAACATAAACGTTATGAAAGTAGGATATCAGGAAACTGGACATTTAAGATGTCCAGTTTCACTGCTATAGGGATCGCAGTGTTATAAGAACTATAACTATTAAATAATTACTATTGCTACCTATTTTCCCACAGAGGAACGGGAAACAATGCTATAGAAATCATAGTGTTATTAGCACTGCTATAGGAATCGCAGTGTTATAAGAATTATTACAATTCATTAAATACTATTGTTACCTATTTTCTCACAGAAGAACGGGAACGGCTTGAGCCTCGCCGCTGGATCAGCTTTACGCTGCTGATCATGCTTCTCTCTGTCTTTCTTGATTCTCTCCAGAGTCGTTATAGAGTTGATGATGTTCTGCAGCACATTGGTCATGGCTGTCGATAGTTCATCGTCCTCTGATCCTATATATGCTAGAACCTTCTTCATCGACAAAGACTCGATTATTGCAACAGCCTGCAGAACAAATGCCAAAAGTGCTTTAGAATTGTCTTAACTCACAGAAATTCAAAACTTATGAGCTAAATCAGCCAAAACAAGATTTTCCCTCAGTCGTAGGTCGAGCAAGACATCAAACAGCGGCTCTACAAAAGGCTACTACTAGTAATATAGATTATTATAGTAATATCTACTTAGTAATGTATATTACATGTAGTGATGTTACAATTTTATCGATTTTTTACTCCTAAAAGTCAACTTACTTTTACAAAGTAAAAAAGGGGAAAAATGGTTCAAAATGAAAATTCAATTTACAAGTGAAAATTTTGAATTTTTAAAAAATAATAATGTGTTATCATCGTATGTGTACAGATAACTTATATTCTGTACACATGCAACTTGCCATCACTTCATACATAATGCATGTACCTTGTACCATATACATTTGCTTACCATATACATTTGCATACCATATACATACAATAACAGGTAGGAATATGATATTAATAATATATTGCTGAAATATTGTATGATATTAAGACAAGATGCTTAATATCATGCTAAAGCTAATATGATGCTTAATAAAATGCTAAGAATAGACCAACCGCAGACTGCACGTGTCGTAAAAGGTGGCAAAGTATTAAGATCCAAACCAACATCAAAAAGGGCATTCGGTTGGTGAGTGCCTACGCTCCAGATATTGCTACAAAATTTCCTAATCTCGATCACAGTTAAAACTGAGACTCAAGGGAGGATGATGATGATGATTGATGATATTAAGCCTTGATCCTACGACTATTAATGTAACTTGATTTTATTTTGAAAAGTTCGCGATCTAGCTTCATATGAACATAATAATTAAAATATTTCAATTAGGATCAGGATTTAGGAGTTGCAATGTGTTGTAGAATAAAAGTTTGAATATCAGATCATTCCTATCAGATGCAGTTTAATAGATAGTAGCTGATGATCAGAGTGTAATTGAGTCAAAAATCTGGAATTATTTTACGATGGAGTGAACTTTAGCCTCTAAAAAACAAAGTGAGGAGTTGACTTGGCAGACTTGTATAATTTACTGCGTATGCAGTACAGAGTATTAGACTAATGGGATATTATATATTGCGTTAAAGGCATTGCCTATAAATAAGTCTTTGACTGGCATATCTATTTGTAAATTTTGTAGTTGCATGCTTATATAAGCTCAATTAGCATGCAACTACAAACAAATTGAACTACTTATTTCTTACTATCTACTTACCTATTTATCAAATTACCTGCATACCTATTGACTACTTGCCTGTTAATTACGTGTTGAGTATTACCTGTTTACCTGCCTTATCTACTGGTATATTATCCATTTCACTTTTATCATTTTCACCAATAAAAACCCTATATCTTACCGGCCAAGTTGGTTACCTTTAAATTTCTATACAATTAGGTTATATTGAGCAGCCAATTACGTACATGACTCTCATGCACTCGTTCAGGCGTATATGTCGTTATTTCTTAAAGAATTGAACATATTTATTCTCTCACACTTGTGCACTCACCCTATCGTGATGATCATGTGCTAGGCTAGCCATTACTCTGATGGCTGTCAGCTGTAGCTGTCTGTCTTTCTCTGTGTCCAGCAGTCTCAACAGCCTCTGCACCCCTCCCTGCTCAAATATCTTCTCAGCACCCGCCTGCTCCCGAGCCAGAACTATCAGGTTATTAGCAGCCTGCTCAACATAAACAGTAAAATAAACTATAAAATAAAGAGAGAAATTGGAAATGCGTCTATTAAATCAAAGAAAAATCACATCATACATGTCTCTCTCTTAGTGCACTGCCTACTGGCAGGTCCATGGTATAAAACGCCTCCACTCTTCTCTGTCTTTCGCTTTCGTCATACCTGTAATTCTATCAAAATTAAACAAAAGAATGAAAACTACAAAGTTTAATTAATATTTACTTTGCGGTACCATTACATACTCGTCCATCTTATTACAGATCAGCTCCAAGAGTGAAGGAAATTGCAAAACAAAGCAAAATTATGATAAATAGATGTTATGAATATTGAGTTTTTATACTAACAATAACATTTTATTAAAATTTAATAAAAGTAAAATGCACATTTCCTAACAATTTATATCTCATACGGACTATCTGACTAAAACAAAAAATTATTGCACAGAAATTTAAAAGAGCCACCTTTAAGTAGTAATTTAAGCCTTAAAGACAGTGGTAGTACGATTCATAGGAGATGATCTTTAAACCTGTTTTCTTTTCTCTTTATCTTCGCAGGAGTTATCAAAGGCGAGATCAAACATCTGCGACACTTTGTTATCCGTGCTCATGTGCTTGTCGTACTGTGCACGAATACAGATACACATATGAAGTATTGTATCCACCCGTACATATGACATGCTACTAACTCATATGTGTATACATACTAGCATGCATATGACATACTACTCAAGTCATACGTGGATACATACGTGCATACATACGACATACTACTAAATCATACGTGCATACATGCATGCACACAAATGATATACTACTAAGTCATATGTGGATACATACCAGCATGCCTATGACATACTACTAAGTCATGCATATGACATACTACTAAGTCATATGTGTATACATACTAGCATGCATATGACATACCACTTAAGTCATATGTGGATACATACATGCATACATATGACATACTACTAAATCATACGTGCATACATGCATGCATACAAATGATATACTACTAAGTCATATGTGTATACTGTATATACAATTATACATGCTACATATAATGCATAATTATATAAGCTATTTTTACATGTATGATATATATAGTATAAGACACTCTACTATTCCACTATTCTGACTATACATGACATATTACAATTCTAGTAGTCAAATGTGTATGCATACATATGAAAAACACAGTGTTCCACATATGCATACATAACGCAGTAAGTGACAGTATTGCACACATATACAGGCATACTTATCACAGTATTTCACACATACACATTCATGTATACTGTATAACCCAGTATAGTACTTAGACACGACTACATATGACAGTATTCCACAAAGACTCATACAAACATAATCCAGTACTGCACCAGTTAATTAATAATCAAGATGCAGTTTTTCGTAAGTACCAATTTTAACATATTCCTGAGAGGGCTAAGTAAAAGGTGGGCTAGGCCTTGGTTTAAAAATACGGGTATTCATTGTTTAGATTGTAGCCTACTGTCCTATATAATATACATGTATATTGTATAAATGTATTACTACAAGTATCTTACTAGTAGTACTACAAGTATCTTACTAGTAGTACTACAAGTATCTTACTAGTAGTACTACAAGTATCTTACTAGTAGTACTACAAGTATCTTACTAGTAGTACTACAAGTATCTTACTAGTAGTACTACAAGTATCTTACTAGTAGTACTACAAGTATCTTACTAGTAGTACAACAAGTATCTTACTTGTAGTACTACAAGTATCTTACTTGTATACCAATTTAATTAAAAGAAATACAAGTTAAAATAATATTCATGAGCTTTTTGCAAATTTACTTTACCAAAATGTTCCAACATTCCCTGTTACTACACACATAAATGTTCCTACATACTTTGTTTTGTATGACACAGTATATTCTGCGGAGAATTGGTTGTATTGCGGTGTTCTTTGGATCGATCTGCACCAATTTCTGAGCATCTTTATACGCGTCCTCGTGTTTTCCTAGAGCCTCGAGGGCCTGACATCTTCTGAACAGTGCCTTTGAGTCCCCTGCATTAATCTCTAGAGCTGTAATCAATAAATCAATCAACAAAACACAATCAATATGTAAGAGGAGCTGGTACCACACTCATGACTGAAATCTCTTGAATTATCATTTATTAATAACTGTTTGCCCTCGGATATATATATATACATAATTATATATACAGACTGCATCAAAAAAACTTGACCCCCAACAGAAATTTTCTGTAACTTTGGTATCTGATGTCTCTTTATCATGTAAATTTTAGCGATAATACATAGTCCAATTCTACAAATATGCTGAAAAATTCAGGGAAATTTATGCACCACAATTCGAGTTACAGAACTTTTTTCGCCATGCCCCTACATCTTATAGGTTCTCTAAGCAATTTGTCATTGAATACTCCTGATTAGAGCCCTTCATTGATTCATTGTGCTGGTAGTAGCAATCCTGCGAACTGATGGTGCATATAATACCATTCATTTTTCAGCATTCGTGTAGAATTGGATCATGAATAATTGCTTCAATATACATGATAAAGAGACATCAGATGCCAAAGTTATAGAAATTTTCTGAAGGAGAATCTATAAAAGGTAGGGGTATGGCGCAAAAGGATCTGTAACTCGAATTGTGATGCATATATTTCCATGAAATTTTCAGCATGTGTAGAATTGGACAATGAATAACGACTTAAATTTACATGATAATGAGACATCAGATACAAAAAGTTATAGAAAATTTTCTGTAGGAGGTCAGATTTTTTTGACACAGTCTGTATATATATTATAATGTATATTATATATATATTTATAAACTTATATATATATATATATATATATATATATATATATATATATATATATATATGATGATTTAAAGATCCACTCATATGTGGACATTAAGAGGAAAGCGGAAGATAGAGAAGCATAGAGGCGTTATATACCATGAACCTGATAGTAGGCAGTGCAAGATGAGATATTGTAGTTATTTATATATACATAATATATATATATATATATATATATATATATATATATATATATATATATATATATATATATATATATAATATGCATAGGAAACAAGAGGCATTGAAAATGTGAATTTGGAGAAGAATGGAGAGGATTAGCTGGACTCAAAACGTTACAAATGAGGAAGTTCTGGAGAGAGTTGGTACAGATAGACAGTTGAAAAATGTATTAAGAAATAGGAAAAAGAGTTGGATAGGAAACATTCTAAGGGAGAAGGTCTATTAAAAGAGGTCATAAAAGGTAGAATGGAAGGAAATAGAGGCAGAGGCAGGCCGAGATTAGGTATTTTAGAAGATTTAAAGACCCACTCATAAGCGAACATGAAGAAGAAAGCGGAAGACAGAGAAGAATTATGTATATATATATATATATATATATATATATATATATATATATACTGTAGTTATACCTAAAACTAGAAAAAAATAGAGTTATATATTTATATTTTTGAAATCTGTTTAGACAAAATTCATACTGTAATGGGCAACAATTTAATCTGTATTTATAGAGGTCATGAGGGCTGCAAATGCACAAGATTTTGCTTTCTGAGTCATAGTCAAGAAATTGAACTCATTGGTGTTCAAAGCACAACTTTCATGATAGGATATTAAAATTTCATGACGCTAACTGATGCTCTAGAAATGGCTTATTTTGACATTCCCTCATCTGTAAAACAAAATGAAATCATCTTCACTAGTCTAACCTACTTATTAATATGTCAATTACTGTAATTATCAGAAAATCAGGAACATTTATACACTTCTTTCTTAAGCCTTTCATGAATATTAAAAATATAAATATCATTTACTTGCCATATATGTTGCTGTTAACTAATTCATTAACTTTAGAGAGATAGAAGCTTTTGATAATTATTTGGCAATTTACTTATTCTTATTTTTTGAATATATGAAGTTCTTCAGATGTCATAAACCAGCTGAACAGTAGCTGCTTCCAGATTTTTGACATTCCTGACATTGCCTTATAGCAAGGAACAGGATGTTAAATTTTTTCTGTTTGATTGATTGATACTTATTCTTATTTTAAATATATACACTAAATAGTCACAAACCAGCTGAACAATCAGCAGCCGCTTCCAGATTCTTGTCTATTTTGAGAAAGCAGGCAGCCCTGTTCTTGAGAAATACTGCCTTGTCAGCGAGAGATATGTCTTTGACAGCTAGAGCCTTTGTGTAGAATGATGCCGCCTCTCCGAAGCTTCCCTCCTTAAACAACCTGTTGCCTTCCTCCTTCAATTCATTTGCTTCTCCCATTTCCAGCTGTTTGAATACGGTTTGTAACTTAGATTATAACTGATGTCTATCTATTAAGCAGTTATAATGACTAGAAATGTCAAACGCTAGGCTACAGATTATATGTATGTTTCAATATCACATACGGTGAGAATAGTATTAGATACTGATGCGATTTCAAATTCTGGAGAGAAATATAAAAATTAAAATTTTGTTAATATTATATAAGCTTATTTCTTCTTACAAATAAGACAACAATTCTTAGTCTTTATTGTGTATATAGTAACTTAAAAAATAGTCATAAACTATCAGTCAAAATGATGTAGACTTAAAAAATTCAAACGCAAAGCAAGTTAATGAATAAGATGCAAATGATCTATATAACCATATTTCCATCTCAACAGATATTAGAGGTAGAGCGAGATATGCCTATTATGGAGATGGGTTAAACCATAGTTTAACCCACCGTGATTTCAAGGTCACCTGCAAAAATCATATCGTTCAACTATTGGACAGGCTGATCACTAATCAAGTTACTTAATAAACAAAACTAGCATTTTACTTCTTAAACCATGGCTGTGTAATCCTCCAAAAAGGGATGAAAGGCTTTGCATTACTTTAATCTGTGCATTATAATTTACGTAATACCAGTTTGTTATTATTCTGTGGTTTAAAAATTGTTGAGGTTTAAACAGCAGTTTACCTATTCCATAAATATGATCTTTAATATTACGCTTGTACACACAAAGTGGATCAGCCTCTGTCTACTTTCTGATCTCACTCCTATATACCATCTTTCAATTAAATTGAGTTATCTCAACATATCTTCCAATTTCATGAAATTACTAAATTGAAGCCTTGCCTACAACAGGAAAACATATTAACCTTAATTATTCATTGCCTTCAACTAAAATAGCTAACCCCAGTGAAGTTGAATGAACACGTGCAATGTTCAGCAGTATACTTTACCTATTCTTGAACTTTCTACAATTTTCAATGACCATTGTGAACATTTAAGGATGGTATGTACCACCTTTCTCCTGGCGATAGTACTTCGTAAAACTAAAAACAAAAAATTGGGTGTAGTGCCTAATTTTCACCATCACTATTTATAGAAAAACCGATTCACCCTTCGCACTGAATCATAGGCAGAATATTAAAAATAAGATCCTATTTAAAACATAGGCTTACTCTGTAGCGAATGTAATTGAAGACTATTTTAAATAATAAGCAAATTAATTACTATCATGATTATTAATTATTTATTTGAAAGATATACTTGTGTTCGGCCTCACGTAAATCGTCTGGAAGAATTGATTCCTGCTTCAGTTGATCGTACAGGTTTTTCTAGATTTGAATTATCACCAAATATAGCTGCTATAATATAAATATATTCTAAATTACATCCAAAATTGCATATTAATCTCACTTACATGATATTTAGACAAAATAAGAGTAGACTGAATAATTAATTTTTGTAGAGTAGAACTTATACTGCTGCGGGGATAGCAATGAGAAGTTGGTCTTTAAATGAAGCTCTGCATATCCATATCCATAGGCTTTTACCTATTTCCATTTTGTAGTATACGTTTGGTACAGTACTGCGCGCTATTGCAGCACAACATTCATGGATTTTGTTTTAACAATTGGACAGGACAGGATTCTTTCTCTTCTCATCCGCGAAACATCTGACATACCTCCTTAGGTTGCTGAAGCAGCAACTGGATTCAGTCATTCCACGTGGCAGAAAATGCTTTCCAGCTTCCCAGCGTAGAAAACTCTAGATCTAGTGGAACATTCTAGAATATTCTAGTTGCAATCGACGCATAAAATTGAAGTTTCCAGAAATTAAATGACTGACAATTTCTCTCAAAATTTTCTTTAATGAATACAAGAATTTCTTTAGCTCAATGTGTTACATAAAATTATGCTCAAAGCTGGATAACTCCTTGAACATAACTTAATTCGCCACTCTCATAAAACTAATTCACCCTTTCCCTACAGCTAGGTTAAATTATTAGGAAGCAATATAATATAGTGCATATGTTAATGTTAGTTTTGGACATTAATTGCATCATATCAGGAGGCATTTTTAAGTATTATTACTGTTTCATTCTATTCACAGTGAATGAAACATGCATTTTAATGCAACTTTTAGTGTGTTACTCTTTAATATAATATATTAATGTATATATCGTATATAAACTATCATATTTAACGATGTTCTAGACTAAACGGCTAATTATTTTAACATGAAGTAGCATAACATACCTCTGAGCATGTTTCTAAACTGTCCACAAATTTTAAAACTTTTCATAGAAATATTGAAGATCATTTAAGTCGTCCATGATTTCAGAAACCAGTATAAGTAAACTTCGTAAGGTCAAGGACGAGAAAGTTTATGTTTACATTGTATTTTGCTGTTAATATAAATATTGTTGTTATATATTTATTATAAATTATTATTTAGCATTTGTAACATGTTAAGCAGTGTAGATTTTAATGGAATATAGATGCCTCTACAAAGATCATGACAAATAATGATTTTAAGGAATAGATTTGTTAACCTTTGAATCGAATTTTGCAGGGATTATGACTTAATTATGATAGAATAGCCAAAGATAGAGACGGTGGGCCTCAAAAAAATCTATATTATAACTTGCTTTCGGCTTTTATTTCCATCAGTTTCCACATCCATTTATGCTAAACATATTACATTAAACGTATTAATAATATCACATTTTTTCAAATACTTATTTACACTTAAAATAGGCAAACAAATTCGCGATATTATAAATATAATTCTATTTCGTTTTATATATTGTAGGTATTTAACTGGATGTTGTCTTGGACGACAGTTCCACTCTAATTCGTATTATTTTAATTTATTTATGTACATCAAAGTAAAAATAAAGATTTTTTTGATGCCCACCGTCCATCTTTGGCCATTCTCCAGATCATTCATGCTTTTAAGAAAGAGGCTTTGCTGGCTAGCCTCCGAGTACTACTCTACACATTTAGAAATATTTTAGTTGATTGAGATTGCAGATAAGCCAGCTAATTACAGCATAGTTAATACAGTTAGATATTTAAATATTAATCTAGATATCTCTCTCTCTCTCTTAGTGCACTGCCTACTGGCAGGTCCATGGTACATAACGCCTCCACTCTTCTCTGTCTTCCGCCTTCCTCTTCATTTCCACATATGAGTGGGTCTTTAAATCATCTAACATACCTAATCTCGGCCTGCCCCTGCCTCTTTTTCCTTCCATTCTACCTTCTATGACCTCTTTTAATAGACCTTCCCCCCTTAGAATGTGTCCTATCCATCTCTTCTTCCTATTTCTTAATACATTTATCAACTGTCTATCTGTGCCAACTCTCTCCAGGACTTCCTCATTTGTAACCTTTTGAGTCCAGCTAATCCTCTCCTTTTTTCTCCAAATCCACATTTTCAATGCCTCCAGTTTCCTAATATCTTCCTTTCTTAAGGTCCATGTTTCACATCCATATAATAGCATGGTCCAAACCACAGTTTTCACTATCTTTATCTTTGTGTCTTTAGACTTTTTGTTAATAGTTCTTTTCTACTACCAAAGGCCGCTTTTGCTTGTGCAATCGTACTGCATATTTCCGTCTCACATTTCCCATCATTGGTTATAGAATGACCCAAATATTTGAAACTCCTTACCTGTTCCAGTTTCGTACCATTTATTGTGATACTAACTTCACCTTTATTATTGGACACTCTCATAACCTTGGTCTTTTTATATTAATCTTCATGCCATATCTTAGGGCCGTATCATTCAGCTTGTCCATTATCTTCTGCAATCCAATCTCACTGCCCGCTACCATTCCTTGGTCATCTGCAAATCATACATCTTGTAACAAATTCCCTCCTACTTTTATTCCTTCTTCCAAGTCTTTTATGGCTTCCTCCATCATTGCCTCAGCGTAAATGTTAAACAGCAGCGGCGAAATGCTACAACCTTGTCTTACTCCACTTCCTATTTCACCCTCTTCTGAGTATTCTTGTTGGATTTTGATTACTGCTCTTTGATTCATGTACAAGTTCAAAATTAGTCTTCTATCTCTCCAGTCAATTCCTATTCTTTTTAAGATATTCATCATCGTTATCCAATCAATCCTGTCAAATGCCTTCTCGAAATCTACAAAGCATACAAAAACATCATTACCATATTCTAAGCTTCTTTCGCAAAGAACCCGCATTACTCCTATTGCTTCTCTTGTGCTGCATCCTTTCCTAAAACCAAATTGTGTCTTGCTCAGTATCATCTCTGCTTTCGACTGAATGCGATTATTTAATATCTTTAATAAGATCTTCGATGCATGAGGTATTAAGCTGATTGTTCTGTAATCCGAACACTCCACAGCATTGGCTTTTTTGGGAATTGGAATCATCACTGACTTGGTAAGGTCGTCTGGCCAAATATCTGTATTGTACACTTTCATAGATACCTCCATTAACTTTTTGAGTGTTTCTCCTTCCAACATTTTAAAGAATTCTGCTGGGATTTCATCTATTCCGGCTGCCTTTCCCTTCTTCATACTGTTAATTGCAGAATAAATTTCCTCCTTCATTAAATCGGGGCCCCTTTTATCGTCTTTTATGAATTTCTCTTCTTCTATTTTAAAATCCTCTTAAACTGGTTTCTCAGCCTTATCATACAATTCCTCTACATATTCTCTCCATCTTTCTTTTACTTCTTCCAGCTCTGTCTTCAATTCCCCATCTTTACCCATTATACTAATGTTCTTTGCATCTCCTTTCTTTTTCTTATCGGTTCTTGTTAATATCCTGACTTCCTGGTATAATAGATCCAACCTCCCTCTTCTATCATATTTTGCTAAATCATCACACTTTTCACTTCACCAATGATCTTTTGCTTTGTCTGTAATTCTTTTAAGTTCACTGTTTAAGCTTCTATATTTCTTTCGGCCATGACTGGTGTCAATACTTTTCCATTTCCTCCTTTCATCCATTTTGTCTAGCATCTCGCTTGTGATCTAAGGTTATTTTTTTTTAATCTAGATATAGTTATGTTTATTAAATCTTACTGACTTTAACCTTTAATTCTTAAAATTTGTTTTTGCAGTTGTAACAATAGTATGTCTTGGATCAGATATACTTGAAATGAGTGAGACGAGCTGTGGTAGTGGATCACTACAGCATAAACATGAGCGTCGTGGAGCACTCAGACACAAGCGTGTCTATGAGGTCAATGGACACTGCTTCGTTGCTCGATTCTTTAAGCAGCCCAACTTCTGCAGTCACTGCAAAGACTTCATTTGGTTTGTCTTTACTTGCGATCATTACTTTTCAAAAATATTATGTATACCCTAGTACAGAATATTTTTTATAACATGATCGGTTCAGTACAATGATTGCCTAGATATCCAACATCAATTAAAATCTCTATCAGAGAAATGAAAAAGGAGTTATAATGCTCAGTCAAGTGACTCAGGACTGATAAATATCTTGAATTATGTATATATAGATATTTTTCTGACATGGATATTGCATATATCTAAAACTCTAAGCATTACAGTCATCATTCTGGTAAATATTTAACTCATCATTTGATCAAATACTTTTGATTTACCAGGATTGTCAAACTATATAGTAGATACAAAGAATCAAAGGAAACTTGAAAAGATGTGGTTTTGATGGTTTAGCAGCCTTCAATCAATTCAAGACCTTTACCATTCTAATATTAAATGAGATCAAAATATTAGGTTTTTAAAATTAAATTTGTTATCCTGGGCTAATTGTTCGTACCTCGAATTATCCAGGGGCCATTAGTTATATCTTATTTTGAGTCATCAATCAGATATTTGAAAATTTTGCATCTGGAACTCTATTCCATCTTGCAACATAGCTTGACATCAGGTTAGGTTGGAGAAGCGCTCTAGTAAAATCATATTTCCGTCTCCTGTCAAATTTAACTGCATAGTCCAATGGAATATTCTATAAGCTACATGTATATGCTTACACTGCTTTTATCACCTTTGTCTGTCTCATTTTAGGCAGAAAAATTTTCTGCCCATAATGTCGCCAAAAACTAGTGAACTGAGTGAAGAAACAGTTCTAATCAAAGTCTGTTACAGTAGGTCCTTCCATTCTTATAGAAACCTTTATAGTGTTGCCAATGATTTATAGTGTTTTCTAAGAGGTTAGTAAAATTGTATATAATGTATATACGCAATCTTCGTAGAAAACGAGAAAACTTTAAACACTAAAGTTGACTTTCAGTGCCGTTGTGTAGTATATTGAATTAGTTCTTAGAGACACCATATGATACAAGTATAAGTGTATCTTTACTTTTTAATGTTATTTCAGGCTAAACTTAAAAAAGTAATGCTATTTATTGAAAATCTATAAATTATCTGCATTAATTTTAGAATGTTTACTATTGTAACCTATGAAATGAAATGAATAGTTTAGAATTTAAACCTATCTGTATTATCTTTGATTTATATATTTGCAGGGGATTTGGTAAACAAGGACTTCAGTGTAAAGGTTTGTAATGATTTCAGACTATAATCAGCAGCATCATCCTTAGATTCTGATTTTAGCTAGGATCGGGATGAGTTTAGACTATAATAAACAGGATTTATTTTATATATACTTTGTTGCATAAAGAATACAATAGGATTATTTTATTTACTGGAAAATGACTTGAATGACCAGAACAATGCATATTATAATTAGTATTTGACTTTTATTAGAGCTTTTGAGGATTCTATGGCCTTTAATTGAAATCTAATTACCTCTTATTATTTAATTATATATATCAATCAATAAGAATTTAACATCCTGTTCCTCGCCTTAAGGCAGTGTCAAGGACGTCAAAAGCTAACGGCAACTAAGATAAATATATTTATATGAAAAGTGCGGTTTATATCACATCTCTGTTATGTGCATGTTAGTAATAAAAACTATAAATCCAAGCTTAATTCTAGTTTCCTACTGCTAGATTTCTTCAGTGTCAGCCCGTTTCTGATTTTAACTTTAGTTTCCTGATTATCTATCAAGATTACCATTAACAGCCATTCAACTGGTGCATGTGTCTGCTGATTGTGTGTTTAGATTAACTCTAGATTATTCCGCAGATGTGTAACTTTTACTTTATACACCTGTGCAGTATGCATGTTGGTCGTTCACAAGCGCTGTCACGCAGACGTAACATTTCATTGTCCTGGAGCAGACCTGGGTCCTGACTCTGATGTAAATATTATTCATTAAAATATGAATTGTGTATAATCTAATAATGATGTTCTTTATTTCTTGCAGTCTTTACGATGTATCTTTTGTGATCGACTTTTGATATGTTTCTCAGCTTCGACTATCATTTACTGGGCAGGCGTCATTCCCTGAAAAAACAGTCCTATTTAAAAACAATCTATCTCATACTAATGCGCAATAAATCAAAAAAATTAATGTAAAGTGTTAATAAATTAAAAGCAAAATATTATTGTGAAATACAATAAATTGTTACATTATTTTGCCATAGTCTAGAATAAATCCAAGAAAGTGTGTTCTATGTGTGTCAAAGAAATTAGGCCCATCTCTTGAGTACATGTATATGCATTACATAAATTTATACCAACAAATTCAGACATTCAGCTAGTACATGTGTCTGCTAATTGTATGTTTCAAATATTACGTAATGTTAATGTTAATGTTAATGTTAATGTTAATGTTAATGTTAATGTTTAATAGAGTATGTCGTGCAAAGGCATCTCTATACTTTACTACAGTTACGGTAAAGCACGCAATATACAATAATGCGCACACTGTAATTATGATATATTTTGATACATAATAATATATTATGCGGATGTCTAACTTTTTAGTTAATATAATTGTGTGGTTGCAATATGCTTATTGGTCGTCATAAGTGATGTCTTACAGACGTAACATGTCACTCTCCTGAAGCACATTATATTGTCACTAAATTATGATGGAGCCTAGAATCATTGTTTTGCTATGCCTAAGTGATATGTGATTGTTGAGCTTAATTTACTTCCCTCTTAATTTAAAAATTGGAATACATCAGTTACTCTGATCGTAAAACTAAGAATGAAATTAGAATCTAAAATTTAATGTTTTATAAAGCTATTATTAGACGAGTTAAAGTAATGTCCAGAATAGATACTAATTCAGAATGTTCTGAAAGCACAAGTTTAGAATGGATACAAATTGTGTGTGTGAAAGACTATAAAGTTCATCCTGTCAAGTCCTGTGCGTGAATGAAATGCCTTGCTGTATGTTGTACAGTGGACAAGCAGACATCGCTTCAAGGTGCATACATACAGTAGTCCAGGCTTCTGTGATCAGTGTGGCTCAATACTCTATGGCCTTATACATCAGGGGCTTAAGTGCTTGTGTAAGTATTTACCTCTGTTTCTCTTTCTCTCTCTTTCTCTCGCTCTCTCTTTCTCTCTCTCTCTCTCTCTCTCTCTCTCTCTCTGTCTGTCTGTGTGTTTCTCTATGTAAAGATCTGCCACAGAAATTCTGGAATAGTGATTCTTTAAGGATCTTAAGTTCTGTACTGTATAGGTGTGTGAAGAATTGATTCAACAAAGATGTTAAGTTCTGTATTGGTGTGTGAAGAACTGATACAGCAAGGATGTTAAGTTCTGTGTAGGTGTGTGAAGAACTGACTCAGCAAGGATCTTAAGTTCTGTATAAGTGTGTGAAGAACGGATTCTGCAAGGATCTTAAGTTCTGTAAGAGAAAGTGAGCTCAAAACAGTACTAGTTCAAGAAACAAGGCAAGAGCATCTGAATTTAGACCTGTGGCAGAAAAGGACGAATTTTTAGCTTGCCCTGGAAAATACTAATGCATTTACAAGATTGACGATCTTGTGGTAGGGAATTCCATATTGTCAGAGCAGAAAACATGAACGGGCTTCTGCCAATGGCAGATCTCATGTCCGATACAGTATGAAGATTTTACTGGAGGAAAGAAGCCTATGAGAGTGGTGATAGATATATAAAAGGTCTGATTTATAGGATGGTTTACCTAGTTCTCTGTAAGTTTGTGATGAAGTGATTCAAGTTTCAGTGTGTGATATGAACTTTCATAAACAATATGAGAAGACAGGAGCAGTGTGCTGTGCTCATATGTCTACTTTTATCGTATGATACTGTATGTCTATCAGCATGTGATATATTCTTCTGTGCATTATTTCTGCATTGTCGGGTGCACTTCTTACATGCTTCTCTCCATTTGGTGCGATCATGGACATTTACAAAAATAAACCAGAACTACTTCACTCCAAATCTTATAATTATTTTTGTAGCAGAGACAGGAGAGAAAATCTTATTTCAAGCCCCAATCAAATACAATGACACAATCCAACTTATTCATAAAGCAATTCACCGACACAATTAACATGATATCATTTTAACAATTTCCTCACTCACAGAATCCCATTAATCAATAACTTTATGAAGAAAATAATACTTTGCCAATGTCTTTTCCCGCTCCAAGCTTAAACTACTTAGACGTATGACCTCTTAATCCGTTTTAAGAGAACGTGACGATATGCGTAGGTTTTACCTAAGTGCATTATTTTATACATCTCTTTAAGATACCTTCTAAGATTTCCTATCTAGACCCCTATATATTTCCTTCCAAGATATCCTATCTAGACCTCTCCGTGTCGACCCCGAATAGGGATTAACGGCACGGTAAAAATAAGTTTTTAAACATAAGATCCATTCTAATTCTGCTGATTTACAAAGTTGCTGAGAACTGCACTTAGCCTGTCCTCAGTCGTCATCCACTGAATCCTTCAATAGATTTTAGCATTCTCCTGTGTATTGCTTCTAAAAATCTACTTGTGCTTTCTATAGTATTACCTCCACACTGACAAACAGTATTCTAAATGTGGTCAGATCAGATACTTTATGAGAATCTGCTGTGTTGTAATCTGCATTAATTGACGTATTATTATGAGTTGTCTGTCAACTAGATAGGATTTATTTTTCCCCTTTGATGACCAGTTTGTATGTGCAATTTTGTACTTCATGTTTTGATGATAATGTCATTAAACATAGTTCTCTCTCTCTCAAAGAAAAAGATACTTATATGATCTGGCATCTTCCTAATTGACGTTTTTCTTACGCATGTCTCAGACATGTCTAAAACAATCCGGTCCATCCACCAAACGTCCATCCACCTCTTCTCATCGACATGTGATATGAACATCCTTAAATTTTATAAGAAGACCGAAGCAGGGTTTTGTTCGCATATGTTTCATTTGACGAACCGGACGAGGAACCGGACGTTTAATTCTTATTGATTGATTGATTGACTGCATTACATTTTGCGTGTTTTTAGCGTGTGACATGAATATACACAAGCGGTGTGAGAAGAACGTTGCCGCATTGTGTGGAGTCGATCAGACAGAGAGAAGAGGTCGCATTCAGCTCAAGATACTCTGCTCTGATCGCCTGCTCACTGTCGTCGGTATAAATGAATCAATGCGTGTTATAAACTATCGAGACGTGTTCTTATTATTTGTTTCAACAAGATTTAGATGTGACACTATTGATTGAAGTGCAAAGGAATGCCTGAACAGTGAGAAAAGGAGTTACATAGGATTTTAGACACGTGACATGTCTTAGAGATCTTGGTCACTTTCTGGGCTGTTAAGAACGAGAAAAATTTTATTAGTTAACTTTTTGAAAATTAACGATAAATCTTTAATTTTAGAAATTTTTCCGCACATTTCATAATTATAGTGCAATACACCAATAATAATAATAAATATGAATAGTTAATACTAATAATAAATAGCAATAAGCAATAAAGCCTTGATAAGCTAATGATTTGTGGAAAATCACACTGGGAACGCTTTTAGCTGAATAACTTACTGGTGGGACCAGTGCTTCTGACTCATAACAAGACCAATCTCGTCTATTTCATTTATGGGGATCTGCCAATTTAATCATTTAATATTGTTCATATGTACCATTATGCTAGTCTAGTAAGAATTTATGAAGCTGTGTGTGACAATTTTCAAAATTTGTTACTTAGTTTTGTATTTTGTTGTACTTTTAGTTTTATTTGTATATTTTAATCTTTTTTGCTTTATTTTGTACTTTTTGTTATACTAGATGATACAATCTGTGTCATTTTGTTGTAGTTAACGAGGCCAAGAACTTGATTCCTATGGATCCGAATGGCCGTGCAGATCCTTATGTCAAGCTGAAGCTCATTCCTGATTCTCCAGGCTGCAGTGTTGCAAAGTCTAAGCAGAAAACTCGAACCATTAAGGCTACTCTCAATCCAGTATGGCGTGAAAGCTTTGCTATGTAAGTGATCAATGTGATTGGTCAATTAACGATAAAGCCGAATTTAATGCCTGTTTTTGTGTATGATCTATGATTTTAATGGTCAGAGGATTCAAACTGAGTATCTGTGCATTAAATAAATAGACTAAGCGATTATTTGATTGATTAGATGATTGATTTTAGAGATAATTGGTTCAACGTAATTCTACTCAATAAGAGGACTAAGTAAAATGGTTATTGGCAGAGTCACTGAGTCCGGGAACTATCACAGGGCCACACAAAATGATTTTTTAACAGCTAATGTTAACGTCAGTTTCCTCACTCGAAAGCGATGTCAGTGACGGGCGAGCCCAGGATTTAAACCCCGCATATACTGATCTGCGGTCGAGTATCTTGCCGACGTCGCCACTGGCTCCAGCCATTTAGTGATTTAACCATTAGAAAAATCTATTCATTAGTCGATTTAGTCGATTTAGTGATTGATTGATCGCACAGACCTCTCTCGACAGAAGATGAAGTTAAGAGGCTGTCTATAGAGGTCTGGGACTGGGACAGAGCTTCTCGCAATGACTTCATGGGAGCTCTGTCGTTCAGTATGTCCGAGCTGCTGACGTCACAGACGTCACAGAGCGGGGAGGGACGGGGAGGGAGAGTGGTGGAGGGTTGGTTCAGACTGCTGGGTCAGGAGGAGGGGGCGTTCTACAATGTACCGTGTGGGGAGGGGGATGGAGGGGGCCGGGGAAGGAGTAGTCGTGGGGAGCAGGATCTCTCTGAGGTTAGAATTATAGAAAATGATTCTGCTGCTTGTGTGCATATTTGTTGTTGTTGTTGTTAATTATAAATGAAATTCCTTTTATTCTGTTGCTGTTGTTGTGCATATTTATTGTTGTTGTTGTTAATTATTACTGAAATTTGTTTGATTCTGTTGCATGTAAACCTGAGTTGTTGTGCATATTTCTTGTTGTTGTTAAGTGCATGTGTTGAATTCTAAGAAGTGCATTTTAGTGGCGTTCTCGTGAATTCCCAACTATTAGTTTTAACATGATTGGTAGTTAACCTCATAGTCTGGACTTGAGTATGTTTCTTTACTCTTCATTTACAATTACTGCTCAGACTTGCTTACTGCAATTCTCTATGATATCATTGGCTGCAGATATTGAAATTCATTCCCTTTGGTATTGCTTAATACACAATAGTGTATGCGTAATACGTTTTATTTTACTAATGTTAATAACTTTTTAAAACTATATCTGCACTTAATCCTAATGTTATGTTGTATGTATTATATACCTGTATATATTATATATAACTGAGAACATTGATAACTTTCTCTGATTTATATTCTGAACTGATTAATCTTGTTAACTGTGTGCTATTTAGGATTGGTAACTTAATAACTCTACTTGTACATATAATATGCTGTGTATAGTTTATGTTGTCTGCATAGAATATAGGCCTGGTAACTTAATAACTTTACTTGTACATATAATATGCTGTTTATAGTTGATGTTGTCTGCGCAGTATATAGGACTGAGGAGAGACAGCAATCAGACTGTGAGGTCGGGAATGCATCTGTGCGATGTTGTCAGGTTGACTGATTTCAACTTTCTCACAATGCTAGGCAGAGGAACCTATGGAAAGGTATCTAACTTAGATACTCTTAGCATTTGTATTTGCCTTCTTATATTTTTTAGTTCCCATACAATCCTTTCATACAATCCTCCCATACAATCCTCCCATACTATCCTTTCATACAATCCTCCCATACAATCCTCCCATACAATCCTCCCATACAATCCTCCCATACAATCCTCCTTCACGTAAAACCTGTTAGCAGAAAGAAAGGAATGCTTTGATAACGTTTTGCAGTTTGATGGTAGCTAACGAAGAATGATGATTTGATTGATATCTTGATTTTCTGGTTACCCGTGTTGTGTCCTGGTTGCTGAAGATTAGATTAACCGTAGACTACACGTGTCGTAAAAGGCAACAAAGCATTAAGATCCAAACCAATGTCAGAAAGGACAGTCGGTAGTGAGCACCTAGGCACCAGAGATTGCTACAAAATATAATAAAACAATGAAAAAGTCAAGGTCTATTTGTATCCCGACCCTAGCTAAACTGGGATTCAAGAGAAGAAGAAGAAGATGAGGATGATGATGATGATGCTGATGATGATGATGATGATGACGATGATGATGATAATGATTTTTTGGTACCGTCAGCAGTAAGAAATATCAATTGATATATTATATACTATAATGGCATCAGTTGAGAGTCGCCGATTTTTTGATAGGTACTGTTGGCAGAAAGAAAGGGTTGCAGTGACGAGTTATACGCAGTGAAGGTAGTCAAGAAAGATGTTGTGATACAAGAAGATGATATCGAGAGCGCTCTGACAGAGAAAAGAGTTCTTGCTCTATTTAATAAACCACATTTCATCGTCAATCTCCATTCCTGCTTCCAGACAACAGTATGGATATCGTTCCTTTATTACCTTTCCGGATAAGTTAATTATGTTGAGTTTTTAAATTAGCAATTGAATTCATAATTACTTATATAAATTATGGTTACAACAGTTTGTTTCTCGATAGGTTGAACATTTCGCAAAATATCGAATTATCTGGATGTTCAGTGGTGATGTAAACTCCAGAATAGGGTAAGTAATAAGTAGGTGATAGCGGTCTTTGGAAAAAACAAATTGGTGCTTCTTTGTTGGGCACCTCTCTTTGTATCTTTACTCCAAGATACCACCGCAGTGGTTTTTCATTTTGACATTTTGATGCATTTGATATTTCATCATTACTACTTTAAGTGCTAATTCGTGTGGTTTATTTTTAATACATTTGTCATCCTAAGTGCAGCATGACAGAGATTTAGTTTAAGCATGAATGAGTACCTAATTTAATAATTGACAGAGTTAAACGGGCAATAGCTTAGGATTATTATATATAGAATTGGATTGTATAAAATGCAGTTCTCCAAGCTAAGGAAGAGGAATTTGCAGTTAGAATTATGACCTAATATTGCATACCTTGATGTATCGTGCTGTGATAAATTAAAAATTTAATATTAGAATGTAAGATGTCTGATGATTATTCATTGATTGAACCAGAATATACAGTTACTGGTTATAACTGGATATATACTAGTGGTATAATCTGTTAATCTATGCGATGGAGTTTCTGACTGACTGATTGACTGATTGATTGATTGACTGATTGATTAGGATCGATTGTACTATGTAATGGAGTATTTAATTGGTGGAGATCTCATGAAGAAACTGCAAGAATATGGACATTTCAAAGAACCTGCTGCTGTGTATGTATATCAGCCATTACAGAGTTTTCATGGGCTCAGTGTGAACCAAGTCAAGAAACATAACAAGAAGGATACGGAATCCTAACCTCTTCTAGGGATAAAGTATCCTAACCTCTTATTCTAAGAACAAAGCATCCTAACTTTCTATTCTAAGAATAAAGTATTTTAATCTTTTATTCTAAGGATGAAGTTTCATATCCTCTTATTCTATATAGTATCCTAACCTCCTATTCTAAATATCCTAATTCATAACATCCTATTATATCTTCCAATCTGTAAAATCAATTTATTTGAACTAGCGATGTATGTTACTCATATTTCTGCTTTTTGCAGGTTTTACTCTGCTGAAATTGCTATAGCACTTTTCTATCTGCACGACAGAGGCATTATCTACAGGTACTGTATATTTCGTTATTAGAATTTTTTTTAGCAATATTGGAGGAGCCTAGACGCTCACCAACCAAATACCCCTTCTGACGTTAGTTTGTATTCTAGTGTTTTGTCGCCTTTTACGACATGTTCATTTATATTTATTTATTTTATTTATTGCTTTATTTGGGGCATAATAACCCATACATGAATCGTACACATACAACAATGCAATAAGAACCAGTAAAGCAAATAGGCTGTGCATAAATTGAGCTCTAAGACAATTTGATATTTCTAAATAATTTGATAAAAATATTCAAATATAATTAACTATTTTATGTAATTGATCGAATAATATTATTTAATATGATATAAATCGGCCAATTTCAATGGTAATAGCTTTGCCACCTATCTCTGTGTGTTGCTGTGAACACTGTGTACAAACGACAATTCGTTTGTATATTTGTGTTCACTAGTCAACATTACGGCCCGACATGTACCGATTGGGATCAAGAGTTACTAAGGTGCCTGATGTTGGTAAAGCTAAGGTAAACGTCAGTTTCCTCGCTCGAAAGCTATGTCAGTGACGGGCGAGCCCAGGATTTGAACCCCGCACAATCTGATCCGTGATCGATTATCTTACCGACTTCGCCACTGGCTCCAGCCAGTTATTATGAACGACTTCATATCATTTGTTTCATGTGTTGCCAATGTTAAGAGATCTGAAGCTGGAGAACGTCTTGCTGGACAGGGACGGGCACGTTAAGGTCGCAGACTTTGGACTGTGTAAGGATGGTTTAGCAGAGGGCGCCACTGAGTTGACGAGAACATTCTGCGGCACCCCGGGCTACATTGCTCCTGAGGTTGTCTCATTACACGCGCTGTGCTGTTATTGTAATGATTAGAATAAATATGTACGAACCAGTGTATATTTACTGAACTGATATATATTTACTAAATACATACATGTATATTTACTAAACTGATGTATATTTATTATTATATTTACTAAACTATGCTATATTATATATATATATATATATATTTTATTATATATATATATATATAGACCCTATATATATATATATATATATATATATATATATATATATATATATATATATATAGATATATATTGTGATATGTTTTTGTGCTACAGAATTGGCTCTGATGTAATAAGTGTCTAGGGTATTATGTGTTTTTAATGGAGTATTCGAAGCTTAACTAGAATACAAGAAACGAGAGAAACGTTATATAAAAGGTTTAAGGCCTTTTATTAAAACATGGAATCTTTCGATAGCACAAAAGCCATAACGACAGACATTTTAAACGACAAATGAATAAAGTAAAATACTTAACCTTTAAATAGTTCGAAACGAAAATGTTCTTCACAAGTTCATCAGTAATACGTCAATGCGGATTCTGAAATGATAGAGAAAGAATTCCAGGGAAGAAACATAAATAAATATCTCCACAGCGAAAATATCCTTCTTGCAATAAATGTAGACAAGATCTCCGGAATGTTCCGAGATGAAGATATCTGATTATGATTCTGTGAGATAAAGATTCGAACTATGTCGACATGAGAATTGCCCTTTAAAGGACGCAACGATATATTAGATAAGTTTTAACATGCGACGTCCTTCCAGCTTGGAAGTCGTGAGGCTAGTCCCGAAGCAAGTGTCCTGGAGTGAACACGTGTAATAATTACCCATCAAGCGGTCAAAGATCGCTTTATTAATTACACTAAGTGAGTTTGTGCTTCGACAATGGTTTCAAAATCAGGGAAGCGATTACGCTAAACTGCCACAATATATATAATTTATAGCATAGTTATATTTGCTAAATAATATTACCTAGTAATAAATATATAATATATATTAATAAAAATATGCTAATAAATATATTAGTAGTAAATGTACTAATATATATATAATATATTAGTATATTTACTAAACTGATGCTCAATTTCAAAGCGGTGGTACCTGTTTGTGTTAAATTTTAACCATTTCTAGGCTTCTTTTTAGTATTTTAATATTTTATGAATTATATGACTATTATGAATGGACATTGAATGATATTTATTGTTAGATATTTGTTAAAGATTGATTAATTAGGTTATTTGTGTACATATTTGGTATGCTTACTCAATCTTAAGATCAAACTTATAATGAAGCTATAGATTGGCTGTGTACAATTTTGCTTTGTGCTGTGTGGTCTGATAACGTTGTAGAAGGCTATAATCTCGCTGTTGATTAATGTTGCATCATAATGTATTGTTGATTCAGATAGTTCTGTACGAGGCTTATGATCAGGCTGTAGATTGGTGGTCATTCGGCGTTGTTCTGTATCAGATGCTTGCGGGGAAGGTTTGTACATTGTTGCAGAAATGTCTTACTCTCTTGATTTGCTTATTTTCATCACTCCATGTGGCCATATTTTGTATCTAAGGTCGCAAAAAATAATCTTTAGGGGTTTTAGAGCAGGCAATCCGAACACAATTCTTCATTCCTTAATAGCATTAATGGTGCTTCTGGAGCTCATGACATTGCTAGTATGTGGAAAGATCATTTCAGTAAATTGTGCTATAGTGTGCCTATTTTGGTAAATAAAGCTTCTTTTGAAAATAAACTTCAATCCAATTTTTAAAAAGTAGGCAACAGATTTTCAACTCTTTGTTAGTGGATATTTGCTCAATTTAATGTTTTCAGTTCTTGACTATTGAACATTTTTGTTTGAATAATAATATGAAGTAAAAACAAAGCTGTGGAATATATGTGTGAATTACAATGAATTTTTGTTTTTAATTATTCTATTAATTATAATAATATTAACTAATAACTATAGTAACTAATGTTGTAGATGCCCTTTAATTGTGAGGATGAGGAAGATATGTACATGTTGGTAACTCAAGGCTCTGTTTCATATCCGAGATCCATGTCCAAGGAGTCAGTGTCCATCTGCAAGGCTGTTAGTTTTCTCTGCTTCTTACAAATTAAATGTGTGTTAATGCATTTTAAAAATATTTTGTATATGCTAAAGCCATTTTACATTAGATTCGTGGTTTGGAGATCACATAGTTCTTCTTATCCTCACTCGCTTCGGTAATTTACAAAGCTATTACCGTCTTAAATATTAATCAAAGTTGACTGCATCCTCTAGCAAAGTGCCAAAACTGGACATCATTGCAACTATTACAGAATTCAGAATGTTAAAAAATATCCAGAATTATTATGAACATTTTGTTACACTTAATTTTCTGTATTTATAGAACAACACGTGCTTCTGTATTATTTCAATACGACATTTAATACATTTTGCCTGGTCTGAATTTGAATTTGAATGTCGAACTCTTCAATTACTAAGTCGCGCCCAAACACCCTACCCTGTTTTACAAAATTACTGGCCATTGTATATCAAACTTTCTATTGTAATAATACACTGATATTGTTGATATTACTTGATGGTATACTTTATTTTATCATTTCATTGCGGTACATAGTGGTACAAGATAGTGATAGTACTGGTACTTGATAATGCTTGATGGTACATGACGCACTTGAAGATACATGACGCACTTTGTGGTACATGACGCACTTGATGGTACATGACGCACTTGATGGTACATGATGCAGTTGATGGTATATGACGCACTTGATGGTACATGATGCAATTGATGGTACATGACGCACCTGATAGTACATGACGCACTTGATGGTACATGATGCACTTGATGGTACATGATGCAATTGATGGTATTTGAAGTTTTTGACGAAGGCGCCGCACGCTCGGCTGGGCTCAGGCAGTAACAGCGAGCACACGATCAGACATCAGCCGTTCTACAGACACGTCAACTGGGAGGCTGTGCTCGAGAAACAGGTCCTACCGCCCTATCTGCCTAAACTAGTGAGTCACTGTTAATCTCTCTCTCTCTTCATGCACTGCCTACTGGCAGGTCCATGGTATATAAAGCCTCCACTACTCTCTGTCATCCGCTTTCCTCTTCATTTCTAAATATGAGTGGGTCTTTAAATCATCTAGCATACCTAATCTCGGTCTGCCTCTGCCTCTTATCCCTTCCATTCTACCTTCTATGACCTAACCCTTACAAGGCAAGACTTTATTGTTGTTGTTGTTATTGATACTGCTGATCCATGCACCATTATTAGATGTTGTTTATTGTTATTGTTGCTGCTGTTTTTCTTCCTCTTCTTCTTGAGCGTATATCGAACTTGTTCAACCATTGTTTAAGCATCTCTTGACTGATGACAGCGTTACGAGTTGCTGTTGAAAACTTGAAATGAGCATTGCCGAGATTCTTTAAATGAAAAAATGCTGTGATTCAATTCAAAAATTCAAAAGTTAGAGCTGTTGATTCTACAATGTAGAAGTCAGTGGAATTGCTCTTATCTTTCATTACAGTGTAAGTATTCTCACACGCTTTGTTGAAAATAATCAGCGGACAATGATGCATAGCCTAATTTGTTGTATTTAGAACAACAATTATAGATAAAGTATCTGTATATATTTCTTACCTTCAACCTTTTTATTTGTTTATCATGTTATAATAAACAGCAAATACAGCATACTTGCTATTTTTTAACTTCATTCGTAAGTTCGTATTTATTTCTAAGGCACCCCCTCGTCACATAAATTAATCAGTTGTTTACAAATAAAGGGGGATGTTATGTGATGTTGTTTTAGAAGAGTGATCGAGACACGAGTAACTTTGACTCTCTGTACACTAACGAGGCCCTGGTTAACTCGCCTGTGGATAGGATGCTGCTCATGAACGACGACCAGAATGAATTCTATGACTTCTCCTACATTAACCCTGAGTTCATCGTAAATGTCTGACGTCATCAGTTATTGAGTGCAGAAATATGTGATGTCATCCGTTGTCGAGATAAAATATCTGTTTTCTTCAGATATAAATCTCACATAAGTCTCACTAGTGTTGAGTATTATTGTTGATCTAATATTGCTGACTCTTATATTGCTTTTGAATGAGTTGTAAGTCTTTATTGATTATTTGTTAATTATATAGTAAATGTTTTTTCAATCAGTGTATTTTATTGTTGATTTGCCACTACAATATATCTGCTGATTTCAATTATGTCATTGCTATTTGTGTCTACTCTGATATTGGTGTAGATTACTTTTGTTTTGTTGATATTCCTATGCTTTTACTTTTATGGTTGCTGTAATATTGGTGTTGATTTTTGCTATGTTGTTTTGTTGACTATTGCAACGTTAACATTATTAATTGTGTCTTCAATATTTGTAAAATGTATTTTTTCAAAAAGCTCTTTGTTTTATATACTGTGTAGCTTTATAAAAATTACTACTTTGTTTGATAGCTTTTACTATTTTCTTCAGTGATAAAGTATTGTCTGTGAGAGACTGGGAGTGATTTTAATGCAGCATTAATACTAAACTGTGGCGTATATAGAATATCCATTAATATATGTTTGATAAATGAGCATGTATTGAAATTAATAATTGAGTTAATTAAAAAGTTGCTGGAAATAAAAATGTTAAGGAAAAATTCATTGGTGCTCAAGCCTCTAAATAAATATTTCAAGTCTGATTATATAAACTAATTATATACTACTTTTGTTTCCTTAGACTCCAAAATAGAGAATCTTTCTCAATGAAAGCTTTTTTAATCACCAGGTTCCTTTTTTACCGTTAATTGGATGCGTTATCCGTTGTCCACTGAAAGTGAGAATGTCAACTAAATATTTGTTTGTGGTGTCCATCTGCAATTTTACTGTAGTTGGTTAAAGAGTCACTATTCAGTATTGCTACTTATAGATTTTTGTTTTTAATATCGTAGTATAATATTTGAAGTTTTTCGTGTTCTCCATATTAATTGCCTCTTAAGCTTTAGCTCGAGATGATTTGATTTTAGCAGCTACTGTCAATATATATTTGTTGTGGAGTCTAACATATTTTGCCTTAATGATTCATTTTGATTATCTGTTATGTTCTTAATGATTCATTTCGAACTTAATAGGCTACTGATTAATTTACTAATGTGCTTAATTTATTTATTAACGTGCCTAATAGGCCTACTGATTAATTACAATTATTGTCTGAAATTTTACACTTGTGTGTCATTAAAGTAAAATTATAAAATCATATGTGCCTACGGTTTCTTAGTGTTGTATCGCTTCAGTTAATGTTGCTGATATGATAACACGCTGTATAAATGAAAACTGTATTATACAATATTACAGTTATACACTATTTCCTCATGTAGTGTATACTGTAATTATGTTTGTATGTTCCATTTCGTATTTTCATATGTAATCAATCTGCGGTTGTCAGATTGTTTTGAAATAAATGAAGATATGTATGCATTTTGTAACCTATTAATAAGCATATGAATACTTTTTTGTAACAAACTTTCTTTCAAAGTTAAATTCTTATATTGATATTTTGTCAAAAAGTTTCAAATGATTAAAAAGATGTCTTGAAGAGAATTTGTACAGATAGACAGTTGATAGATGCTAAAAGAAATATGAAGAAGAATGGATAGGACACATTCTAATGGAAGATAATTTACTAAATGAGGTCATAGAAGGCAAAATGGAAGGAAAGAGAAACAAAGACACTTCGAGATTAGGAATGTTGGATGATTTACGGATCCGCTCGTATGTGGACATCAAGAGGAAAACGGATATAACAGAGCTCTAAGATTGGAAAAGTTGTATACCATGGACCTGCCAGTAGGCATTGCGAGAGATATACATATATATTTTGTATCGTGAAGCAGATATTAGGAGATTGACAGTTGGATACACGTAACATTTAGGCTTCTATTAGGCTATTAATATAACCACAGCTTCTGGACCCGTAGTCTTGTCCACAGCTTTTTGCAAAACTAAAAACAGGGACTGAATCGAAGTTAAATACCAGTTTATCATTTATCAATCAACCACTAATTATATATTTTCTAATAGTAACAAGCTTTTTTCAAATCTTATATTTTTGACTGTGTGATGATTTGGAATAATGCTCCCTTACAAATTAGTAATAGTAAATCTTTGAACTTATTAAAAGCTAAGGTTAATGTCAGTTTCCTCACTCTAAGTTTCCTCGATATCAGTGACGGGCGAGCCCAGGATTTGAACCCGCACCTACTGATCCGCGGTCGAGTGTCTTACTGACTTCGCCGTTGGCTCCAGCCATTGGCTCCAGCCATTAAGTAAGAGATACGAATGCTATCTACTTAATATTTTGAAATGATTAATATATTTTACTTGTTGACAAGTATCACGCTATTACTGTTTTTACTTAAGTTGTTTACTTCAATTTATCTTAGTGTACGGTTCATAATTACACCATCAATTGTTGTACGAATGTTTCTCCAACTTGCACGCTGATTAGTTGCTACTGCTTTTTCGATAGTCTTTTCTGATAATTTACAATTGTACATGTATTTTTGCCTGTTCTTGCGTGATTGCTGTCTGTCAACTATTTAGGGTATATATACCCTCTTTGATGACCTTGTGCTTGTGTGTATACTTGTATGCGTACTTCAATAAACGTTGTTCTCTCTCTCATTTGTAGAAGCCTATAGCACGGTACTACAAATATTTGACCATGATGACTTTTTTAATTGATACAGTATTAGTTCCATATTGATTTTGCTGCTTCCAAGATAGCGCATTAACCGATGTATGTAAACAAAACTAAACTGTACTGCACTAGACGCATAGATCTAAGTGCTCTGTAGTCTAGGCACTCTAGGGTAGGCTATAGGTATATTATAAAATATAAACTGCTAGTCTAAAGCAAGGTTTTTGATTAGCCTGTATGCCTATTGACTCAAAGCTTTATGTCGAGATTTAGCAATAAATGTTCTCTCACTACTTCACTTGTTACGGGCCAAGCCTAGCTGACGGTTATCAAGTTGACGGTTATCTGACTGTCGGGTATGATCGATCGGATTTGTAAATTCATAAACAGCTTTTGCGCACGAAGCTTTGATACAGTTGACTCTGTTGAGTAGGACCAATAAATGTTATGTTGCTACTAGCAACTCGGCTGCATTCCGAGCTGGCCTTTCTTTGTTATGCAGTTAACATTTCAAAATATGCTTTAAAAATATACCTAAATATGCTTAACTTTTCATTTGAGAATATTAATTCGACGAGTTTAAGTGTTAAATGCATGTAGCTAAGTCTATTGAATTACAAAAATCAACTTTTACAGTGTGAGAAGGTGTTTCATATTTTAGAATGACAACTTTCTAAATAGCAGTAAGCTTATAACTTCTAGTTAGTGTTGCGAGAAGTACTCGGCAGGTTACTTAAAAGTAAAAGTAAACACGTATTATAGTGAATAATCAACTATGTTGATATCTATCACTTTTAAAACCACATGTTTAATCCGTTAGGCAATTTAGACCATTTTTCGTATAACCAGTCCAGTGAATGTCCGAGATTTTACTCTCCGATCAAGCGCGGCCGGGATTCGAACCCACGAGGGTTCAATTCACCGCAGGATTTGTCATTTAAAACTTCATGACGTTACCCCTACGCTATTTAGACATTCTACTTACATTTAGATATTTTATATTACTACTAATATAAATAAATAGATATTTAATAAATAGATATTTATTTAGATATTTTACTTACAGTAAATTATAAATAACTAAAGTAAAAGGAAAAAGTATTTGATCAGAAATTTACAGTAAAAGTACACTGTAGGCCTACTTAACAAAAGAGTACTTTGTGTAAAAAGGAAAAGTACTCATAGTTTCTATAGAAACAAATTAAATTGATTAAAAGTTTTATACTTACTTGAATTATTGTTATGTTACTCGATTTAATTCCAATAACAATTTTAAATTTAGTATCTGGATTTTCTGAACTACTACAATGGTCGAACCTTATGAATATTCTTTCATCGGATTTCAAAATTCTACATTATATTTTTAACTCAACAATTAAGTTTAAATTAACATGTATAACTCAGCCTCTTTCTCTCTCTCTCTCTCTCTCTTTTTCTCTCTTTCTCTCTCTGTCTATTGTCTGTCTCTCTATCTGTCTGTCTGTCTCTCTTTCTCTCTCCCTCTCTCTCTCTCTCGCTCTCTCTCTCTCTCTCTCTAGTGTTTTGTGTAGTGGCAGGCCCAAGGTAGATATTCTTTATTTATAATTCTTATTCGCATGCTGCATTCACTCTCATTAGTATTAACAATTGATTATTGGTATTTAGTAATTAATTAGGCCAATCAATGGCAATCATTTGACAGAAGAGTATATCGAGAGAAAAGTAGGCTGCATACCCTAAAGGCTTATCGTTATGCTTCTAAAATCCATTTACATGGAAACGAATAGGCCTATAGAAAATACCTGAAATTTTCCCAGCTATATAGCTAGGTAATTAGCGCTTCATGAGACGAAATTAAATTTTATGCAACCAAGCAATTCAATTAGCGAACTCAAGTGCGTACCGAAGGTGAAAAATTCATGAATTTGGATATTGATTTGCGTAGTATCAATAATATTAAAATAATCTCATGTATCTCTATTGCACCAGATTGGATTTCGTTTCATGGTACTGTACTTGTTGTAGTCTTGGATGTACTGTTTCGCTGCCATTGTACATTTTATAAAGTAGTAGGCCTATAACCTATCTCAACCAGCGCTAGGTAGACTACTACGTAGATTGTAATTTTGAATCTAGTCTAATTTTAAATAGTGTAATAATTGTAATCGATCCCATAGCCTAGCCTTAATTACATGTGATTCTTTCTCATTATAATTTGTATTGTAATTTTAAGAAATATTAATTAATTAATTTCCATATGATTGTTTCACAGAAACGTTTGATGCGACATGGAGACTTATAAGAATACTAAATTGTCTGCAGATGCTTGTGGCCCCGGACGCAAAGGTTTCAATCAACCGGAGCAGATCACTGAGGATTTCTTAACTTGCCCCGTGTGCCGTGATCCATACAGGTAAGGGTTCGTAACAGATTAGTTAATTAATTAATTTCACGTATTAGTTATGGTATGGAAATATGAGGCAATACTAGTCAATCGATGTTATATCCATTCCAAGTTGCATTAGGTACCAAGAAATCTTCAAGATCAAAATTTTTTTTCAATGTTAAAGAATTACACCAAAATTTTAATATAGGCCTACATCCTGTTAATTTATTATTTTAATTTGCAATTGGTAAACTAATATTCAAATATATTCAGTCTGAGTGCAACAGGCCTGTATCCTATATTAATAAAGAATTTTTGTCAACAGAACTAGGCCTACTAACCATGAGTATGAATATAGATGAGTGGATGCGTTATATTCCATGGACTTGCAAGTCGGCATTGAGAGCGGGTGTGTTTAAAATATATATAGTATATCTATATAGTATATCTATATATATGTGTATATCTATATAGTACGCATTGTATAAAACTATAACTTTATATTAAGCCCTACAGTACTATTTTATAGCATGATCTGACCAGTAATCATGTATGTGAAAGAACAGCTAATATTTGGCCTGACACTTTCAGGCGCGGTGCGGAGCCCGATACCCTTTATGCTATTCATTATTTGGACCTTGATTGTATGTTATATTCTATTGCATCTTCATTTTAATTTACGCTTCAGGTAATCATTGGCGCCGGAATTAGCGCTGGAGCCGTGCCAGTTTTAGACCACCCTTAGCCGTGCCACTTTTAAAGTAATTCCGGCGATAATAAATGTAATAGGCCTACTAATATATGAGTTCTAATGTAACGTAGCCTATTCTAAAGAAATTACCCTGTTTGTAGCCTGAATTATTATAAGCTTTGTCTTATTAGTCAATATCAGCTACAGAACAAAATAAGCGAAAATGTAGATACGGGTAGCGTAGGGTCTTACTGACTGCATTGACTGCATTTGATAATATGCAGAGGCAAGCCGAAGATACTACAGTGCGGTCATACAGTCTGCCAACCATGCTTGAAGTCTCTGGAAAGAGATAATCTGATCTCTTGCTGCAATCGCTTGACTGAAGTATCGAAGGGCGGGGTGGCGTACCTACCCACTAGCGTCTTTATCGACAGTCAGATTGATCAGCTATTGCGGAGGCATAATAAAGCTCGCGGCAGGGATGATACCTGGTACAATATACCAAACTTTGATGTCGATGAGCTAACTGGGCACGCGAGCTTCTCATAGGGGTTGCGGGCCCCAAAAACTAGCGGCCCTATTAGCCTGGGCACATAGTCTTGTATCCCCCTGGCCTATGACGCAAAACTAGTACTGTATGGTACCCCCTAAGATTGATTTTAAGGTACTCCCGGAAAATTTCGTGGCGCAAACTGCGTCATCGTTTATACGGTGAAGACGCCCTGGCACTGGCCCCATCTAAAAATCAAACTTCAAATCATTTAGGATCCTAATTTTTAATAATGAACCCTTTGGAACCTAAGAAAGAATTATGCTTTATCATATTGAACAAGAAAATCAAAGATTTTTGTAAGGCTTAAAACAACTGGCAGAGTTCCTGTGAACGGGATGTTACCTAAAGAAACAAAGCAAATTTCATTCCCTATAGGACCTACATTATAATTGTAACCTTAAACGGTTTCACCTCTTCATCACAGACATATGATACTAGGCAGATTAGGCATAATTGTCTCTAATGTGTTACTAACTGTTACAATAATCTTTTTCAGTTTTCTAATTTATTGCTATTCAAATAATAGGCCTATATGATTTTCAACATTTCATCCTCATTTTGTACTTTATTCATATTAAGTTTGGACGTGATAGAACCGATCGATCGCATGTTTCGTTAGACGCAACAACGTAGAACAAATAAATCAAAGGAAAATCACCTGAGACAATTTTCTCTCTAGACTGTGTAGCTGTAATATTTTACTATTTCTAAATAACTTGTATTACTTCTTGTGAGAGTCAGCTAGATAGGGCACTTCGCCCTCTCTGATGGTAGCTCTTAAATGGAAAAATATTTTAATTATTTGATTTTGATTTAGATATTGATATATTTACAATGATATAGAGTCTGTATGATGTTTCTGTATGAGCTAATTCTTTCTTGATTTTTCTTTGTTCTAATAAACATACATTTTAAGGCTCCAATAGCATCTGAATTTGCAGAAAGCCTAAATAAAATATTCACAGAGGATAATGAACACAAGAACGAGACAACACAAAACATCTCTGTCAGCTAATTTAATAATAAATGCCATTAACTGACTGTGAATATCTGTTTCAAAACTCTTTTTTGTTAAGCAAAAAACTCAGCCGTGACAACTGCAAATAAAATAATACGAATTAAGATTAATAACAAGAGAAAGAATAACTTCTGCAATGCAAAGGCGAATTCCTTTCTAGGCATCAAGTTCCCATATGAGTGTCTATACAAAGAATATAGTCAAATACGGTTAGGTCAAAGAAATCTAGGAGATCAATAGCCTAGTGAATTTATGCTGAACAGGTAAAACATTTCCAAACTTAAATTCGTTATTCTTATTAAATTAGTTGTCAAATAAAGTTAGAGAAATTTCCGTTTATTTCAAATATAATTTCTTGATTTATACGATAACCAACTTCCAGCAAATAAATTACAATTGAAAAAAAAACTGACATCAAAAGCATAGCTTAAATATAACAGTGCTAATAATTTCTATTTCCATCCAATTTTAATTAAGTAATTCCTAGTATCTGTTTTACTAAACCGAGTTCTGAGGATAGCTAGTTTATCATTTCCTTAAATAGGATTATGTAATATTTAAATCAGCAAGCAGTAGATTGAGTTCTTCAAAAAGTCAGGAGATATGCATAAAAGGAACCCGATTTGATTGGCATAAAAAGGAAAGCGAGGGTTAAAGCGAGCTAGAGTAATTCAAGATAAATATTTCAAAATTAATTATTTAAAGGTAAATTTAGTAACAATCAGATGCTAAGTTCAACAATAGAACTTTCTCAGTTAAAACATGTAACCATGACATTAGATGTTTGTGGTAATTTTTGGTATACAAGATAAATTCTAAGACACTAAGATAGATGCCATTTTAGGTACCATCATAACGCTGTCGAACAGGATCTGGCTGGAATTTGAACTCGCAGCCTCCAGTTTTTCAGGCAAATGTGTAGTCACCATTACACCACACAATCGGTGCAATTGACCAGTAGGCCTACAGTTAATTCATATATAATTGTGCAATTGAGAAACTAAATATAAAATTGTGCCTAGTACACATAATATTTTCTACATGTAGGAACTAAATTACAATACAAAATATAGATAATTCCTGGACCACAAATACACGTTTTCAACATTATTAGATTTTCTATTGATAAAACACTGCATGCAGCACAGCAAAGGCAATCACAGAAATCTGTGATTTTTCATCATAAACCTTAACATGCAAGAAACGTTTGGCATATACAAACTTAAAGTAACTGCCCTCAATATTTTGCTCCTCATCATAGCACAACGATGGAAAGCATTTCTCAACATTCAAATTATTGTTCTACGCATCTAGACTGCTTGAAATTAGTATCTCATTCTGCCTTCTTGCACATTTTAATTATTCTCACTAAATTGTAAATAATTTAATTATTCTCACTAAATTGTAAATAATTTAATTATTCTCACTAAATTGTAAATAATTTAATCATTCACACTAAATTTTAAACAAGTATCTGAGGCTTGTTGATCTTGAGCATTAATACTATAGTTCTTTGTCACCTGTGAGCACACATTACTGACAAAAGATTGTTAACAGATAGTAATTTTTAAAAATGTGAGTTTTACGTAAAGGTCAGAAGCCTGAAGGGCTTCTTTTCAAGATGTTAAGTGTATCGGTGTACCTTGAAAGGTGAATGTCCGAGTTTTTGCTCTCTGATCAACTCTACCCCTACCGGGAATTGATCGCAGGACCTCAGGAACATCCATTAAAACTTCATGCTGTTACCTAACGAACTTACACACAGAGCTATTAGGACATTCAGGAAAGTAGTAATCATTTTTCTTGATAATAAATATATAAATAAAACAAAAAACAGTTGTTGAGACTTGCGCAAAGGCTATTTCCCGATACGCTGCACAACCCATTCCTGCTGACAGAGAGGACATCTGTTGTTCTGCTTGACCCACAGAGACATACAACAGTTGTGAAACGAGTGGTTGCAGTCACCCCACACAACTACAACAACAACAACAAGTGCAACGGTTGTGAAATGAGTGGTTGCAGTCACCCCACACAACAACAACAACAACAAGTGCAACAATTGTGAAACGAGTGGTTGCAGTCACCCCACACAACAACAAGTGCAACAATTGTGAAACGAGTGGTTGCAGTCACCCCACACAACTAAAACAACAACAACAACAAGTGAAACATTTGTGAAACGAGTGGTTGCAGTCACCCCACACAACTACAACAGCAACAACAACAACAAGTGCAACAGTTGTGAAATGAGTGGTTGCATCATCCTACACAACTACAACAACAACAACAAGTGCAACAGTTGTGCAACGAGTAGTTGCAGTCACCCCACACAACTACAACAACAACAACAAGTACAACAGTTGTGAAACGAGTGGTTGTGACCCCACACAACTACTACAACAACAACAAGTGCAGCAGTTGTGAAACGAGTGGTTGCAGTCACCCCACACAACTACAACAACAACAACAACAAGTGCAATAATTGTGAAACAAGTGGTTGTAGTCATCCCACACAACTAAAACAACAATAACAAGTGCAACAGTTGTGAGACGAGTGCTTGCAGTCATCCCATACAACTACAACAACAACAAGTGAAACAGTTGTGAAATGAATGGTTGCAGTCACCCCACACAACTAAAACAAAATGTGCAACAGTTGTGAAAAGAGTGGTTGCAGTCACCTCACACAACTAAAACAACAACAACAACAAGTGCAACAATTGCGAAAAGAGTGGTTGCAGTCATCCCGTACAACTAAAACAATATGTGCAACAGTTGTGAAATGAATGGTTGTGACCCCACACAACTACAACAACATATGCAACAATTGTTCAACAAGTGGTTCCAGTCATCTCACACAATCACAACAACAACAAGTGCAACAGTTGTGAAACGAGTGCCTGCAGTTGCTCCACACAGCTAATGGATTCTGAGGTAGTTTTCCGTTACCTTCCTCAGATCCTACTAGTTATTTCTAACAACATGTGCAGTACATGTAGGCAGCCATCTTCCTGGCAAATGTGAACACACGGATTTGAATCTCAATCCGACCATCTCTGATAGTAAATTGTGGTGCAGAAAAATCCGTTAAAGTTTGCTTTTAGATTTTAAAAAGTGTAATTGAAGACATCACAAACACCTAAAAGAGCATATCAGACAAGAACTGAAAAAAGAATCATGTTTCAATCATTTCATGCAAGTACAGCAAAAGGCAACGAAGCTAAATGATAGGAATGATTGCATACACATTACACAAATGCAAACACAACTTTGAGACATGAATGACAGAAAAAGTAAAATCAGATAGCCTTAGCGAGAAATAAATTTAAAATAAATAAGTAAATTGCTGATAACTAAGTAATAATTAACATACTGAATTAATTAAGGCACAGTAGTTTTTTGCTTAACAGATTTTATGTATTAGTCGATGTTACATACCTACACACTCTTCCTGTTTGTTTTCCGACTGGCATCTTAAGCAAGCATCTAATAAATCAGAAATCAAATCAAATCAAACCAAACTATTTTATTTCAGACACATGTACAGGTCCATAGAACAGAACAGAAACTAAAGTGATTATGAATGAAACTAAAAGAACTCTCTAAAAGCAATCTACATGAAATACACAATAATAGAATCAAATTCATATTAGTTACTGACTAGAGAGATACATTTATCAGAAATATACTCCAAATAGGAATTCATTACAAGGATTAAGAGCGCAATACAGGCGTTTCTATATATCATAAATTAATACTGTAATTTTTCAGTTTGAACAAATCTATTTTTGATACATTTATAACGCGTAATGACATCATAATCATCAGTTCCTTGAGTTCTGTACAGAACATAGGGCAGCAACATTCCTCCATTCATTTCTATCATCAGCAATCTTCACAGCATCTTCCCATGATATGTTTAATGCTCTCAAATCCTTGTTGATCATATTTAGCCAAGTACTTCTACGTCTTCCTCGTTTCCTTTTTCCTTCAGTTGCCTTCCAGTTAACTGCAGTCTTTGCGTATCTATCCTCAGACATTCTCAGTAAATGACCTAAAAACCTCAACTTTCTCTCTGAAACTATTTCATCTAATTTTCTTTGTCCACTCCTTTCGAGTACTGTTTCATTTTTGACGTGGTCCCAATAGTGGATATTTAAAATTCTTCTGAGGCATCTTTGTAGAAAACAGTTCAATTTGTGCTTTATTTTATTAGTACTTTCCCATGTTTCACATGCATACATTAAGACTGGTTGAATAATTGTTGAAAATCGATAAAAATAGATAAAAATATATATTCAACAAGTAATGACAAAATGTGTAAATGTAAAAAGTTATAAAGAAATTTATTAAGCTAAAATTTTGAGAGAAGTTTTAAGTAGAAGAATTTTGTGAGTATTAAAGAGATCTGGTCTTGGTCTCGAGGTCTGGTCTTGGTCTCGAGGCAGCTGGAGAAGGGTTTTGCTGGTCTTGAAGGTTCCATTTTAGGTCTTGAAGGCTCCAGTCATGGTTTTGAGCAATTGGTCTCGGATATATTTCAGACAACTACTTTAACTACTTTCAAGAATTTGTGAATGGGCAATTTACAGCAATTATACATGTTGTATAGTGACATGTTTTAATGTCTTTTTCTTTCTAATCGATTGTTGCATAGGCTTACATAAAAATGAAATTAAGTAAGCTATGTTAACATAGCTTTAATAGGCTATGTTGTTTCAATAATTATTCCACCTGTATGCTAGTAAACAACGTGTGTCAAAGTCTAAAAGACCAGGCCTAACACCTCATCTAATCATAGCTTGGAACATGTTATCTTCTTAAAGCATGATCTATAACGTAAAACAATATGTAAAACAATAAGTGACAGACGGTAGGTCCTAACACCTCATTTAATCACAGCTTGGAACATGTTGTCTTTCTTAAGCATGGTCTATAATTTAAATAATGCGACAGACAGTATGTGACTAACCCATCACTTGTACACGGCATATAGCGCAGGTCTCACATTCCACATCCCAACTCCACATAGCAACAGCATTCCACTTCTTGAGGGAGAACATTTTATCTGAGCCACCGCCATTCTTGCCTGCCCCTCCTCGATCCATGTCAACATCATCATCCATTCTATTCTGATTTATTATTCTTAAAGTTATATGCCTGATTTCTACAATAAATAAAAATTTTACTCAATAAAATTTTACCATTTACAACTAAAGTGCTCAACCATTTACTACAAGATATTTTTTCATCAAATATTGAGTATTCTGTATCACATTAAACTGCATAGATATGTTTATTATTAATTTCTTAGAATTAAATATGGCTAGTTACTACTAGATGGAACAGTAAAACTACAAAGAGTGACATACATAAGAAAGACAAAAAAACTAGTCATAAACTTAAAATCAAAACCATAGGCATAGATTATTGAACAAAAATACCAATGAAAACATTGACAAAATCAAAGATTAAAAACTGTGAAGTAACTGCAAGATTAGCTAGCAAATCAATAGACCACTCAAAATGCTATAGATTTAAATTAGGTGACAGAGTGAAAAGCATAGACTACAATAAATTGCATAAATTAAATTTTATGTTAATTACGATATATCTAATAGACAAATTACATGAATGAAATGAATTCACTGAATGTGAATTTTATTCCATTCAGAACCTAAATCATTAACTCTTTATTTACAGAATTCAGTATCTAACAATAGCAGGCCTTCTTCACACAAGAGTTCAGGGCCATCCGTGCATCACGTGTACTTGACAGGACTTTTGTACTCATTACTTTCAGCAATGTTATCTAGATAGTTGCTTCGTTTTTACTAGGTAATTAAAATAGTACCTGTCAGGGTTTGTACTTCCAGTTATGGAAGCACACTTGTGGAATCAATATGTTTTATTGAATTGTTGTATTGTTGTTGCTGTTGCGCGTAGCTGTGAAAAAGATGAGGCGGTTTGTTGTGAGCGATGATACAAGGACTTGGGACTTTGGTGTGATGTTGATTAGTTAGATTTAGTTTTGAGGTGATTTTCCAAGTCATTTGTTGAGTTATAGACGGTAGTACCAGGATACTATTCATAGATATTTTAGTTTATAGTACCAGGATACTATTGGGGTAGTTATATCGGAGTTGCCAGTGAATTTTACAAGTCCAGGGGTCTATAGCAAGTTTATGTATAGTAGTAGCTAGTTTAGGATTACCACGCTAGTTTTAGTTCTTATTTCACTATAGCACTAGGATGCATCGTTTAGTTCTAACCTAGTCGTCTAGACTATAAATTAGTTATAATAGTAGTTTTAAGGGTGGTTCTTTAAAGTTATAGTTTAGCTATGTTGTATTGAGTAGAAGGTTTTATTGTGTAGAATTTGATTGGAAGGCAGGAGTTATAATATTGTGTTATGTTTGATTCCGAGTTTACCATACCATCATTCAAGTATTAATGTTCTTATTTGATTGTATTAAATATTACTTTATTATTTAACTTCTAAACATTGATTTTGTCGTGTTTATAGTTAGTATAGACTGAAGATATCGAGGCCGGAATAGGGTTTAACGTACGTGTCTGACAAGTGATGACTCAGACGAAGATCCTGTCCTGACAGTACCTTTATTTCTTTTCGTTTAAATTCAAAATTATCTCAACTACCAACTGGGCTCTAGCCTTATTGTTTTCAGTTAGGCATCGGAAACTCAGTGTCGTACGGTACAGCAAAATATTTTGAAGCCGTTTAAACTCAGTGTTAATCATATTCATAATTTAGTAAAATATTTGAAATGGTAAAGTTACCCATTTCAAATGAAATAAACATTTATTATTGTATGACATGACATATCTATAATAATACAGTGAAGAAATTGTTAAACTTTCAGGTTTTAGTGGGCCCATATATGCTTGCGTACGAAGGTAGCAAAATATGAGATAAGATTTAGAAGAAAATACATAGTCAGCAATTTTTAAGTTAGGCGTCATTTACACCTCATCAGTTATAACTACACAGAAAATTATTTTAATTATTTTAACAATTGTTATTGTTTATATTATATGTTTCACTCAACAGAGTTACCCAAAAATTTGCTTTTGTTTTAATTTCTCATTGGTAATAATGATATGAGGAAGAGAGGAAAGGGACAGGAAGGAGGAAATGGGTCTTAAACAAGCATCTGTGCTTCCTGACCCAGTGTGCTGTTATGTTATGTTATGTTTATATGTGGGTTTGAAGTCCAGGTCAGAAGCCCGAATGTGTTCGAATCTCTTCAAGGAGTATAATCTGGCGTAACGGTTGGAGTTTTTTATTTAGCGTATGTGTTCATCCAGATAGTTGCTTGACTTATAAGCCAACTTAGCGTAGACATCCACCCGGTAGGCGGGTTAGAGGGCACTCCTCAACGATATGTTTCATGTTTTGCAATTGGCCGCAGTCGCAAAGGGGTGAATCACAAATACCCCAGCGAAACTCACTTTCTCTGCATCTACCACGACCCGTACGGAAAGGATTCAAGTGGCACCAACTTCCTCTGCAGAGATTCATTCCTGGTAGCGCTTGAGACGGATCCTGAACCAGATGGTGGTTTCTAACATCAGCGACTGACCACTGTAATCTCCACTGGGACAGAGCCGCCAAGGGATCACATTGCTGCAGCATCTCCCAAACAGGATATCGAGATTGGAGTTTCTTCGGAGAAGGATTAGACGGTTGGAGTGTGAGCCTCGAATGAAACTAGAATATTTCAATAGCGTAGAGGTAACGTCATAAAGTTTAAAATGATAGATCCTGAGGTGAATTGAACTCGATCGCGGGTTCGAATCCCAGCCGCGCTGATAAAAGAGTAAAATCTTGGACATTCACTGAACTGGTTATACGGAGAAAGGACTAAGTTGCCTAACGGTTTAAGTATGTGGTATTACTATTAATGAAAGCGACAGACATCAATTAGCCTAACATAGTTGCATGATCGTTTTACCACAATATGCGTGCTTACTTTTCTTAACTAGCCTGGGTTCAAAGCCTGTATGTCAGTCAAAAAATGATCGATTGCTATATCCCCTTATTTAAGCTTAAGTCTTATAGAAGGTTAATCATGTATCGGAGCAATTGCTGACAGTTGCGTTATCAATAGAAATTAACGTAACCATGGAAAGGATTGGCAATACATGTAGTAACCTGTGCAGAAATCTAATGAGGAGCAATCGGTCTAAAAAAATTGACATAATAATAATAGCAATTAGAGTGCTACAGTCATCAATGACAACTTCGAGCACTATTGAGAAAAAATCAAGCCGGCGAGCAAAAAAGAAGGTCCAAAACGGTGCAAATTCCAAAATCCAGAAATTCAGTCCAACGTGAAAAAAATTCAAAGAAATCCTGGCATGTGTAAATTAAATAATTTGACGTGAGTGCTTATAATTTCCTACCAAGAATTTCGTTGTAGCCTTTTTATTATTACTCAAAGATACAGAATTATAATTCTTTATTCTTATTGTTATATTTCTCAAGACGTCAGTATTATTTCATATTATTTCTAGCAATAAATGCAGTGAAGTACGTAGTGAAGTTCTTTGTAAAAAACATGAAAAAATAAAAATAAAATAAAAATAAAATAAAAACTTCAGAGTTTCTCCTCTCATTAATGAGTTATTGAAAAGGTCATGTATCAATTAAAACTTGTTTGCTGTGATTCTGTTTTATTTTCGTACTGGATGGTGCTGGAAAATAATAGAATTTTTATATTTTGATGTGTTACTTATAGACACATTAGCCGACGTAATGTTTTAATGCATCGTAACTGAACCAATAACTATTTCCTAAACATTCTTTAACATTACTTAATATATAACTCTATCCAGGATTGGTTTGGGTAAGAGGAAGTAGTGCTACAAAAGTCGCTGCTAGGCAGCAAGTGCCCGTACTTCACTAAACGCCAATTTTATTGGTCGAGCAGTTCGTAACCTGACCAATCAGAGGCGAGAGCTGTTGTGTTTAAAATTCAATGTTGTTGTTGGAATAAGAGATTTAAATTGTACATTTTATCTCTACTTTTTCCACAAATATTTCATTTCTTCTGTACATTTCTCTAAACCGGACAATACACATTCTCCGGTATATCTCTCTGCGGACCTGGTAGAACTCTGAAGAACGTCGTACTCGAGTGTATTGTACAACGAAATCTAATCCGTCTTTTCAATTAGGGTAGGTTTGCAATTTGGTTGACTGATTTAAACTTACATTTCAGTAATATGTGCACAATAGGCCTATGTCATCTTTGATGATATACTACTTTTACATATTTGCATGTTTAATTTATTCGGCATATTAGTGAATTATCTTTCTGAGTGTGTAACTTTGAGCAGAGGTGGGTGATAATTTGGCTAATGTAACCGAATTATGTAATTTAAATTACAATTACAATTTGTAATTCAATTACAATTAAAATTTTGCTGTAATTTTGTAGTTTGAAAATACATTCAAAAACTTTCTGGTTCAAAAAAATTACTGGCTCAAAAATTTACAGGCTCAGTAAGTTCTGAACGTTTCCACAAAGGTTTATGCATAGCCTAAATGACCTAATTTTATAGACACTTTAAAATGCCTTATCTGTGGTTTTAAAATGATCAATAGCTATGCTGCATATTAGCATGTTTCACTGTAGTCTTGTTTATATGCTAGTAATTAGATGCAGAATACTATTAATTAGAATTAAGAGCATACGTGTGCCAGAAACTCCTGAATTGAATCCATTTTAGAGGAACCCCCGGATACTTTATTTTATTGTTTAGCAGATAACCTAATTGAGGATTAACTAGCTAATCTTAGACTAGTTGTAGATATACTACCACTGAGCATCATACTAGGGTGCCCTGAATCATTTTTTAGCATTTTAAAATGCTAACTCTAGAAGATTACTGAACTCCAGATGTACCAATTAATAAATCTCTCGAAATGGTTTTTATGGGATAGAATTGTGGAGATAGCATTTTTATGATAAGGTTGCACTCTTTAAAATTATCTCCTGTACAGATTGTCAGTGTCAATTTTAGTCAAAGTATAACGTTCGGATGCAGTTAGAATTGGCTCAATTGATCTAACCCTAAACCCAACTTTGTTCTATCTGTAGGCTTGATTTTAAGTAAGAAATTTCTAAGAGAAAGGATATTGTGTATTAAGAATATTGAATGCTATTGTCATTGTAATCTTCATGATTATTTCATAGTGAAGTTTCATTCATAAAGTGTCAAAGAAGTTTGACTTACATAAATATTGCTTTCATAAATATTTTCAAGACAGGTATCATATCTGAAGTGCCAGCACAAGTTTTACTGCTTTTTAAAATCTGTATATTGCAAATCCAGCTGTATAACACTTTGTAGTTGTGATTAAAGTATCAACATTTTGATAACACTATTTTTTATATAAACGATAATATGTACATTGTATTTGGATAATGTATATTCAGATTTAAGATTCTGTTTTGTTATGCTATAAGTAAATTTGAAATACATCTTTAGTTGTTTACATGTGTATTATGTATGCATTGCTTACTAGATTCCTGATGCAGTTCTTGACTGTATCTCCATAGGAGAACTGTATTGATTTAATTGTAATTCTCTGAAGTTCTGAGCCTGTTAAATTTATTTTTAGATCTTTCTTAAAGGAGGCAAAATGAGCCGAATTGAATCGAAGGCTGTTCTAAGAAATATTGAAAATAAGGTATGTGAAGGTACATAATTTAGCAAGTTAATTAAAATTAATGCTGCCTAAAATACAAAAATGTAAATATGTGACGCACGGTTGCTATTTATTCAATATTTCACATTTCATAACTTCGTAAGTCCATTCTTGGCTTAGTTCACAGTGCTCTTGAAGTCTTTATTTTAGTAGTGATGATAAGATTTTGTAATAGTCAAATATGAACTATCGTAGATATTAGCTTGGCATTAAATGAAGTTCTTTGTAAGATGCATGATATATTTTGCACTGAAGCACTGTATATTAACATGCTTAATTCAAAATCTCTGCAGGAAGTAATTTATTGATAAGTCACTGAAAGATAACATTAAACTTAGAAAAAGTTCTTGTGACGATGTCAGTAATATTCGACAGCAGATCAGAAAATACGGGGCTCAAATCCTGGGCTCACCTGTCATTGGCATCATTTTCGAGTGAGGAAACTGATGTTAAAATTAGCTTTTTAAGCTATAGCTAAAAAATTAAGGTTTTTAATGAAGAAGCTTTATTATTTATGAAAAATGAACTTTGCTATATTTAAAAATTCTTAAAATAGAGCATATTTAGAATGATATGACCAACTGATAAGGGATGTTTTAACTCATTCTGGAATGCAGGTAAAAGTTGGGGGTCAGAATGATGGTCAGGAACAGATCACAAAGAAACGCCGTGCTGCATTCACCGAAGTCTCCAATGTAAGCTTACCAATATTTTAGTGGAATTTGAAATCTAAGAATGCCAGATGCTTTTCTACCTTTTTAAAAATAAATTTTTTGACATTATTTGTCATATTTGTTGCTTAGAAATGTTTTTTCAAAAGTAGAGAATTTGTAATTGCATTTGTAATTTGTAATGCCATTGTTCATGTAGACAATATTTGTGCTGTATTTGAGTTTGAGTTTGTGTTTGGGACTGGAATATTTAAGAATAATCCTGTCTAAAAGTCAGTTTTTTAAACACCTCAATGTTTGTAGATTTACCTTGGATCTGTATATTTTTGTAATGATAGAAAAAGGACATTTATTGGTAAGAGAAATCAAATTTAGTGTTATGTTAGAAAAAGAACATTAAAGGAAGAACATTATGGTTATGTTAGAGCTTTTATAGTTATGTCAGAGCTATTATTTTTTATTTATTGTTTCTAAGCTTTTTACATAGCTTTGTTGCTATGGTTTTGTTTGTGAGAGAGTAAAACCCAGGCTTATGCTATACTGCTATGGATAATTATTTGGTTATTGATAAACATCAGAACTGATCAGCCACTAACTTAACAGTTAGTGGCTGATCGTAGTGTCTTGTGGGAGCGTTTTATTGTGACCACTAGACACTGAAGATTAATATATTACTTACTGAGGACTGTTGTTAGATTGAGAATGCAGAGATTGGATTGAAGAAGACTAAGTGTGCAAAGAAGCAAAACCAGCAGCCACTTGTGCAGAAGTTAGAGCCGGCAGTGAGGCAGCCGCTACAGACGAGGCAGCCGCTGCAGCAGCAGAAAACTGCAGCTCTCAAGCAGCACAAGTCTGCTCTACTGAAACCAGCCAATAAGACTACAGCAGTTGATGTCGTTAAAGAAAATAAAATACATCCTGCTGCTCCTTCAGTAAAGCCTGTTTCATCCGAGATACTGCAAATAAGGTTAGTCCAAATGCCAAGAGTGCAATTAGTATCGTTTGTGGCACGATCAAGTCTTCTTTATTGCTATGCGCTGAGGATTTTGCTGGATTTATGTGTCTAGGTTGCAGCCTCTCAAATACTACTTATATTTATTATGTGTTTATGTTTATGTATTTTTTTTCTAAAAATATAGCAAGTTTATTCAAAATATTCAAATTTTTTCTAATCCAGGTGGTTGAAACGATGTATAAATAACAATAAAAATAATAATAAGGTTTTAACGTCCGTTTCCTCATCCAAGGATGATGTCAGGGACATCATAAATCGAACATGAATCTTGCTTACTCTCAAAGTGTCTTTTAGGAATTTTAGAATTTTGTTACTAAATGCTTTGTATAAGCTGGCAATAAATTTACTCTAACCATCATCATGTCATGTCTGAGCCTCTTAAGAATAAACTAACTATAAACTTCTTTTAGTAAGAGGCAACTAAGCAAAAGCTGACTTTTTATGTCTTTAAAAAGTATTTAAATGTGTTTGACAACTGCTACTTCCATGGAGGCATTATATAATAATTTAAAAAATCTTTGGTCATCAAATTTAGTTGATATATAATGATTGTTTGACAGCAGTGATAAGCATGAAGATACGGTGAGCTGTGATGTTGAGATCACGGAGCAGACTGAGCTGCCATCTTTATCTAGATACACTGAACAACATGCTTCCAGCTCAGAGGTTGCTCTCCATGGTCCTTCTGTAGAGGATGCTGTGGTTAGTCCTTATTTCTATTTCGATTAAGGAATACCTTGAGAACATGAAATAGCTAATTTCCTTTATTTCGCTTTATCCCACAAGTTTATGTTTTTATGTAATTTTTCTTTTGATTTGCACTAGTTTTAAAATAAATTTGTAATTTTGCAATTGTATTTTTGAGGTAACCAACTAGATGGCACTAGTTGCTGTTTTGGTAGCCTCTTTCAGATCAGCTACATGGAACTGGTACTAGGCCCACTGATAGAATAGACAAATTATTAATTATGTGCTGGTTATGTTTTTGACTGAAATATTTATTCCGACAGGAATTCATACTGTATATTATATTATTTTGGACTTTTAATAACTTGTATGTAATATTGAAGTGGCGTGTGATTCTGAAATAAACATCAATTTATGATATGCTTAATAATTATCATAGTAATTAGGGCTTAATGACCATTTCATCATTCAAGGATGATGTCAACCAAATTCCTATGTGCAGCTTGTTTATATTGTTCACTAAATTTTATTGAGCTGCTGCTTTGAGACTAGAGTATAATTTAATAAAAATGTTGTGATACAAATGTTGATTGCTGCAAAATTTTGTAACATCTTTCATGTTATTGGTGGCACAGTTACTTTGCAGCTAATGTAAGTCCTAGAAGTTATCCTAGCCGGTGAGTCGGTTGTGTTGAACTGCTGACAGATGTATAGTACAGATTGATTGATTGTACAGTATGTTGTTGTACCAATAGATGGAGGACCTATGCAGTAGGTTTAAATGGATTGATGTGGACAAGGAACACAGGGACTCTCCGTACTACGTCACTGAATATATCAATGATATATTTGATTATTACAAACAGAGAGAGGTTTCTGCTCATTTTGTCATATGTATCATGTTTCTAGAATTGCTTGTTTACTCTGCTAGTTACAGTTTTGCCGTTTTATTCTTTTGTGTTGTTACATTTATACTGCTTCAATAATTTTCTCTGATTAATTATCCATAATTGTAGTCTTTTGTTAATTTTACTGTTTGAATGGAATATCATAATTCTTGATCAAATAATTATATCATCTAATTTTTTTTGAAAATTATGTGTAATTCTTTTTGTTGATAAATTTTTGTCCTATGTTTAACAGTTGAACTAATTCTTACGAGGTTTAAATTCCTGTATTGCCAATTCTATCTTTCAAAAAACTAATGCAAGAGCTACGTTTGATGTTGTTTATCTGCTTCATAGCATGTGAATGACAGGAATATCACTGGATTTGAACCCTGCACCTACTGATCTGCTATTGAACTACTTGCTAATATACCACTGGCTCAGTCAAATATGCTAAAATTGTATATAAAATGATCTCTAGCATTTTACATAGTGTAATTTAATATTATGAAAACTTTTTGATTTTGGTGGTAAAGTTTTGATAGTACTTTGTGGAGAAAAAGAAATTTTCATAGGTTTTCTGAATGTTAAAGATATCTGCTGCTGTGCATTTATATATATATATATATATATATATATATATATATATATATATATACATATACATACATACATATATATATGTATGCATATATATATATATATATATATACAGTTATTGTTCAGTATTGATGCTCTACATAACATTTGTCATTATTATTATTAATATTCTTTTCAATTTGATTAAACTCCAGGTGTAAATGTCCTTGGATTCGATAAACTGATTCCACCAATAGAACTTGTTGAATTTTAAGCTGGCTACTGGAGATCATAGAATTTATAGTTGTGCAAAAGCCCACAGCCTTAAAACATTGAAGGGTGACAGAAAGCCTCTGCCAAAGGAAAGAGTTTTCCTGATGATCACTTATTATTTGTAGTATTTATTATTGTTAATATTAATTATTATTATTAACAACAGTAATGATAGTGGAAAAAATTACATTAAGTGTATGTTTAGCATTTATCTGTTGCTGTATGTATAGGCGCACTTTGCAGTGAGGGACTACATGACAGAAGTACAGAACGCAGCCTACCCCGCTGAGCTGTCCGTACAGATGCGCTCTATACTGGTTGACTGGCTCGTCGAGGTGCAGCAGAACTTTGAGCTCACCCACGAGACTCTGTACCTTGCTGTTAAGATGGTCGACAGGTACCTGTGCGTTGAGCCTGTGCGCAAGGATCGGCTACAGCTTGTCGGGGCCTGCGCACTATCTGTTGCTTGCAAGTATGAGGTAAGAGTCTTTTGTTACATTCTGCACTAACTTACGCCAACGGGTGGTAGTGCCTGTTATGAAGTGTCTTAACATCTAACAGTGTAGAAATGTTGTGCATTGCAATTTCTTGTTTTTCATTCAATTTTCTAAAGTAGTTGTAGTAGTATGCACTTCTGTGCACCGTTGTGTGCAAGTAACACTTGCAATCTTAAGTTCGGGGAAAAGAAGGCAGCACGCTAGTCCCAATCTACTCCACTAAATAAAAACGTTTTAAGCATGGATTTAAAGGAAAATGTTCAGAGTTCATTTCGCTGCAATGCCGGTGGTTTATTCCATGTTGATTATAAATAAAGGTAATTAGAATATTAATCTGTTCTTATTCTGCTACTTTAATTATCATGATCTTCTCGCTATTGACGTATATTAGGTCTTAAGAGAAATTATAATGTTACTGCGTTCTAACATTATATTTTAAAGATTCTGCAAGCTTTGCAAAGAATTGTTTGTGTAATGTTTAGGAACGCTCTCCACCGATATTGGACGACTACTTGTACGTATGTGACGACGCTTATAACTCAGCAGAGTTTCTAGAGATGGAGACGCTGCTGCTGAAAGCTCTCGATTTTGAGATAGGTAGCCCTCTGTCGTACACGTTCCTCAGGAGATACGCTCAGGTTAGACTTGATACTTTGTACCCATGTTCTTCAAATTAATGTGATTGATTTAAGTTCACTATTATAACAAATACTAACTGGAGGGTTACAATCTGGTCACTCTCTGGCTGAGTTTCATTTGTAATTCAAATTTTCATATCTCGTTCTAAATATTTTATCACAGCAGGTTATTGAGAGACAACTTCGCAGCTACAATTATGACATTCATTTATTACCTGTGCTATTTTCTTGATCATGTAATCGTAGATATAAGTTTATTAATAGCTGGGCTATTCTAGTAGAATATTAATTATTAGCAGTCTGACAACTGACCGGTCGGACAACTTATCCGTAGGTGCAGGTTGCAAGTCTCTTATTCGACCATAACTGGTATGATTCTTAGCCAGGAAAACGTTTAGCTGGGCTTTGTAACTTTAGATTTACTGGACTGTTGATTTACAGTTTGGTAATACTAATGTTATTTGCTAGTATTTGCACTAATGTGAGCTAGATTGTTTTTCTCTCACAGATTTTCAAAATAACATTGATTTGATTAACATGGCCACTATTAGATACATCAAATATTATTTAAATCTAATTGAATAAAATTAGAGGATAACTTGAATAAAATTTGAAAATCAATATCTTAATCAATATTGCAATTAAGACTGATGTGATTGTACATTATAATTTGTATCACAGTGCGCCAGGGTATCCATCCCCACATTGACGCTGGCTCGCTATATGCTGGAATCAGCGCTGATAGAGTACCAGTACATACAGGAGAGTGAGTCACGTCTAGCAGCCGCTGCACTACTTCTAGCTATGGCTATACGCTCTGAGGGAACGTGGGTATGTACTGCGCATCACTTTCTTCAGTTTCACAATGTACAGAGGTTAAGCTAGTTTTCTATTTTTTTTGCATTTCATTGTGATTTTTGCATAAATGTGTTATTATGTGTTGCAATTTGTTGATCATTCCTATTTTTTCTGTACTTTGACCGAGTTGGTAGCGCGATTTCCTGGTAAGCTTTTCGTCACTGTTTTGAAACTCCAATTCACTTGTGTATGGAAGTGACTGCTTAAACTTTGCCTTTTTATAGCTTTCTTTCTTTCAATGCTACAATTGTTTAATTTAGTTTTAATTATTCTAACAAATTGCTCTTTGTATTCATTTGCCTATCTAGTCTTGAAATGCTTAAAGGAACTGCTTGGTATAACTGTATATTGCTTATCAGCTCTGTTTCTGTGCTGCTAGTGTTTCGCTTGTAGTAACATGTGATGTGACATGTGATGTGATGTAGTAACATGTGATATGACATGTTGTACTCAGGATGTGACGATGCATCACTACACAGGATACGTGGTGTCAGAGCTGATTGATCTCGTTCTTCGACTCAACGTAACGATAGGCACCCCACCCAATAAGTCTCTCACCACCGTTCATACGAAATATTCTCACGAGTAAGTCTCCTCTAATGCTGCTAAGATACTTGAGACTTGGTACTTTGAAATTTTATCTGTGACGACTGCTAAAGCATTTATTCCTTTCTCAGCTCCCCATCTCATCTAACCCTTACTTTCAGTGCACTGCCCACTGGCAGGTCCATGGTATATAACGTCTGCACTCTTGTCTGACTTTCGCTTTCCTCTTTGTGTCCACGTATGAGTGGATCTTTAAATCATCTAACATACCTAATCTAAGCCTGTCTTTGCTTATGTTTTCTTCCCTTCTACTGTCTTTGACTTCTTCTTTTATTAAATTTCTATTCTGTCTCCCCCCTTAGAATGTGTCCTATCCAATTCATCTAACCCTAGTGGTCTGTTAATGTTCTTTTACTTTCTGAGTGTTGAAGTATAAATGCTTTCTATGTGGTGCTGCTTCTGTTATAGAAGCAACATGTTTAAACTATGATTTTAATTTTACTATAATTATATATATTTATATTAACACTATATTTAATTTATTGATACAATATTGATATTGGTACTATATTGATTTTATTTGACTTTATTTATTTTTTATTTTCATTCTGTATATGTTCATTTGTCTGGAAATTTCAAACCAGATAATTTTGAATATGTGATTATTCAAAATAGTACTATTTCTTCCCGTTAATACTACGGTAACAAAAAATTTTGGCCGTGGAAAAATTTCCATAAAATTGAACATTGTCTAAAACAGAGAAGTGGTGTAAAAACTTGACTTAAAAGAAGTTACTGTATTGCAGCAATAAAGCTATTTCAATATCTGATGAAAGGCAAAAATTAAATTTGTAACTATAATGGATTAGATACATCTTTCATCTTAAGTTCTGTGTGTACTATAGTTGACATTCTAACTGTTCTCTCTGTCTTCTTTTTTAATAGAAAGATTACTAATAGAAAGATTAAGGTTACTACTGTATGTGTTTTCTTAAGAGCTTCGATATTTACTTGTTCTTGAAATGTGCAATTGGTTTTTGCTTGGAAGGTTTCAAGTGAACTTGATGAATGGATGAAAATTGTATCATAATCCAAACAGTGCGTCTTAAAATAGTATAGCAAAATGCGTCTGAGTGTCAGCTTGCTTGGCGACTATAGCCTTAAATGAATCACAATAAGCCTGCCTAATTACCATGAGCTACTGTTCAACAATTGAGTACGTAGATGATTTTCTTGTTGAAAGGACTATGCAGTCTGATTAGTTGAACAGACTTAGCAATTGATTTAATTTAGTGTTAAATATTCTATTTATGATTTGTCGTTTCACTGCAAGATCATTTAATGTAGTTGCTGTTGTTCTTTGCTGTAATTTAGTGATTTTTTCAACGATATTGTTTTGTAAGTTGTTTTAAAATGATCGTGATACGGAGTATTTCATATGGCGGCACTACGATAGTGTTTTGTAAGTTGTGTTGAATTGCATTGTTTGTGATACGGAGTATTGCATATGGCGGCACTACGATATTGTTTTGTAAGTTGTGTTGAATTGTTTGTGATGCAGAGTATTTCATAAGGTGGCAGCACTATCGGCGCTATCTGAAGAGCAGCTGAGTGATCTGTTCGCTGTTCCTCAATAATCTAAGCCCACTGCCAGGATTCTGTCTGCGTCCACTGCTGACCCTATGATGCTTCTATAATGCACAAATATTTATATGATCTTAACTTTTAATTAGTTAATGATATGTTTTGTAAGTCCAATGTAATGACGAATCTATTGCTATATATAATCTGTTTACATGTACATACTGTGTGCCTGTGGATATTTCTTTGATTTTAATTATATTCATTAACAATGGTGAAATGATGGTAGCGTGTGACCGTGAACAATTAGCAATTTACTGCATGTTATGATGTCTACTGATTGTACTTTATCCATTAGGTTAACACTTAACACTTCCAATCAGTTGGCTCTGCCACGTAATATAGTCACTGTGTTACGTACAGTTACGTAACTATTTCATATTTAATATGGACAATATAAACTTTTGTCAATGTATACAAAAGCCTGCACCATTAGGCTCCCAAATATCTAATTGATACGTGCGTACCTCTCTCTACTCTATCAGGTCGTAACACACTCCGATCTGCTGATGCTGGAATTCTTCACATAGCTAGATATAGAACGAAGATGGATACCAAGGGGTTGGTTGTTGATTTGTTTCCAACTTCTTGAAACAATCTGTCAACTAGTCTTAAGCAGTCAGATCTATCCCTTCTGTGCTTTTAGAAGAAGCTTAAGACAGTTATATTAGATCGAGCATACAATTGACTATGTTGGCGCTACTGTGGCTTTATGCATAAAGCGGTGCTTGTATGAATCTACTTACTATTATTATTATTAATAGTAGCTAACTGTGTAATGTTCGTCGTTTAAGATTTGACACTGGCCCTTTTGGAAATCAGACTATATTGATTTGTAAACTGATCATTTGATTCTTGGCACAGTTGTTGATTAATTCTGGTCTCATAGTTGATCGAGTTTCTGCTGCTGCGCCACGAGACTAGCATTAGAAAACTGAAGTTGGTAATAACTAGATTACTCTTTAAGGTTCAGGCAAGACTTTAGTGAGATGTGAAGTAACTAAATGTCAGTGTCTGTGAGAAAAAGCTTTAAATATAGTTTATTTAAAGCTTTAAATATAGTTTATTTAGTGGATATTCTACATTAGGCAGAAACTTGTACTTCACAGGTATTACGATGCTTACTTTACCAGGAGCTAACCACTTGCTTAGTCTTTAACCATATACTTATATAATTTAGCATCTATAAAATTAATGGCCGCATTTACTAGTGAGATAATTCGCGGTTAGTCACAATTTGCAATTCTGAAAGCATTAAATCACGGTTTAAAGTAGAGCGTAGCTGTGCGTCTGTTTTTGGAGGTTTACATTGCGGTGTAACTTAAACCAAGGATTAAGCCAATTGGTCGATCGAAAGAGAGCACTGTCATAATTTGGCGGGTGGCCTTGAAGTTAATAACCACGCGACATTACTAGCGAATAACAATATTTCTGATTCGCAGTTTATCTCTGATCGGTGGTGTACGTTATTTGTGAATCTTGGCGAGATTAGTAACTACCGGCATAAGTGTTAAGGTAATTAGTCTGCACAGATCTACAAACAGCCAAATTTATCATCAGTTACGTGCGAGTCTTGGTTTAGAGCTAAGCGTCTATTGATCTGCAGTCGAACACGTCAATGGACATCATAATGTAATACTGCTTTGTATGTGTGTAGACATTAATTAGTCCTGACTATTGTAACGTTATTTAGAAATCTTTATTGTGCGAGCGTGTCTTTTATAAATGGAATGTTTCTTTGTAATAATGTTGTAGTTCGTCTATTTTAGATAATCATTATGTGCATTGGCATTTCTGTGTGTGCTTCTATTTCAGCTTATATCATTTTAGATCTAGATCACTCTCTGACACCTTTTTGTATTTATTCGAATAGGTAGTCCTTTATTATAGAAGTACATTTCAAAACATGGTGGGGTAGCAGTAAAGAAAACGTGAATATTGAAGAACTATGGGTGCTTTTGGTTGATTTTTCCGTGTGTTAGATTGTAAAGGTTTGAATTACCAACCCCCTTATAAACAGTATATTATTGTAACTTCTAAAACAAGCAAAAAATTGCCTATACATGTAAGGGTTTTATACTGCAAATAGTTAATAAAAATTTGTAATATGTATTTTTCTAATAGATAGCGCATCATGACAGATTACTTGTCTAAAAGTTTAGCTGTTTCCCTCTGTAACTGTTCAACTTATACCCAACCTTTGTCACAATTACCATATTACATGTAATGTACATACTAGATTAGTCGACTATATTGGCGACACTTTATGAAACCAAATTTTCAAAAACATCGAGATTTAATGTACCATTGCTTATTTGCATGATTGCATATGTCACAAACACTGACTGCAGTGATTGCAGTCGTACAATTTGAATTATCATTTTTGAATCGCATCAGTTTGGCTACAACAGTTGTTAGTTGTAAGATATCTTGACACCAGTGTTTGTGATTCACTGTCAAGTTTCAGGATCAGCTACAGTAACAAGAATTACATTTAAAATATTTTAACGTTTAATTAAAAATAAAATATTAATAAAGGGCGCAGCTGTATACTATCGAATTGAACGCAATTGTTATACACGGTGACCACTAGAATCCTAACTAAGCATCAATTAATAAAGGCAAAAATTCTGGAAATTCAACACTTTGATTAGACCAGTCGCTATCAGTAGATACATAAATGGAAGATATGTACTTGTGCAATGCTGAAAGTAATAAACTGACTTTTAAATGAAGCATACAAGATAGCCCAAACTACAATCAGTACTATAATGCCTACATTAAAAAGAAATTTAATAGTTAAAAAATAGATATACACAGAGTTCTGCACAATGCTTGCTTGTCTTAAAAAATGTACAACATGTGTATACATGTAGAATGTTTGTAAATATTTCTTTATTATACTTGTATATTTTTGTGTTTATATATAGACTTTGTATTTAAAAGGTAACAAACTTCCAAGTACTTGGTTCTAAAAGCTGGTAAAGCTAAGGTTAACGTCACTTTCCTCACTCCAAAGCGATGTCAGTGACGGGCGAGCCCAGGATTTGAACCCCTCACATACTGATCCGCGGTCGAGTATCTTACCGACTTTCGCCACTGGCTCCAGCCAGTAAAATACTAGAAGTGTATGGAGAGTAGGAAAATGTTACTAGTAGACTCCAGGCTGAGCGGGCACCTAGCCGAGTGATAGGAAAATATCGCTGCGACTGAAAGGTTAAATCTACATGGATAGTTCGGCGGTTAGGCCAGTAATGATGTATGGTGGCGAGTGCTGGGCACCAAATAGGGGAGAGGAGAATATCGCAACACGTAAGAAGATTACTGTATCTATACAAAAATTCAATCTTCGAATAGGTCTACATGTATTATTGCGTTATTTATGATAGTGCATAATTTAGACTTTGCATATTAAATTTCAAATTTTACTGGTACCAGGTAAAACATTGTGAGATTTTTTAATGATAAAAAATAGCTAAAGTATATTTTTACAGCACTATGTTGAGGAAAATGTCCTCGAGCAACAAATCAGGAAGTAAATTCTGCAATGTAGGTTTGGTAAAAGTGTAAGACATCAAATTACTAAAGAATGGACTTTACACTAGCGAAATATAACATCACAACAAGCATCAATTGTCACTTAGTCAACGATTCATTTTAATCAATAGTTTTCAACACTTCAGCAATAAAGCGTTATGTACTTAATAGTATTTAAAGTAGTCCATAACCTTCTTAGTTCAACAAGCTTTGTACCACCCAACAAAATTAAAAAATCTCACGTCCACGAAGTTTAAAGTGGTTAAAGCGTGAACAGCATCATTAACTAACAAACATTAATATGATCACTGACTTATCATCGCGGGTTATAACATACTAATTTTATCACTCATATTAATCCACAAATAACCTGAAATGATAATTTTAGCTTAACGTTCCTTATGAAATTAATACCTCAGAATCTTAAAAAATTTGGATTTATAACTAAGGTGAAAACAAAAAATAAAATCATATTGATGTTTTAGCCAACTCTAACTTAAAGTACATGCAACGTCTGATCATATATCCATTTTAAACACTTTAAATGGTTCTATTTCAGAACATCAACCTACTAGAAAATTACATCTTAAACATTCCTCACAAACTAAATCAAGAGTTTAACAAATGCCGTTCTAAGTATATCACTCATCAGTTCTTCGTCCAACCGACTTCATTCAATCTACACATCAAGCGTTCAAAAAGACACAAATCTTCATCTTAATCATCTTGTTCAACTTCTTCAAAGTCCTCTTCTTCCACTTCGTCATCATCATCATCATCACCCCCAGGGGAGTACTCAGGACTGCGGGGGGTCTGAAGAGGTGTCTGAGGGGAGAGAGGGCTTCCAGCCTCCCCTGGGCTCACCCCTGACGACGTAGGGCTAGTAGGGGAGTACTTGGGGCTGGCAGGACTGTAGACTGGGGTAGTTGGACTGTACTTGGGGCTCGCAGGAGTGTGTTCGGGTGAGCTTGGACTATAATATGGAGACGTCGGGCTGTACTCGGGTGACTTGGGAGTGTACGTAGGGCTCGTTGGAGTGTAGGTGGGGGAGGATGGAGAGTAATCCGATGGTCTTCCGCTGTCCTCGGCAGCCTGGGGAGAGTAGGTAGGAGACGTGGGGGAGTACCTGGGAGAGGTGGGGGTGTACTGAGGAGAGCTGGGACTGTACTCGGGAGATCCAGGGGAGTATCCACGTGGCGAGGCAGGGGAATACTGAGGGGAGGTGGGGGTGTAGCGGGGACTGCTAGGCGAGTAGGCGGGGCTCGATGGAGAGTAGGATGGGCTAGTAGGCGAGTACTTGGGACTGGACGGCGAGTACTGTGGGCTCGATGGGCTGTAGTTGGGAGAGCTGGGTGAGTAGGAGGGGCTTGTTGGAGAGTAGGACGGGCTCTGTGGAGAGTAGGAGGGGCTTGTGGGACTGTAACTGGGGCTTGTTGGTGAATAGGATGGACTTGTAGGTGAATAGGAAGGGCTTGTCGGGGAATAGGATGGTGAAGTCGGGCTGTAAGATGGGCTCGTTGGAGAGTACGATGGGCTTGTAGGTGAATAAGAAGGGCTGGTAGGAGAATAGGACGGACTGGTGGGACTATAGGAAGGACTTGTCGGACTGTATGATGGACTCGTTGGAGAATAGGAGGGACTTGTAGGAGAGTAGGAAGGGCTTGTTGGAGAGTAGGAGGGGCTAGTGGGAGAATAGGATGGGCTAGTGGGCGAGTAGGATGGGCTTGTGGGAGAATAGGAGGGGCTTGTAGGTGAGTAGCTGGGTGACGTAGGAGAATAGGATGGGCTGGTAGGGGAATACGATGGGCTCGTGGGAGAATATGAAGGGCTAGTGGGAGAGTACGAGGGACTGGTCGGGGAGTACGACGGGCTTGTGGGGGAATATGAAGGACTGGTTGGAGAGTAGGATGGTGACGTTGGGCTGTAAGATGGGCTGGTAGGAGAATAAGAAGGGCTTGTAGGAGAGTAGGAAGGGCTTGTGGGGGAATAGGAAGGGCTTGTAGGAGAATATCCTGGGCTTGCTGGAGAGTATCCGGGACTGCGGGGTGAGTATCCAGGACTATCGGCTGTCATAGCTGGAGAGCTGGGCATGTAGGCGGGTGATGCAGGACTGTAGCTGGGCGACAGTGCTCCAACAGGACTCGGTATGTAAGGACTCGAGGGTCCAGGAGATCCAGGGGATGATCCAGCGGGAGACCAAGCAGGGCTGTATCCAGGACTGAATCCAGAGTCCATGGGAGAGAATCCTGCCGCTCCAGGAGTCATGCCACCAGCACCACCAGCAGGTGACCAGGCATGATACTGAGGAGTGGATCCATCGTTCCACGGGGTCATGCGTGGTGAACCCACTCCACTGCTACCAGGACTGGATCCCGAGCCACCGAATAGGCTACCCATACCAAACCCTGCAGCACAAGTAGTATTAGTTAGCATAACGTAAAATGGTTATCATTGACAGTACAGCTGTAAGTATGTACAGGACAAATACGACAGAATTGCCAAATACAGTGCAACTGGCATTCAATTTAAAATTTTAAAATATTTATTGTTTTTTTGTTGCCATTCAATTTTCTTCAATTTTGAAAACATTAAAAAAATCTGGGACAGGATATGCGGTAATGGTTTGAGTGTTGGCGTAGAAGCCTGGTGAAAGGTTAATTATGACAGCAAAGATATGATGTATTATGGAAATGATTCATTGTAGTTCTTTCCGTCTGTCGAGCGTCTAACTAAAAGGGAAAAAATTACTTTCATTTTGTGTGAAAGATTCCAAGGAGAAATATAGTTACAAAATATATCAAAGAGATATGACGCATTACAATTTAGACAATTCTACCAAAGGCCATAGAGAGAACCAGTTTTAAACTAATATTTTTAAAGTAGTACTGAAAAATCTACTGTATTTTGTACTACACAAACATACTGTAGATAGTCATTACGCACTGTAGATAGTCATTACGTAAAATTACAAAAACACACAGTAGAACACTATAAAAGCAAGCCACACTCGAAAGGTAAATGAAAACACAAATAGAAATCGTATAATGTGCATGAGAGGCAAACCTCCAGCAGTCATGCCCATGTTGATGTTGGTCGGTATCTCCATGCCCTCCTTGCACTTGTCTGCGTCCAGTATGAGATCAAAGCAGCCAGTGCCTATACGAGCCAGCTGTCCCACCATTATGGCTTCACTCACACCCCTCATTGGGTCCATCTCAGCATGGGTGGCTGACTCCACCAAGATGTCAACCTACACATTCATCATACAAAATAATACAATATACTTTGGACAGATTTTCTGGATTTTGGAATATGCATCGGTTTTGGACCTTCTTTTTGCTCACTGGCTTGATTTTGTCTCAATAGTGCTCGATGTTGTCATTGATGACTGTAGCACTCTAATTGTTGTTATTATTAGAAATTAATCAAGCAACAACAGAGTAAGAAAGCCTCGATGATTTACCCACACAGATCAACAAACCATCTCTGTATCAGTCAATCAATCGCTTGTAATTGAATTCACTGCGGAGATGAGGTTTCCTGAGGATAATTATCATCTTCTACATTATAAGAGGATAATTATTATCTTCTAAATGTTTCTAATTTTTATTAAAAGCAGGAGTGTTCCAGTCGTTTAAAGTAGAATGGATTTGTAAACGAGAGTCCTATGCATCGTGCTCAAGTACTGAACAAGATTTGTGGCATCTAATAGAATAATATAAACACAGCTGACTGTGGTAACTGATCGTACCGTTTCTTCAAAGGAGCAGCGAGCCAGCGTGCCGGTCTCCTGTCTGTTGATGCCGTGACGCGTGATAGCCATCAGGTGACCCTTAGCCGTCATTACGTCACACAGCAGAGCCAGATGCCGATAGTTAACGTAGGAGCCATCGAATGATATCACGTTGTTCATCTCATACTCAATTGCTCTTCTAACTGCCTCTATACCCAAACACTGTAAGAAAAACCGACAGCAACAGTATTATATCATAACAGTCGATGCTAAAACAAATAGTTTAACAATTCAGCACGACCTATGAACTACCTTTAGACTTTTATACAATGCATATGGATCCCAATCTATTTACAGTGTAATCCTAATTAGTATTTTTATGATCATACTGCTATTATTCACATTTTATTTTTACACCATTTCTATATTCCTGCTCTAACAATAAGCCTTATGTCAGGAAACCCTAAAACCGCTAATTTATCATAAACTTCCTTGTATAAAACTTATTATTTTATCTTTCTTTGAAGTAAATATGTATTGGTCAATCATGACACTGTAGATTGATATGAAATACACTAGCTTCTGACGGCACAACATTTAGATATCACAGGCAGTTCTGAATTCACTGCATATTATACAACAGTTAAATGGTTAAGTCGGTTGCACTCTTGTCTCACGAGCAAGAGGTTCCGGGTTCCAATACCAGTTGTATCATTGCCAGACTAATGAGTAAAATAGGCATTAAACTTAAATGTTGCTTTATCCAAATAAGAAAACTTTAAAATATAGCATGTCTTGTATTTTTAAATCTCACATTCCAACACAAACCGAGAAGATTTCAACGATGTCGTTGGTGGTTGTACGGACTGGGTCGACATCTTTCTCAGAAAGAACTCTCATAAGAGCTGTTCCGTCTGTCTCCAGGATCCATTCCTGTATCGCCTTGAAGTCTCCATCATCGGTCAGCACTATTCTCTTCTTATCGTCTGTCGTGGGCTGGTGCATGTACACCTACACAGCAAAAAGGTTCAAGTTTAGCTATTAAAAAGTTTCACGAGTCTCAGACTCGAGGTGAAACTCTAGGAAGGAGTTATAGCATATAGGTTGGAGTGTTTGCCTTGGAAGCAAGTGGCCTGGGTTCAAAGCCCAGTAAGTCATCGCGTAACCCACTCCACGTGAGCATAGGTTCAACGCACTTAACTCAGTACTGGCTTAGCCGAAATATTTCACTTAACAAACATGAATATTGTCAGCAGAATAGAACCTACCAGTCGGCTGAATACACAGCTATTTAAAGAATCTGCAGCCATACTCGTTTCAATATAATCTTGTAACACAGTCAACACTCAACAGTCAAGTGATGTCTAAACGATGGTTGAACAAGTGTGACATACGACAAGAAGATCTTAACAGTGACGTGCAGTCATGTAACTTCCAGACAGCATACACTAAAGATTAATTTGATGCAGCAATAGAACAAAGGATTGTTGATGAGTCTATCAATCTATATGCTTAGCATCCTGCTCACACGATAACAAGCTCAAACATAAATCCTCTAGACTGGACTGGGACAATTATATCAATCATAGCATCGAACGAAACATAGGATGAAGTAGAAATTTACAGTATTGATATATCTCTATTACAATAACAGTGGCTGCTGTAGAAATTGTTTTTATTAAACTAGCACACTCGCCTTGGTCCGTAAAATTGGTTTTAAATCTACAGTTTACCCCTGTAATTGTCCAAATGGAGATAACTATTGGTAGTCCCTGACACCATCCTTAGGTGAAGAAACAAATATCAAAATGTAACTGTTATTATTACTATTATCTCGCGCATAAGTAAAAAATAACATTAAGTCTCACACACTGTACGTTACAGAGCTAAATCAATTTTATTTCTGAAATAAAAGAGATTAAAATATACATGCAGTAACCAAAAAATTCCAGCTATTTAGTACAGGCCACATAAGCAGTCGCAGTTAACCTTAGATATAGCCGGTATTCCCTGCAGGGTCATGTCAGTGAGCATGTTAGCCTCTATACATCGCAGGAACACATCGTCCTCCATCTTGTCCGCTGCCTCCTCCACTCCCTCTCCCCCCTCCTCGCCAAACTTGTTGCCCGAGCTCATTATACGAATGCGCAGCACCAGCTTGTCTGCGTTATCGTCGTTGAACAGGCAGTTCAGATCATCTCCAAAACCTGCGAGGTCATGCAAGTCACTTCAATATCACCAATGATTCAAAAGTGAGTTACAGAATTCTGCAAACGCATATAATCCTAGCCACAAGATTACAAATCAAAATATGTTGAAAAGTGACATTTAGTTACAACATCATCATCATCATCTTCCCTGGAATCTCAGTTTAACCAGGGTCGGGATAAGAACTGTCCCACACCAATCAGTATATGACCACACTATTCAATTCGTTAAAGTCCATTAGCAATTTCTGGAGCTTAGGCACTCACCAACCGAATGCCCTTTCTGACATTAGTTTGGATCATATTTATATGTCACCTTTTACAACACATGCAGTGTACTCTTGGTCTATACATCAAGCAACCCAGATACAACATGGGGTGAAGTGCCATCTAGTTACAAATCTATGAAAAAAGCAAATACGCCAGTTTGCGATTCTGACAGTCATTCAGAGATGAACAGATAAATCTAAAATGTCTAATACACCATCATTATATATTTCCTTCGTCTCTGATATTACTCTTACTCATTCTCTTTCTTTCGAGCTCTCTCACACACCCAATACTCAAAAAATTAAGCCTAAGGCACCGATTACACGAACCCAAAGGAAATTCAAATACGTTTATAACATAAACTTACGTTATAGCAACTTACCGGATGTTACTTTATCAGAAATGTTCTCCATGGTAAGCTTCTTGTCGGTGAGACGTTTACGATCTAGCTCAATACGCAGCAGCCACGGCGACACTCTGGTGGGGTCGAAGTCCTGCATGAGCTCATAGAACATCGTCACCCACTCGGCATCCTCCGTTATGACTGTCTGCATTGGCTCCGGGTCGTAGTAGATAGCTGTGTTAGCTGTGACCTTTCTCAACGTCGTGTGCTCTAGTCGGCAAAGTACGTCCTGTTGAAAATGTCAATCAATCACTTAACTAAACCACCCTTTAAGACCTGCCACGTCTAATTAATGTCATTTTATGATAAAATAATACTATTTACAGCAATGGCATCACAGCTGTGTTAGCTGTGACCTTTCTCAACGTCGTGTGCTCTAGTCGGCACAAGTACGTCCTGTTGAAAATGTCAATCAATCAATTAACTAATCGAAACCATTAACTAAGCCACCCTTTAAGACTTTCCATGTCTAATTAATGTCATTTTATGTTAAAATAATACTAATACAATCAGTTTACACACAATTTAATTAGACAGTTAAACAACACCATTAAACCATTAACTAAGCCACCCTTTAAGACCTTCCATGTCTAATTAATGTCATTTTATGTTAAAACAATACTAATACAATCAGTTTACACACAATTTAAATAGACAGTTAATTAAACAACAGATACTACTAGAAATATTTATGTACTACAGATTCAACAATCATTACCTTGCACTTCTCAGCATCTTTAGCTGCTTTGCCAATAAGAAAAACAGTCAGCGAAGGCGTTCTCGGCTTCTTCGAGACGTTGATGATCTCCTTCAGTCGCGGCACTCCGAGAGTTACGTTCTTGGCCGACACACCGGCGTAGTGAAAGGTGTTGAGGGTCATTTGAGTGGCTGGCTCACCGAGAGACTGAGCAGCAAGAGCTCCAACCATCTCACCCGGCTGAACCTGAGCCTGAATGAAGCGGGTCTCTATCTCTCCCAATATCCACTCAAAAGCCTCCGTCGTCAGGTGATACTCCTCTATCACCTGCAACAATTAAACCATCACAGGAACTGATCATCCGTGGGGATGTATACCACCTTTACTATCACTGCGCCAAACTGTTATATAGCTTCGTAAATACTTATTACAAGTGTTATGATCCTGCAAGAATCCTAGATTTTACTCTCTGACAATCTCAGTTGGGATTCGAATGGCAGTCTTATTCAGTACAGGACCTCTCACATAAAATTCAAAATATTGCCCTGTACACCCTAAGCAATTTAGATAATAAAAATTTATGTCATTAATCTTCACTAAAAGTTTATGTTAATATAGTACTTGTATACATTACATGTCACCTTCTATATATTTGAAGAATATTTTTTTACAAATAAATAAAAAAGGAATAAATAAATTAAAAATACATTAAAAAAAATATTATTAAATAAATTTTATTTTAAACATAATTAAAATTTTATATTACATTTATAGAAATTTTTAGTTAATTCACTGTTGATTATAATTATTGATAAATAAGGATTAAATAGACTAGCATCACTTTTCTATCATCTAGAAAAATTACTTGCATAATAGTGATCGATGTAGTTACTCATTAAATTACTAAATTAAAGTATCTCACGTTACTTTTAACTAAATATCTGCAAAATCTCACTAGCACAAATCTTTAACATGAACAGTACTTTGATGCAGAGTACATTAATGCACAGAATACACTAATGTACAGAGTACTTTAATGCACAGAGTAGCTTAATATACAGAATACGTTAATGTACAGATTAATTTAATGCAGAGAGTACTTTAATGTACACAGTACTTTATTGCGCAGAATACTTTAATGCACAGAGTACTTTAATACACAGAGTACTTTAATACAGAAAACAACTAATAAATTATAATTATTAATTCTATAGCAACAGAGAAATGTGTTGACCTTCTTAGCACAGAGCGTAGACCTGACGAGTATGTTCATGAGCAGCGTGGCGTTGATGTTTGCCTGACGACTCAGAAGATCGTCGCCCTTCACAATCATGAACTTCTTGCTCAGTTCTTTCACACCCTCCACCACTCTCAGCGGATGAAGGTCTGAAGGCTTGCGGGTGTTGATACGGAAAACCTTCTGAGCATTCCAGATCAGCCGCTGCAGGTTGACAGGTAGAACTATCTTGCTGTCTCCAGAGGGAAAAATCTGTCTCAAGGCCTCTCTGTCTTTCTGCAAAATTTGAATAATGCAAAGACATACATATAGATACATTACACTCATTTATATGACACATGCAGTCTAGAGTTCGTCTGTTCTTCAACAGCCAGCAGACAAATTATGTGCATAAATAATTAAGTTTTGAGCACAAATAATACATATAATTAGAATTAGTTCAAATTACCATAAATTTGCTATACTAAACTTTCGTAAAGAAACTTTTAACTTAAAGCAGGTTTCTTAATCTGGTCATCCACTTTAAAGATAATACCGTTTGATGATTTCTGTGAAGTAACTGTAGGGACAGAGCCAGTAATAACGTCTACCCATACATCCAACACAAACACAAAATATCGTGAATAAGCAATGTGTGACGTTCTATAGCAGATTAAATATATAAATTTATTAATCAATAAATGAAGCATGGGCATAAAATGAACCTGAAGCTGAGCCCACTCTCCATCGAGCTGAGCAATAACATTTGCGTCTCCCGTCAAATCCTTTACTATATCCTCAGCCAAGTATCTTTTCAACAATCTCTCATTCGTCGGATCAAATTTAAATCCAAATTCAAATGCGCGATTGGACGGCTTGAGAGACGGCAGTTGCTGAAACTCCACCCACTCTCCTGCAAGCCCATCCTCTCCGTATCTCAGCTGAATGAGCTGCTCCACCTGGTTCCTCACCGTCCCGTCGTACTTCACCATCACGCTCTCCATAGCCTTGATCAGCCGACGCTGAATGTAGCCTACACACAACATCAAGTCATGCTATCAATCACACTCTCCATAGCCTTGATCAGTCGACGCTGAATGTAGCCTACACACAACATCAAGTCATGCTATCAATCACGCTCTCCATAGCCTTGATCAGTCGATGCTGAATGTAGCCTACACACAAGTCATGACATCAACCACGTCAATAAGGTATGAAAACAATCAACATATTCAAGCATTTTCTATGTTTGATGCAGTTTTCAGTGTAAATGTACAATATATATAGTGATTTAGTGCTGTGTGCTGTGGGGACGTCTCTGACATCATCCCTGGAGGAGACGGACGTTAAACCTTTATCATTATTATATTTGCTTGTTTTAAACTTAACAAAATTCAATCTCTTAATACTATAAAATCCAGCAACTGAAATCAAACACAAAATTGGAATTAAAACCGTGTAATTACAACAATGAGTAAATAAAGTCAAGCATTCATTCAAATCAACAAAATACAAGAACAGAGTAACAAGCAAGTGCTTCGCAGTCACATTCCTAGACTCATCAAATCCAACGACACAAGGAAAGAGAGAACTCGCACCAGTCTCTGCAGTCTTGACAGCTGTGTCGATAAGACCCTCTCGACCTCCCATAGCGTGGAAGAAGAACTCAGTGGGAGTTAGACCGGCCAGGTAGGAATTCTCCACAAAACCTCTCGACTCGGGGCCGTAATCATCCTTGATGAAGTGTGGCAGGGTGCGGTGTCTGAAGCCAAATGGTATACGCTTACCCTCAACGTTCTGCTGGCCCACACAGGCTATAACCTACATGCATTGGTAACGATGTCACTAATGATTATAGGCTTTAGTTTGCAGTCTATAAATTACATAATGCAGAGTATTCCGATACATTGTAGTGCAATCACATTTTTGATTAATCCAAAAGTAAAAATATTGAAAGAAGAGAGCCTTTGGACAATGAGATACTGTTGTCCACATATTTAACGATGCACCTACAACTGAAATTACTGTTATTAGTTCAATTAAGCTTTAACAAATAATGTTAGCACATAGCAGAACATGATGAATGAGTAGCCTTTCGCTGCTAATCTCAATTTTCAGCCTAAAGGGAGATATACGAATTCTTTTACAGTAAATATGTACCAAAGATAATATGCAGCTAAAGTTTTCTATAACGTCATAAAAAATATGAACTGAATATAAATTTCTCAAACCACTTGAGAACAGCAAACTAAATATTATCCAAAACATTTGAAACAACTTAAAGTGTATAACCACTAGTACCAACTATAGAGCATTTTTTCCATTCATAAACTAATTTTTAGTAGTTTCAGTAGAATTACCTGAGAAATGTTAATTTTGTTTCCCTTAGAGCCGGCGTCAACCATAGTCTTGAGACTGTTGAAGTGAGAGAGAGACTTCTGCGCCAGACTGCCAGTCTTGTCTCGAGCATCGTTGAGGATTCTGTTCACTTGATTTTCAAACGTCTGTCTAAGAGTGTTACCCGGTGTCGGCTCTAACTCATTGTTATGTGCTCTCTCAATCACGTCTATCACATCAATCTACACATAAACACACATCATACAATACTCTGTTATATGCTCTCTAAATCTACACATAAACATACATCATACAACACTCTGTTATGTGCTCTTTCAATCATGTCCATCACATCAATCTATACATAAACATACATCATACAACACTCTGCCATGTCATCTTTCAATCACGTCTATCACATCAATTTACACATAAACACACATCACACAACACTCTGCCGTGTCATCTCTCAATCACGTCTATCACATCAATCTACACATAAACATATATCATACATGTGAGTTCTCAATCACGTCTCATATCAATCTACACATAAATATACATCAACACAATACAATATCACGTTATCAAACCATCACATCTCTTACATAAACCTACACAGACATAAATCAACACAACACACTGTTCTGCTATCAGTTACAATCAGTATCCGGTATACCTTCCACCCATCTATGAATGACAGGAGCATATAAATATGGCTAACACATCCTTCAAAAACTTTTAAAGTCATACTTAATCATAGCTTATATGTAGATTTAAATCTTCATCATCTTGTAAATCTCCCAATATGTTAATAAATAAATAAATAAACAAGCATACTAACTATACAGTCTTATTGTGTTTACTATATTATCAACAGCAAGTGCCCCTCTTCTAATCTGTATTTAAGTTTCTTTACGTTAAACTATTTACTTACATTCAAACAGTTGAAAGTACAACTAATGAGACAGAAGAACACCACGTGAATAAAACTACAGAGTACAAGGTCAGACCTTAGCCTTTTTGATGGCATTCCTGATGTCCTGGTAGGTCTGAGCATCGGCAATGGTGTCACCTATGCCGATGGAGTGTCCATCGATGAGCAGCCAGTTGTTGATGACTGTTTGAATGTTACCATAGAACTCTCCAGCCTGCTCGTAGCCCTGCTCCAGATAGACGATGTGCAGCAGCGAGCCACCGCTGGCTCCCAGAGACTTCTTGCACAGTATCCCGCTCATCAGCATGCCGTCCTCCACCAGCACCTGACAAACAGACAATATTAAACAAGATTTAACAGCTATTCCATCACTAGAAGATGACATCAAGTATGCCTCTGCATCAGACGTCACTAAGAAGGATTTACCAAAAGTGGTCTCCAAAAGAAATATACAGAAGAGAAGAAGAGATCCTAAACGGTGCCAGTCTGGTGATCAAAAGGGAGTTAAGCTGGTTGAAAAAGATGTGATAACAGCCAAATCACAGAAAGTGGATATCAAAGATCAAGAGCTAAGATCAGGAGACAAAGAGTGCAATGATCATCCAAGATTATATCTAGCACTCTAAAATGCTCCAGTGAGATAAAGTTCTAAGAAATCCAGTCAATTATTCATTTCACCGTACTTCTGTAAGGCAGCTGACACACACAGTATTAAATACTACAGTCATTTACTTTTGAAAGTATAGAAATGTGCTTGCCTCAAAAGGCTAATCTTCAATCCCATGCAACCCTTTGGTCATAATTTTGGTTGGAGCCAGTGGCGATGTCATTAAGATATTCGACTGTGACGTTCTAGTTTGTAAATTTATAATTTACTCCTGAAATTTGAACGTAAATTATAGCGCACAGCTGAGTTTGTACAAGAGCAAGGAACAGAAATGAATACCTTTGTATCTCCAGGAGAGATCCATTTGTACGGACCCCTGTCCTCATCATCAGGATGTGTGCTGTGGGTCCTGACACAGTTAATCCTGCCAGGTATGATGAGAGAGAAGAGCTGCTTGCCTGTCCACAGAGGCTTAGGCTTGAGTATAGCAGGCTGTGGCACCCGCCCGTCCCACGTAGGCAGATACATCAGCAGAGTCATCATGTGCTCCTGCATCAATCAATCAATCATCTAATCAATCAATCAATCATCTAATCAATCAATCAATCCTCTAATACATCATCAGAGTCTATATGTGCTCCTGCATGAATCAATCAATCATATAATACAACATCGGAGTCATCATGCGCTCCAGTATCAATCAAATCAATCAATCAATCATCTATTAATACAGCAGAGTCATCATGTGCTCCTGCATCAATCAATCAATCATCAAACATACTACATCATACAATTATAAATCCAGAAAAAACAATTAAATTCATGAATATTGTGCGCACTGTACAACTTTTAATAAATCCAACCAAGTAATCACTAACCCATATATATGCGAGTATTTATATTATTTCTGTTCTAAATATTTAGTATTTATATTTTCTATTCATCAATCACTGAACAGACTCTTCCAATCTTAAATGTTGTCCACAGCATGCCAAAAAAGTGACCTCTATGGTGGTTTGCCATTGGCTTCCTTAGTTCTTGCATAATTTCTTCTTACGACACGTGCAATTTACTGATGGTCTATCTGATAGTGGACTGAATACAAAATGGTATTTTATTATTTCCAATCACTAGGTGGCATGTAGCAAACCTTTTCAATGAAGACGTCACGCTGAGTCATCTTGTTGACGGCTGTCAGCGTGTCCTGCACAATACCCATGACAGGACGGTTAGCCTGAGGAGTGATGATCATGCGCGGCACAGACGCAAGCTGACTGATCTCTGCGCGGGACTCCAGCGACTGAGCCAGGTGAAGGTTCATCTCATCGCCATCAAAATCTGCGTTGTACGGCGTCGTCACACTCAAGTTCATTCTGTAAGAACAAAATATCAGCATTGCAGATGAGATTGATGATGAAGATATGGTGATAGTTTGATGCTACATTGATAGAGAATTACAAAGAATCATAATTCGAGAGCAAAAATAAGCAAAAAGCGATGAGTGGCATGTGTTGCAACCATACAATAGAGGAAAGCACCTGTAGTCTGATACAGGACTAACTAAGCCTAACTGGTGTACCTATTAACTGAAGTCACCAGTAATATTATATAGTACTTTGTTACAGGTGAGACTAACATAGAAGCAAAAGTGAGAGATGCCCAAGAAAAACTGCATATGCCAACACATACACAACATTCTTATAGTAGAGGAATTTCAAAGAACTCCAAAAATCAGATAAATATAGATCACAGAAGCTTATAACTCATAAACAATATGATTTAGCACTTCAAAAGACAATTATGCGTTCAAGTAAACAATAAGCACTGCATAGTGGAACACACTAATAGACAAGGTCCATTAACCTGAATGTAGACCAGGGTAGTATCTTGACCTTATGACACATCATAGACATTTTATGCAGCGTAGGCTGACGATTAAAGACCACGTAGTCATTATCCTGCATGTGTCGTTCAACCTTATAGCCTATCTGAAGGTGAAGGTCACTGGCTTTCGGATGGAATCTTAGATCAATGCGATCTCCATTGTCACGCACAATGTAGATAGCGCCGGGATATTGATTAGCACCACGCTGAACCAACGATGTCAGTCTGCGCAACAATATTTAAACAAATCACTAATAAGACTATTTAAGACAAATCTTTAATACGACTTACTTATCATAACTATGCAGCTTAATATTGGATAGCCTATTATTAATAACTTATTTAATACTCTGAACTCAGAGCCGTTGCAATCTCTTGTTTCAAATCATCACCAAGATAAGATCAAAACTTTCTCAGAAGCCATTTCATAGCGTAATAGCAGAGCACAGTCAACTATGACGTGTTATAGAAACACTAATTGTTAAAATTGGAATAGCTTGCCTTCTCAGACATCCTTACCTTAATTCTTACATGTGCAATGAAAATTGAAGATTTTAATGTAATAATATAATTAATTTTTTAGTATTACTTAACTTCAGGATGAAAGAAATAGTCTTTAAATATTAAAATTTAAACAAACTAAAATCAATAGATACATGAACATTTACAGAAATGCAAGGATTAGGCTAACCTTTCAATATTGAATGGCGTTACAAGTTCAGGAAAGGTCAGATTCTGTGCTATTGTGCGCGGAACCCCAACCTGATCGATACGCAAGTTTGGATCGGGAGTGATTACGGTACGTCCACAGAAATCGACACGTTTACCCATCAGGTTACCACGGATACGCCCTTCCTTGCCCTTCAAACGCTGCTTGATTGATTTAAGTGGGCGACCGGATTTCTGAGTAGCCTAAAGGTGTAACAGAGTATAGTGTATACGTCGAATTAAACATCCGTGAGACATCTTTTGGATGAAATACCGGATGATAATCATTTTTATATTTAGCTGTTATATTTAGCTGCATTGCATAGAGTAGTAAGACATAAGCAAAAACCAAACATATAACATCGTTAATCAATTTCAAATACAAAAGGTTCAAACCCAAGGGCTGAATTAATTAGCAAAAGATTGTAACTCCAAAAATATGACTACTACAGCACATTTCTAACTATCTCCAAAATGATCTCCTAGCAAGAGATAAGGTAATAGGTGGGAAATGATAAATAACACAAGACCTACCTTGGGTAGACCAGGAAGCTCATTGTCGACAAGTGTAGCAACGTGGAACTGCAACATCTTAGTGTCCTCCGCTATCATATGAGCCGCAGCTCCGTTCTGCTCGTTCCTTCTCAGCTGATTGTTTATCTTTATGATATCGGCCAGCTTGTGAGTTAAATCATCCTAGAATCAATATGAGAAGTTAAATCATATTAGAATCATCAGAAGTTAAATCATCCTAGAATCATCAGAAGTTAAATCATCTTAGAATCATCATAAGAGGTTAAATCATTCTAGAATTATCATTAAAAGTTAAATCGTCCTAGAATCATCATCATAGTTAAATCATCCTGGAATCATCATAAGAAGTCAAATCAGTAACAACACTATCAACATAGCTTAACATCCGTCATCAGAGTTTACATGCATAAAACACTTGTTATCCTTTACTATAAACTGTGGTTGAGTCAATCAAACCAGCTAAATTTAGCACAAACCTTCATCAAACTTTCTCCCCTCGAACTTGCATTGAAAGTTCAAATCAGTCACCCGATTAAAGCTCGATCAGACAGTTTATTTTAGAGACAACCAAAACTGTATGATATTCATTCAATCTTCAAACTACAGAAATTATTTAGTAAAATGATGCCGTGACACATCACACAATCTGTTAATACGGCTTCAAAATAACTGCCTGTTTAGAACGAAGCTGCATAATGTGGATATCAAGGATATCAATAGATTTTGTAATCCGCAATGTAATTGCTTAGTATTTAATGATGTTCATAACTTAGAGTGAAAGAAGGTTACTTGATTATTAGCTGACAAAAACATAATAAAAGAAGGTTAAAGTGGGATAAGCTTTAACAAAATTTGTTTATATATGAAAAATAAGCTATGCAGCTTATTATATAACTATATAGCAAGTCTTACAATAAACATCAATAACCTGATTTCTGGCTGAGCCAAACATAACGACTGCAGGCCTGACAGACAGAGGTGGCACAGGCAGCACGGTGGCTATCATCCAATCAGGTCGTGAGAACTTTGGGTCCATGCCGAGTATAGAGCACTCCTCGTCGGAGATCCTCTTGAAGATCTCCAGCACACGTTCAGCGGTCAACACTATCTTCTTCTCCTGAGAGTCCTCGTTCGTGTTCTTCCACTCCGCTGATAACTCCAGGCCCTTCCTTCTTATCTTGGGTTGATAACGGCCACAACCTCCGTGACTCTATATCAAATTGTCAAGAGACTATTAGATTTGATATACTCAAAGTTCACTCATTGGCATATTTATATTAAAAAGTAAAAATTAAATCAATCAAGTTGTATTACATATCAATTTCATTTTTGGTAAATGTGATTCAGATCAGAGCAGCGAAGTCCATGCGAATTGAGGTCTGAAGACAATGCACTTTGAAAGTATGAAATCTTACATGATGTGCACATTAAATAATTGATTAGATACACATAGATCTTTGACTAAAAATGCAAGTAACTTCTCTTTCTCAGTGTACTCTTTCGATATCTTGTTCAGCAGACAATATAGAAGTATAGCTCACACAAAATTGTGAATGCTCTACAACAGAGTGCCAAACCACTGGACAAGAAAAATGTCAAGTTAAAACTACAATAATTTATTAAATTATTCTAATTCTTAATATAAACAGCATACAACTACTTCAAAGTTGAGCAAAGTTGAAAAAATATTTATAAGCAGTAGAGAACCTTTTTTGCCTCTTTCGTCAGATCTTCATCACCATCCTTCTTCTCCATCTCATCACCCCCCTCACATATATTTTTACCCTTGCACAGGTCATAGATATGAGCTTGCCGTTTTCTAAGCTGTCCCTTAGTCTTAGCAATTATATCTTGAACCTTCGGGTTATTCTACAAATAATTGACAACATAAACAAATTCCATAATTCTAATAGATAGATTGTATAACGTGTTACACTCCTGAGCACGAACAATGCATACAGGGAAACAAATATACATAATTTAGATATAATCATAGTTAAATAGTTCTCCACAAAATAGATCTCAGATCTTGTGACCACTAATATAAATTTTTTTATAAAGGTTAATTCAAGCCACAAGGTACACATTTAAGTCTAAGGAATCTATTCAAGTCCAAGGTACAAATTCATACACAAAGTATGCTTTCATGCTCCTAAAGGAGCACTTCATGGATCAACAGGTCAATCCGTCGCAAAAGGCTATCCCTTATCCATACTATATGTAGCATACAGCTTGGGAAAAAATTGCAACTTCATAGGTGGTTTCCTGTTGCATTCCTCAGTTCTTGCTTATACACACTATGCTGGCATTTTTCCAAGAAAGTCAAAAACTAAACAGCCAACACAATATAAATAACACACATGAATATGAAATAAAATATTTGAAGGTCAAAATACTAAGTAATTAAGTAACTTAAATTTTTGAATTTAATAAGTACTAAGCTAACTAACATTTGCATAGAAAAAATATATAATGGAAAGTAATTAAGCTTAAGAAGTGTGTGCACTTAATAAAATATCTACATTATTGTAGCAGTAGAAGCAAAGTGCAAAAATAACAAAAGCAGTGTAAATATAACAAAAGCAAAATATACAATATCCCTGGGGATTTCAGAACAGTACAGCAATGCTATACGTACAACATCCACAAGCATTTTTGAGCAGTAGAAGCAGACACAGCGCAGCAGTTTGATGGTCTTCGTCAGGAACGGTACGTGAAACACTGGCTTCGCCAATTCTATGTGACCGAAGTGTCCTGGGCACATCTTAGAATCGCAGGCACACGTCAGACATCGACCTGTTCTGTCAATGACCCCCTGTCTAGGATCCATCAGGCCCCCCAACTTGGGTCGCCCCCCTTCATATGTCTCCGCATATTTGATTCCTCCATCGGTTACAGACATACGTCTCTGTTAGCCGGAGAAAAACAAAAAATTTAACAATTATGATTTATAACTTAGAAATATATAGGAGTTTATAATAACAAATTACTCTGCAAGTCATGCGTAAAAAAGATGGCAGGGTCAATTTTCCAGAAGTCTACAAAACATACAAAATTAGACGATAAAAACCTTTTCATGACTGATATGCAATTAAATAATCAATATAGCCAACAATGAGTTCTAATATAATAAAAACGTTTTGAGTTTAAACTCCTTTTACTTAACTGACTTGAGCAAAGAATGTCAGAAAATGAATCACTACAAATTACTTCACAAAACAATTAGCAAAATTCTATCAGGTTTTCAGCAATGGGATCCCAAAAAGAAGACCCATAAGTTAAACTACACTACATAGATTACGTACTATCATTCACTCTCTTATACTAAAGACACTAATATCTGATTTTCTACCACATCGATAAAAGTTGCCGATTTCTAGTTTTGGCTCGGGCCTTGTGTTGCCCCGGGCCTTGTGTTGCCCCGATACCTTAATATTCGCTTTTGCTTTTTATGAACCCTTTTGACTCTCAACTTCAAGCTGAGTTTGTAAAGTTATATTTGCCCGAGAGAATTTGAGATTATAAATCAGCTGGTAAATAAGTGGACTTTAGTAGATCAAAGAGTGTTCATAAAATCCAAAAGTGATATATTATCCCCTCGACAAACCTGTCCGTAGCTATCTAATGTCACAAAATCTGGTATATGGCAAAAATTTCATACATCATAGACCTGCCAGTAGGCAGTGTATTAAGAGAGAAAGAGAGTTCACTTCCTAATTGCAATGAAAATAACGTCATCTCGCTCATGGTGAACTATCAATTGTTACTCCATGATGATTATAAATAAACTATAAGAAAGCAACAATTAACAATTAACGTCTGCCTCCATCGCGCAAGTGCACAGTCAAGAATGTTTGAGAAAGATCGCAAATTCACAGTCGCTAGCATATCGGTCTATCAAGTTGGCCTTCAATGGATACAATATTTACCATTTTCATGTCAAGTCTAATTTGACCTATATAGATAGCTGGGTCAATTATATACTGTCTTGCTCAGATCTGAAATCAGCTGATCAGTTGATCCAATATTTAAATTTAGGAGAAATTGATGCGCCCTAAGATCAGCTAGAAAAATTTCATGACAATACCCTCGTAAAATTTTATCCTCTAAATGTGTAGACTTAATTCAAAGTTCAGCTCTACAAAGCGGTCGATACAACATCTAAATAGGCTCCTAAGCACAGAGTATCCAAAGGACTAAATAATTTATATTGTCATTTAAGCTTAATTCACAAAATCAATACTTCCTTAGGCAAGTAAAACTTAACAAATCATGATCAGTCAAAAAAGCATACTTTACAAGCGTAACAAAGTACATAGAATACATACTATTTCATCTGGTCCCAGAAGTCCAAACTGCATGCGGACTATCTCCTTCAGAGGAGCAGAGGACTCGGTTATCCCACCAATAGTCATTGTAGCTCAATGTTATCAGGCAATGCCTAGAATCCTTGTCCCCTTTCCCGCCGCACAAAACCTCGATAAACTACAATGGCACTAGCACTATCCGTGAAAGTTAGTTCAATGAAAATGAATTTATTAAAATGTTCCAGAATTAGTATTATAATATCTAAACAACTGTCTTTGAATAAAATGTCTTTATTTACACGTTCTGCGTAAACAAAAATATCAAACTACATCAGCACATTCTGCAAATTCTGATTTCATTAGAGTTTGTTATAGATTATAAATTAAACTAATAGATTCATTATCAGCTATCGATAGACTAACCATAACTTCATAACACATAAGCTTTCATAATATAATACTCTTAAATAATTCCATAAAGGCTCAAATAATACAAGTTTTCAAAATTGTAACAAAACATGACGCCATTTTGATTATCCACCAAAAGATGATGATGATTTACAGACGTTGCTACAAAACCAAAGTGATTAGCAAACTATAGCACAATAAAATTGCAATTTATTTCATAGAATATTGTGAGCATATAGTAGGCACTGTACTGATATATCTTTATTGATTTATGTCTTTGTACACGATTAGATGCTGCAGGCTAACATATTTCACCCACTCTGTGTATTAACTGAAAGCTGAATGACTAAAACTGGAGAAAAACTCGATTATTTATGGACCAGTGACCATGGACATATTAGATCAAACGTACTACTTAAAATTAATATTCAGCACTTCTGTAAGACCGAAGCATCACATATGTTTACACATTTGCAACACACATTTGTAAATAATTAAACAAAATAATCTAGGCTAAGCTTCTCCTCTGTGAAGATATATATATATATATATATATATATATATATATATATATATATATATATATATATATATATATATATATAGTACTTGTAATATATTAATATTATAATTTTAATTGCATAACGAAAAGAATAGACCTTGTCCCTAATTCCAACAAAAAAATAAAACTTACGCTAGTTTTTTAAATGTAACTTTTTCATTTTACTTAATTGTCCAATTAAGTATATAGAATTTAAAATGAATTACAATTCAGCCAGTAACTTTTAAAACAATTAAAAGTTCTCTATGTACTAATTAAAGAGACAATTAACTAATAATTAATTTTAATTGTTCATTTTTATTTAATTATAATTAAATTTTTAATTTTTTTGTTTAAATTTGTTTAAACATTCTTGATTTTTATTATTAATTTTGAATGTCTCCATGGCGAAGGGGTAACGTCATAAAGTATTAAATGACAGATCCTGAAGTGATTTGAACCCTCATGGATTCGAATCCCAGCCGCGCTGATCTGATAGTAAAATCTCGGACATTAAAAAAGTAAACACGCATTATAGAGAAATGATCAACTATGTTGATGTCTATCATTTTTTAATACCACAAGTTTAAACCGTTAGGCAATATATTCCATTTTCCGTGCAACCAGTCCAGTGAATGTCCGAGATTTTACTCTCAGATCAGCGCGGCTGGGATTCGAACCCACGAGGGTTCAATTCACCTCATGATCTATCATTTAAAATTTCATGACGTTACCCCTATGCTATTATTCGAATCCATGATGGCAATGTATCATCTACTGCAAATATTTGGCATACAACATAACGACACTAGGTCAGAAAGCACAACTGCTTGTTTGAGACCCACATATTTCAGCTAGTGTTGTACAAGGTTCAGCTACTGGTCTCGCTTCATATTCCATTACTGCTTCGGATTTAAGACCTATCCACTCTTATAATGACATTATTAAGTTCGCTGATGATACATACCTCATTATCCCATCTCAGTATCTTTATACCACTGACGATGAACTTGCTAACATTGACTTGTGGTCCAGTAAGAACAATCTAAAGTTGAACAAGTCGAAATCCCGTGAACTTCTTTTCCATCTTCCGCGATCTAGATTTCTAGCAAGTTCTGTGCCACCGCTCCTAGATGGAATTGTCAGAGTCAACACCTTGAAGTGCTTAGGTGTTACACTGCATTCCTACTTTTCTCTTTCTGTGGATGATATAATTAGCAGTTGCTCTTCTAATCTTTTTGCCAATCGCACTCTAAAATCAAAAGGTCTTAATTCTGACCTAATTGTCACTGTCTTTAAATCTATTGTACTCTCCAAGTTAACATATGCATCGCAATTTTGGTGGGGTTATGTTGGTTCCTCCGAGAGTGAACGCCTTGAAGCCTTCCTCAGGAAGGCTTCAAGGCGATGTAACTTCTTTGATGTAGTACGATCTTTTGCGGATATCGCTGCCGATGCAGATGAGAAATTGTTTAACGCCATCATCAGTAACAAACAGCATGTCCTGCACCGGCTTCTTCCGCCGCTTAAAGATAATGTTAACTTTAAGCTCAGGGAGAGGGCTCACCCTTTCTTTTTACCATCTAAGCGCACACCTTTGATGGATAAGAACTTTATAATTAGAATGCTATATAAAGACTCTTATTAAGATTTTTTTATACAATGTCTGCTTATGTTTATTACTTTCTATATTGCCATTTGTGTGTGTGTACGTTTTCTGCGGTATGTCAGATTTCATGTAATAAACGAATATAATAATAATTAAGACATTCAACAACAACAACAACAACAACAACAACAACAACAACAACAACAACAACAACGACAGAATTAGAGTGTAACTGTCGTCAATGACAACATTGAGCACTGTAGTACAAAATCAAATACGATGAGCAGAGTGTGGGGTCCAAAAACCGTGCGATTCAAAATCCGGGAGTTCGGTCCGAGGAAGGGTACTAATGGAATGGAGGTTTACGTGTTGGTCTCAGTTCATGTGCAAAGGTTGAATATGAGTGGTTAAAAAGAAAAGCCTTCAAACGTCTGTGAAAATGTTCATATGAAAGGAAAGGATGATCAGCAGAAGATGAGGGGGTGCGTAAAGTGGAAGGAAGAGAATTCCAGATCTGAGGAGCAGTGTGCTGGAATGAGCACTTGGAGATTCACTGGGCAGATTATACGGAAAATGGTCTAAATTGCCTAACGGTTTAAACGTGTGGTATTAAAAGTGATAGATATCGACATAGTTGATCATTTCACTATAATGCGTGTTTACTTTACTTTATAAGTAATAAATTTAATGATTGAAGAAGTTCTTGATATTTATTTTCTTAGGTCAATGGCCATTTTGGATTAAACTAAATAAAGTTACCAATCCTAGATATTAAATATAAAAATTGCGATACAATTATTTTTACTGATCAGGTATCAAGATGTGCTCTATTTATTCAGGTCAGTTAATTCTATTTAAATTAAAGTTATGAAAAGGATGAAAAATAAATGCGTATTATCATTACGTCTGACGTTATTTCACTTGGAGCTCATGTCGATATTTAAATTTGTTAAATTGATGATGTTTTTTTTCATTAAAAGCCAACAAAAACTCTTCTGGTTGATTTTGTAAGATAGTTGTATTAAAGATATAATGTATCTACTCTCGCTGGATAATAAATTGATTCAGTATTAGTAGTTTTGTCCAGATTAAAGAATGGTTGATTATACGAGATATATATTCTGAATTTTGAACTTTTTTTTGCTGGTCGAATTAGATTTCAGTATTCCTTGATAGTAATAATAATTTTATTGTTTTTATTATTGTTATTATAATAATTATAATAATTATAACTATTATTATTATAATAATTATAATTATTATAATTATAATAATTATATATTAATATTCATAGTCATAAATATAAAAAAATTCTTATAGTTCCATGATAGTAACAATTAAAATGCTACTGTCATCAATGCAACATTGAACACTATTGAGACAAATCCAAGCCAGTGAACAAAAAGATCTCAAAATGGTGCAAATTCCAAAATTCAGAAAATCTGTCCAAAGATAAAGGGAATTAAAGAAAAGGAGGCTGGTGAGCTGGTCGCAACTCATAAAAACTGGAAAGAAAAGAAGGATGGTAAAGGTAGATCTTCAACTGCGTATGAAGCTGCTCATAGAAAAACTAAGGCCTATGTGATTCAAACGAAGACTTCCGAAGAGTGGATGGAAGAGAATTCCAGATTTGCGGTGCAGCATGCTGGAAAGAACGATAGGCTAACTTAGTGAAGGTAAGCTAGATCTTACAAGAGTAATTAATTTAGAAAACGAGTAGCAGAAGGTTGCATCACTTTAATCATGTGAGACATACAACTTTGGTGATAGACTTATAGTTTTACGAGGCTGTTTTGTAAATGATATGCTCCATAATCTTTAGCCATTGTTAGGACTTTAAAATAGGTGTAACGTGTGAGTACTTAGAAGTGCAAAAGAATTGCTCGCGCAGGAGAATTCTGAACAAACTGCAACCGATCAATCTCACAGCCAGGGACATTTAAAAACAGGGAATTGTAATAGTCCAACCTGGATTGCACCAGAGCTGCACCAATTGTGAAACTGTTCTCTTGTGACAAATATGGATCACGGATAAGGATAAAACCTGCCTCAGAAGTTTTAGTTATGTATTCATGGAAGGTTAGGTGTTTTAAAGATAGCACCAAGATTCCTCACCGAAGAAACGGGTGATATTGTAATACCTGAAGCTTGCAAAAGAGTTTTCCATTGAGCTTCAGAAGCTCTTGAGTACTCTCAAGCTACATGAATTCAGTCTTAGATGGAGTAAGTACTAAGAAATTAGCAGATATCCAAGAGGATATAGATTGAAAAGATTGCTGTAGGTGGGTTCAGAATAGGAGTTAAAGAATGGTAGCTCACCAATTATATTAATGTAACATACGCTACAGAACAGTACTGGTTCTGAAATCATTGACTATTTGTTTAAGCTCCTCTAAATACACAGCTATCTCAAATGACAATTTGAGATAGTAACCTAGGTGATTAGAGATAGTTATCTAGGGTGATTGATAGGTGGAACTCTTTGAGTGAGGAGGTTGTGAATGCAGTGTCGGTGATATACATATAAGTTAATTATGTAATATCTGTATTGTGTCCAGGTTGTTGAAGAATAGACCAACCATAGACTGCACAAAGGCAACAAATCACTCCAAAGGCTCCAGAAATTGCTACAAAATTTTCTCATCCCGACCATAATTAAACTGGGATTCAAGGATGTTGATTATTATTGTTTATTATTATTGCTATTGTTTGCAACTTTTAACAAGGGTGAAAACCTTAATATATCTTACAGTTATGCAGACATGTTTGAAGGTTACTAAATATATATTAATTGCTCTTAATGATATTTCTGTAATATGTGATATCAGATTAATATTACATGTTTCATATATTGTAGGATTTAGTTATTTAGATTCAATTTGTCACATGTATTGGTGCTATTTCTTGACTGCATTCGATCGAATAAGTTAATGTTTAATTGAATAAAAAAGAATAGAATTTAAGGACTATTCTGACAATGTTGAGTCAGTATTTCGGTTTGGCTTTGGCTACCATGATCTGCTGCTGCCGTCTCTCCATGGCTGATTCTGAAATTGCTTCAGCGAATCAAAAGAAGTTTAATGTTGCGAGCGAATTACACAAGACTCTTCTGGCCGTAACAGCTCCTACTCAAATATTGATGGGCAAATGCGCTGAACAACTTAAAAGTTAGTATTCTGCATTAACATGTTAAAACTTACCATTATTCTTCATCATTGTCATTTTTAAAAATTTGCTTTCTCACTTGTCACATTATCAATTTTTATAATCTTCATGTTACTTGAAATTAGTCGGTGTCAGATATAAATTTATTTACTAGGCTTTAGTCTGTTTTAGTTGTTACTGCAGTTTTTCCTTTTCCATGTACAATGTTTTTATGATTATTTTGTTGCAGAAGACTACACTGCCTCACTTAAAGCATCCAAGAACATCTCAAGTGAATTCTTTCAGAAACTCTATGGCATTCAACCTGTAGAACACAACGGAATATTAATTGATTTCTATAGAGATTTAGAAGCTTACCTGGACGGAAAAGTTGTGGATGTGGTAGAAAGCACAGAATTGTTCTTTGATGGGCTATTTCCACTCGTCTACCGCTATGTTTTAACTGATGAATCAACTATGCCTGGCTCAAGTAGATCATCAGATTTGTCAAAACTAACCAAATCTAAAGATTTGCTTGGATCAATGTCAAATGGTGACTTTAGTTCTTCGCCATCTCCTGAATGTTTGATGACCATACGACGTGATTTATCTCCGAGACCATTCGGTGATGCGCCTGTAAAACTTGGATCTCGTTTGAGGAAATCACTGCACGCTGCACGAGGCGTTCTGAATGGTCTGAGGATCGGTGCAGCAGCTCTTCATGCTACATCCCAACTTACAAACCCGTGCGTTGATTCGCTGTGTGAACTAAATGGTTGTCTGCCGGTGCAGGGCGCTTGTGAGGCGGTGCTTAGTTCTGATTCAAATTGTCTTCATAGAGTGGGAGTGGTTGTCCATAGAGAATGGGAGGAGCTAGTGGATAGATTGACAAGGTCCAGTCAGATGTTACTACAAGAGTATAATTTGATCGATATTTCCATGACCATCCCTACAAAGATATCTGATGCTATTATGCATTCGGTGAACACTGCACACAAATACTATGATAAGGTAATCTTGGAATAAATGTGCTTTAATTTCTCATTTTTATGTGATTTAAGATGTCTAAATAATAATATTCTAAAGCAATTTAAATTTATTTCAATTGAATCATTTTTATGCTTAGTGTAGTTACTGAGTGTAAGTCAGGTTCAAATGACAGTTAGTGAATTTCTACATTAGAAACAAAAGAGAAGCTATGTATTTGTCATTAGACTTGCAATTGTTTCACTGTTTCCTCAGCACATTTAGTCCTTGTTGGATGAGAGAGCAATTATAGTACAAAACCTTACATGACATTAGCATTGGAAAACTGATGTGAAATTTTAAATAGGCATATGTAACGTGAAGTTTTTTAATGACTGACATTGAATTAAATTGTCTATATGTAAGTATTCTATTTTACTGGTAATATTTTGTTAAGTAGAGGGCTTTAAAAAACCGCTGAGCCTTGTTGTGTAATATATTTAAATATCTACGAGTACCTATGAATAAGTTGATAGTTCCAATCTCTACTGACTAATTCGGTGGACCAGTACGATGACTTAATATTGCCATGCTATAAATATAGAACTTGACATTCTTTTCAGTGCAGCTTTTGTGATTGCATTCCGGCGCTGCTTTCTTATTTTAAAATTCAAGCATTAAGATTTGGTAAAGGCTAGTATTACCGATTGATTCTATTCCATTTAGTCAATGGAGTAAGATACTTGCAACAGCAAACTTTAGTAGGAATATATATCTATGGACTACTCACGAACTAGTTTAAAAAAACTATAAGAGATAAGGAGAATAAATGTTAACTATGTTGTTTTGTAGATCCCTTCCTTATGTCCTGAAATATCAAGACTTGACAGAATGGGCGGGCTTTCAGCCTTTGGGAAAGTTATTAGCAAATCGGATCCAATTGCGCCAACAAATCAAGAACCGTTAGAACAATCTGGTAAATCAGTCCATTCTGGTAATCTTCCAGTGATTAATGGTAAAGATTCTTCAGGTTTTCCCACCAGAACGTCTAGTGCAGCAGAGGGAACGCAATTGCTGGATGAGAATAGGGAGAGGCTGAGGAGAATGCTGGACAGTATTTCTTCCAGTCGCAACCTGTTTTCAAGGATGACTGAGCAAGTGTGCGGCTTGTATGGAAAGAGTTGGAGGGAACACGGCATGTCGGAGGTCACGGGAAGCAAGAAACAGGACTGTCTGAAGCATGCGAGGTAGGAATAATGATATTAACAGAAGAGAATTAATGCTCAAAATAGTAACAAAAGATTTTAATGTTCAGTTGATAACTCAGGGTGTAATTATTGTATAAGCTCTGATGTGGCAGTAAAGAATTTTTGAAGATATTCAGCATGAAAGCAGAAAACTTGTCAACTGTCTTTATTTCAAAGCAATATTTTGATTTTCTATTTTATAAGGCACCTCATTTATGTGCAAATGTTAGGAGATTTTCGAATGGTCATGTAATATGCGTACAGTATATACACGTATACTATACATATACTATACATGTACACATATATTAAATATGTACTTATATAGTTTTATGACTTCATAATTTATACTCGCCAAATGACAGAGTTGTAATTTGCTTAACTATTTAGGAATTATAAAATATAAATACGATGCTGCGACTAAATTTATACTCGCCAGATGACAGCGCTGTAATCAGCGTTTCTTCAGACTGGCAGAACTGGCTCATTATATTTATAATATAAAGTAGTTTTATGAGCACTGGTATAGTGGTTATCTCTATACCTCTCTTTCTGTTCATAATAACCAGAGATATGTACAGTTTGTATATGTATTTAGTGTTCTCATCATCATCTTTCTTTAAATTCCAGTTTAACTAGGGTTGTGATACGAATAGACCTTCTCCAATCCTGGAGGCAGTGGCGATGTCGGTAAGATATTTGACCGTGGCTCAGTGTGCGCAGGGTTCAAATCCTGGGCTTGCCCGTCACTGACATCGTTTTCGAGTGGGGAAGTTGACGTTGACATTATCTCTAGCTCTTTTTTTTAGCTTTACCTTTCATCTCTGTCCCGCACCATATAATCAGTCAATCCCCTATTTTTCTTGTCCTTCTTAATCACTGCATCACTCATCAGTTGTGGTCTACCTCTCTAAGCTTAACATCCACCTCTTCCATCCAAACTCTCTTTATGTATATTTAGTGTTCTCATATTTTGTAATAATTAGTTATGTTCAGCTGTTGCATGTTTATACGATGCCAGTGTAAAGAATTGCAGTGGTTTTTATGTACTGCACAGGATCAGTAAGAGTCAGGAGGGCGACCCAGGCGATACAGCCGCTGTCCTACTTGATGTCCTTCAGGGGTCGTCAGATGTGAGTAGTGAGACTTTGTAGTTCCCCGACACACTGTCGCAGTCGCATTAATTGATCGCTACTTTGTTGCGATGCCTTTGAAACAGTTCTACAGTGGATTAGTTATTTAAGGCCTATGGTGTTTGACTCTGTCGTAAGTGGTATAGGACTCATTCAATAGCAGAGAGCGAGTTAGAAATTGCATAAAATATTGTAACTATGTATAAACATTCGACGTTCCTGGCTGAGTTTGTACTATATGTTCTTGATAGGCATGATGTCATGTAGGGATTGTCTTTAATTATATTCACATATCAGCAGAAACTTGGCTTAAAAATAGATTTCTATTTATATACTCCTTCCAATTTGTTGTGTGAATTACATGGAGCCAAAGTTTAGTACAAATCAGCTTTGCAGATTTCAAAATAAAACACTAGTTTAATAACTTTATACCAAGAATATGAGCCTATTTTCCAATTTGTATTCTAAAGATATTCTACTTTATATTAGGCTAGTATTATCGGAAACTAAAGTTGCGGCTCTAGCTTTATATTAATTATTTCATTGTTAACTTTGAACAATGTGTCTCTATTTCATTTTGTTTCTTTGTTGACTAGATGACAAACCCACACAACAAACCAATTCAAGGCCCTAACAAGCGCCATGTTGATGATTCCGTACATCGTCATGGCAACGCCGATGAGTCTGATGACTGGCTGCAAGCTGATCAGGCAGGCGTTGCTAGCGGCGACGATTACTATGGTGATGACGAATACCCTGACGAAGACAGGGATTACAATGATCACGGTCGCTACAATCACAATAACCGTGGTAGCGATCATGGTCGTGACATTGATGTTGATAGCTACGATGACGAGGAGGGAAGCGCAGGAAGCGGCGATGAGGAGGAGCTGGTTGATCGTAACGTTGTATTGACAAGTAAGATCATCACTAGTGCTCTGATGTATAGTCGATTTTATCTATCTGAGTTCAAGATGTGTCTCTTGAAGCACTTGTTTTTTTTTAACTTTACCCATTCACTGAGTCCATATATGTAGATGAATATCTACATAAATCGACTAATGTTATAATATAATGTAGAATAATATCTTCTGCTATGCTTTTCTAAGAATTTGTGCACATTTATAATTTCATATTTCCTAAAAACTTCAGTTATCTTATAGAGGTCTCTCTCTCAGTGCACTGTTGTCATGCACGGATTGATGACTACTTTATGTGCTTGATATTGTTATGGATGTTTTGTTGACATTAGAAGCTACATGGCATTTTTTAAATGTCTCTTGGTAGCGCTGATATGCCTTGTTTTGATTTACGCCCACTTCCGCCCTGGTCTTGGAACTCTTAACATGTAACTTAGAAAGTTTTAAGTTTTAAAACTTTAATTCTATTATTTTGATATTATTTATTAAGCTTTAACTTTATTTCTAAGTAGTAACGGAATTTTATTAGTTATGACCAGGTCCTGAAGGCGCTGTAAGTCCATTGTCTGTAATATGTAAGTATGTGTGATATGTTTGCCTAATTGTGTATCAGAGAAACTGCACCTAGTAGTAATTTCTTCCTTTTAGTCTTTATAGTCTGGTGACAATTATTTGCCCAGTGTTGAAGCCTGTTTGAGTAGAGGAGAAGCTCAAGTGGTTTGAACCCTATTGAGGGAGGGGGAGCTAACACCCTTAACTGGGGTAGACTCCAATATAAATTTATGTGACGGTCAGTACCAGGAATTTAGAAAAGAGTTGGTACGTGTGACCTTAGTGGAATTACCAGGTGTGGCTAACGTAGTTTCTAAGGGGTTCTTGTTTACAACTTATAAAAAACGGCTAAACCGTTTCAAGACTCGGAAACTCTAGTCTGGGTAAGATTTAACAGAGCCAGTGTGATTATTTAATTAAATCCTTGGGATTTAGGAACAGGCGGCGAATCCATTTGTTAAGTTTATGGGTTACGACTCATTTGTTTGAGGGATAGTTTAGAGACCAGTTTCTATGGGAATTCTGCTGTGGTGAAGTTTCCATATACCGATACATTGGTGCATAGCATAACACATGTATTAATCACAGATAACGTACATCCCAGTGTGGAAGTTTTGTTTAACGTCCCTTTCGTATTTTCTTTGACTATATTTCGCCCTGTGTTATTTAAAAGGCGATATAGTAATTTATGAACATCTTCTTCATGTTTATTTATTTAAATTATAATAATAATTATTATTATTAATTTGACTATAATTTAGTTATACATTCATGTCATTTAACTTGTTATAGTTTCTCGCACATTTTTATGTTATGTTTTATTCGTAATAAAACATTAATTAAGGAATTGATATTCCTTTAATTAATTAGTGACTCCCGCAGTTTGTCTGAATACTTCTTAGCGTAGGTATTTATATAGATGAGACACTGAATGTTTCATTACCTATCCCGCTATTTGTCTGACATTTCTGAGATTTGAACCTGGTCCAGGACTTTGCAAATATCTTAGCATATTTTCATTTTCCTGATATGTCTAGGCTGATAGTATCTTCATTGGTACTTTCCCTGACAGCTGTCTACAGGCAGGTCCATGGTATATAACGCCTCCACGCTTCTTTGTCTTCCATTTTCCTCTTCTTGTCCACATACGAGTGGATCTTTAAATCATCCAAAATTTCTATTCTTGGTCGGCATCTCTTTCTCTCCAATTTTACATTTGATGAACTCCATTTTCATTCCTTGTGTTGCGCCCGGGTGTGGTTAGAACCACTGCAGAATATGGCAACCTCAAGCAAACTGCCGCATGTGCATAAGAGGGGACTAAGGCAGGTGTGAGGAAGGCAAAGTGGATCCACCTTACTATGTAATTTTTTCCTCATGATATAAATCATGAGGAATAGCATATACAACTAAAGGATGCAATAGAAGGACGAAGGCAGGGGAAAGAGTTAGAGGAAGACCAAGACATGGGATGTTGGATGATCTGATAACAAATTCATATATAGAGACGAAAAGGAAAGTGAGGATAGAATTGGTTGGTTGGAAAAGTTATATGCTAGGCCGGCTTGCCTAACGGCTTGCAGAGATGTATTGAAAAATGCTGGTCTCTCATGTGTGAAATGGGTGGAATGATGAAAGCTATTAGAAGGTTATATAGAATAGGATATAACTTCTTAACAAATAGTGGACTTATTACAACCTATGTGAGAATATGGGATTTTAAAATGCTGGTTGTTACTGTAAGCATCACCACTACTGCTGTGCTTGTTCCACCGGGCAGGTGATGACCAATTTCCGCTGGTTTTGAACAACATTGTCACAGAGCGTTAAATAAAAAATGGATGTTAGTGTTAGTGTTCATTGTTAGTGGCTTCGCAACAGGCTGGAGCCATTGACGAAGTCGGTAAGATACTCGACCGCGGATCAGTAGGTGGGGGTTCAAATCCTGGGCTCGCCCGTCAATGACATCGCTTTTGAGTGAGGAAATTGACGTTAAACTTAGCTTTACCATCTTTAGTCATTTCTATTATTTAAGTTTCTATATTATATATCACTATGCTGCTTTGTAATTTATCAGATGAACACCAGAAGAACAATGATCGAAAGGTTGATTTTGAATTTGATAATCGAGGCTCATCTGTCAGTCATGTCACGCAGCCTGTTCGACCTGTCAATCAGCCGACACCAGACTCGGGAGGCGTGGCCCATCGTGCCGTCGCCTACTTTAAAGCTCTGGGACTCCTCCTATCTCTGATTGCCAATCAGTATTTGTTTCTGATCTGTTAGAATTCTACTGTAGTTGCATAGCTGCGTATAAAATAGCAATATGTTACTTTTCAGTCACTGCAACTTGAATGAAGATATTTAACGGTGATGATTTTGTTTTGAGATTCTATTTAGCGATGGTTCTAATGCACAGCTGTCGATTGTTATTTAATGCTGTAAATTAGTGTCCGTATAAAGAAGTTTTTCTTCAGTCTGTTCAAGCATTTTCGTTATCATCAAAATATATGAACTTGCGCAATCAGATATGAAAGTAGTATCAAAAGTATTGAGGAAAATTTGAATATCCAGTAAATTTTTGTTATCGCTGTCAGTAATCTGATACCGTTTTGTTTTTATTATGTACAAGACAGTGCATTCTAATTAATGGTAGATAGTGTATGCTATTTTGATTAAGTAATGCTATCTTGATGGTGATTCCAGAAGAAATTTCTTGTGTGCTAAATAATCAAGTCTACTTTTGTGTATTAGAGTTAGAGACATCACCTTGTTTACTACTGTAACTGATATTATTTAGGCTAATTTAATGGTGTATAGTAAAATTAAATGAATGTTATTGATAAAATAATTGTAATGAAATTATAAATATTGCTTTAATAAAAATATTTCTGTTAAAAGAATCTGTAACAATTTGTTACAGTTTCTTTTAACAACAATATTTGTGTGGCAGCTAATAATAATTATTAACTTATATACTATTCACTATGCTTTACTGTACTTAACTATTGCAATAGTTAAGCACTGTAATATTGTAACCTGTAGTTAAGTACAGTCGATATTAGAAGGCAATCTCAGATATTATCTACCTCTGTCAATATTTGCGATAAAAGTTTACTGTAATATTGTGTGGTTCTCAATTATTAAAAGAATCGGCCACAATAAATGTGTGAAGGAATAGTTTATTGTAAATTTTAAACTTTTTCTAGCTCTTAATAGCTGTTCTGGCTGCTAATACATGTAGCCAATTTTGACAAGTTAAATGCTAAAATATTTGATGTGAAAAATTTATCCAATGTACAAATGTTTAAGCTTAGAAAAATTACCACAAATATGCTAATATTGGTAAATATATAATCTCTGGAATTACCTGTCTCTATGTTTGTAGTCCATGTGTATATATATATATATATACATGTATGTGTGTGTGTGTATATATATATTATATATATATATATATATATATATATATGGAGCACATTGACATTTCTTTCTCATGTGATTTATAAATTAAATTCTTCTGTTTAGTGGAGTCTTTGTTAAGGATACCTGCTTGAACTGTTAGTCTTTCTAACAGCCATATCTTGCTGTTTAATTGCTCATTATTTTTTAATGTTAATGCACCTTAAATATTTACATATATATTATGCTGTCTTATAGGCTACTTTAAAGTATGGAAATGGCATAGCCTTTTGTGAAGGGATTAACTTGTTGATCTAAAGACTGCTCTTTATGGAGCGAGAAAAGCAGCATATTAATAGGAATATGTACCTTGGACCTGCCACTTTGCAGAACAGTAGAGAGAGATTTTTTTTCTCTGTTGAATTATATGTCAATTGCAATAAAAGCATAGTGTCAATAGTATATTTTATACCCATGTATTTACTATTTAGTGTTATATTTTTAATTATAGTTATAGTAACTGTAGTTATAGAATTATAATTATAGTTATCAAATTAGGGTTAAAGTTTATAGATTAAAATTATTTAAGGTATGATTCGATGTTATGTAATTATTTCTGTAACAGTTATGTCTAGTGCACGTTATTCCGGTATATTTAATAGACATTTCTATATTAATGCAATATGTAGTTTATTATTAGGAATTATTATTAAGAATAGTGTAATTTTGAAATTTAATTATATATTATTGCAACATTTAGATATCTTGAGTCTCTGTGAGTGTCGATGTTGTCCTAAATCTAATGTTGAAATTAGCTTTACAGCTTCTAGTGCTTTACGTTAATGTTTGCCTAGCTTTTAGCTGATATGTTAGCTAAATGATATCTGCTTTTGTAGTTCTACTGTATCTTTCATTTTATTTTGTATTAGCAGATCCATGGCTTGTAAAAAGCTTTTCTCTTTTCTCCTCTGTTATCTTCATAGCAACATATGAATGAGTTATCTAAGCATCAACTATTCAGTGTTAGTCTTTATGGAAGTTTTCTGCCTCATTTCTTTTTCACTGGCTCTCTTGGCAAAACTCGCTCCTCTTACCACCTGTCCATTGTTGCGTTTCTTTTTAAATCTCATTACATTTTAACTGTTTAACTTGGAGCCCTTTATAATGCTTATTTATTCCAGTACTTAGAATCTTGTTGACGCCAGGGTACTGATATTTGAAAACGATATCCATATTAATTGGCAAGTAGTGTTCTAGATTGATTGAAGATATAGGTACTCATCTAGTATGTTTGAATTCCATTAACTGTTATACATCAGGTGAATGTTTAAATTTAACTATTACCATTTGAGCATCAGTGTTGACTGGAGCGAATATTCGTTCATCAGTGATTACTCATTTCTGAGCTTGAATAGATATAAAATTTATGTTTGACAGTCATGATATATTAAATTTTTTCATACATGTGTATAATAATAGCATATGAACTTGTGTCTGTGAGATGGCTGGTAGTGCTTATGCAATAGAGAGAGAGACAGAGAGAGAGAGAGAGAGAGAGAGAGAGAGAGGGAGAGAGATAGAAAGAGTATTAGGTGTCATCATATTAATAGTAGATGAAGCTTTAATTTTATGTTAGCTTATAAAACTGTTGCTTAAATGGGTAATGGTAGATCTTTCATATGGTTACTTAGTATATGCAAGCAGTTATTTTCATTTATCTGCTGCTATTATGATCTGAACTTTTACTGGATTTAAATTGTTTGCTCGAAGAACTCGTGATAAATACTAATCTAGCGACAACTAACTTCTTACTTCTTATTAACGTTTTGGATTGAATATGGCAAACTTAAGCAATTTAACTCTATTCTGTGTATTACCTATGCGGTCTTTTGATTTCAGGTTGTATTATCTTATGAAAGCAGGGCAGTTTGAGTTATATTCGTTTATTGTCGTTTTGTTGTTTTTGTGTAAGAAGAATCATTCCAATTCTGTCTCGAACCTTATTTTGTTAGCTATTTTGAAATTGTTTCAGTGGTTTTGTATGCTTTTAGACATTCCTGTTTGTTCTGCTCGTTGGAAGTTGTCGATGTAATAACATTCCTTTATGAGAATTGAAATACTTTGTGACGGCTGAATGAAAGCATATGCATTTATGGTGCATTAATGAAATTGATGAAAAATGAAGTATTTTTAAATGTATACATTGTGATTTTTTTTCACCAGGATTCCAGTGAGTCTGTGTTTGTTTCTGAGTTTATTATTGACTAGGTTAACATTATTTGTTTTAAGGCTTTCTAATTTAAGATGCTCAATGAGTTTAATATACACAAACTTCTTTGGAGAAAAAGTGGTTCAGCTGGTAACATTGCTTAAATCTAAAATAGATGAAAATTGAAAATCTAAAATAAATTTAAATAGAAATACCAACCACTAATGTAGACACTTATATTGTTTAAATATACTGCAGCAAATTTGTATATTGTTATATTGTTTTAACTGCAGCAAATTTAAACTATTATTTATTTAAAATAATTTCAATCTTTACTGTAGCTGAATATAGAAACCAAGCTGTTGCAGTTTTATATCTTGCACTGTTACAGTATGGATCAGCATTTCTCTAACTGCACATCACATCACTCTCTCAAAGGTATCTAAACACTTTTGTCCTCTCGTTTGAGTTAAATCGTAGGTATTGTAAGTGCTATTGTATATTGTGCTGTATTCTGACAGTATAATCTGCCTGTTCACCATTAATATTTTCTTCAGTTTTTAAGATAATTTTTGTTGTTGATATGTTTGTTGTTGTTAGGACAGTTAGGTACATAAACACAGCTTGGCATTGACTAGCTTGGAATCGTTGAGGTCCCTTGTAAACCAGCACATGCACGCTGTGCTATCATTTATTTGTATATATTTATATTATTATTTATTAAATAATAATATTTATATTATGTATATATATATATATATATATATATATATATATATATATATATAAATATATATATATATTTAGATAATATTTATTATTTATTGAAACTTCTCACTGTTTTATATTAGCAGTAGAAACTGGCAATGGCTGCATAGTAGGTTGTTTAATTCCCTTTTAGCTGTCTCATAAATAGGCTGAAATTTATTAAAGTATGCAGTTTTGAGTTTTTCTAAGAGTCAAAACTGGAATTTGTAAGAATTTCGGTTTTGCAAATATATCAGTTTAAGTGGTTTGATTTTATTGTTCAGAAAGATTGTAAGCTTCTGTTATACCCGACTGGATAATTTACACCTTTACAATTTTTATAATACTGATTTGATTTTTTAGTTTTAAGTTTATTTACTTATTTCTTTTATTATGTTGATTTGACTAGTCAAAGTCAAATAAATGTATAGAATTAAAAAAACCAACTTAAACTTAACCTTGACTTTAAATAAATAAATAAATCACCTTAAATACTTTTGATATAAATATGGATTTTCGATTAGAAAGAAAGGAAATGCTTTTCTATTTCATTTCTTGATTATGTTATAGATTATGTATTTCTTGCAAGGAAACGTGTTAACGTCTGATTTCAGTTTGCAGTTGGAATTATGTTTTTGGTGTGATATTTTTGTGAAGTTTAACAGTACAGACTATCTCAGATGGCATGTTATTAATTTAATGTAGCAGCAGTTAAACTTTTAGTAATTGTGATATCCTCAATGGGGCTGTTATACCCTTGAGTTACAAAATACTGCAACAATGATAGGCATATACTATACCATTTTATGTATACACTTCATTAGATAATGATAATTATTAGTGCATTTATTGTATATGTTGCAGTGTATTAGTAACGAAAGAATTGTTCTTTGTCAATTGATTATTGCTTCAAGGCATTTGTTTTTTGTGTCATTGTGTAGCACAGTTGCCTGAATTTTTTTATCAACATTCCAAGTGAAATAGTAATAACATGGAATCAAATTGAATTCTGCTCAAGTAATGAATTTAATTATCAGGTGTAATAATGTTTGTAATAAATTCTAATATAAGCACCGAATAAGCTATGCTGAATAAACATCTCACTAGGCCTATTACCTTGCATTGGTATGAAACTCAATCTGTTCAATTGTCGTTTATTGTAGTTTCATTATTGTTCGTGTATCTTCTATTCTACAGTATCCATTAAAGTGTATTAAGCATAAGTTAATTAATTTATAAATCATACAAAGTGCTTAAATTGCTCCTTACTGTTAGTGAACTCGTTTGTCTTGAAAATCCAAATTGAACTAATCTAATTTGTCTTTGTATAGTGATGACATGCGTTATATTATTTGAATGTCTAATCGAGTCAGTGTATAGAGCGTATGGTAACGTTGTGAAGTTTAAAGTGACCGATTCTGACGTCACAGTTAAGTGAATTGAACTCTCGTGAGATCGATTTGTTCAGCCGAATTGATCTGAGAGTAATATCTCGGACATTCACAGGACTGCTAAATGAAAAAGACACTATACATATACATGTAGTTGTTACAATATAAACATATTGTATTAGATGTGATAGATATCTTCATGGATCATCATTTCGTTGTAATGTACGATTAATATTTATTTGAAAATCTATTAATTTTAAAAGTTATACGTAATGTATATATTGCAATATTTCTAACATTGTAGAAATTATAATTTATTGACATTGCCATCAGGGCCATGAAGCAGAGCAATACAAAGTTGCAGGGTATTTTAAATCATCTAATGTAACGGTTCACTGGTTGTTGTTGTCAATGCACATCCACTATGTAATGTGTAGTTTACTACTTACTCTATAGGGCTTCTTTTTTGCTCGCCGGCTTGATTTTGTCTCAATAGTGCTCGATGTTGTCATTGATGACTGTAGCACTCTAATTGTTGTTATTATTATTGTTACACTATCGTGCTTTATGCTAAGAGTTGTACACGTCAGTGTTGTAGCAAGTGTTGTAGGGCTACTTTTGTTACTCTACATATGGATTTCTACAAATAGGTATTTATGTAGGCCCAATTTCGTTCTAGGAGTTTTATATACAGAAATTGTGTACTGTTGCCACTTTACAATTTTCCTATTAAGAAACACGTACTTTAGTCTACGCTTATTTCTAGAAACCCAGTGGTGTATGTGTTATAACACATACACCACTGGGTTTCTTGAAATAAGCGTAGACTGGTACTTATAAGCGCTTGTGTCATTTTATACATGTAGTGCAATTAGTTGTCTCTTGGCAAATGCAGTGTTAGACTTTAAAGCACTGACATGACGAGTATTTCTATTTGAATCAAATCTTTGGTCTTCGATGATATTTGTGTTTTATTTCGAGGAGTTGCTAGGCGTTAATTAGCTCGTTGTAATTTTTCATAATTTTCCTTTAAAACTAGAAATTATAAAAATAGTACTAGAGATTTGTCTTGAATAAATCGTATCTAGGCTAACTATTAGACGTCGCTCTGACAACGTTTTTTTGGTGTGTCAGTAGTTAATTGAATCATATAGAACAAATAAATCTAAATAATTAAAAAAGTAAACACGCATTATAGTGAAATGATCAACTATGTTGATATCTATCACTTTTTAATACCACATGTTTAAACCGTTAGGCAATTTATAGACCATTTTCCGTATAGCCAGTCCAGTGAATGTCCGGGATTTTACTCTCAAATCAGCGCGGCTGGGATTCGAACCCGCGAGGGTTCAATTCACCTCAGGATCAGTCATTTAAAACTTCATGACGTTACCCCTACGCTATCAAGACATTCATAAAGGCTAATACAGCATTTTGATCAAATTTAACGAGCAATATTATGAGCTTAATAGGTTGTTATCAGGCCTACCTCTTGCCATTTGGTCAGCAGATTTCTTCTGCTAAATTCTATTCTGTTATGTAATACGCGCTGTTTAAAGGGAAATTGCTAAGTTGTGAATTTTTTTTAAAGATTTTTAAAATCAATTTCTTATGCACAATTATTTAATATCATGTAAAATGCATCTGTCAGGTCTAGATTAAAATATGCAGGCCATTACGCTAAGTACGCTAAGCTCAATTTGTATTGAACATGACAGGACGTCCATCGATGCTTTAGGCTACGTTATCGCTATATTTAGGCTCAATATACTTTATACTTTTGCCACGTCATCTTCAGTTAGACCTAAGCACATTGCTTGGTTTTGTATGTCAATAGCGCATTTCCTGCAGTTAAATTTTAAAATAGTGCTATTGTATTAGAAATAGATAATGTCGTTCGATTTTTACGCGCTTCACTAATCAGTTTGAAATTATTAAATTTTTTTAGAATCAGAGAAAGTCGTTATTATACTTTCAGTTATTTAATGTTAACCGTTATATATCAATTAGTATGGTGATTTTGATGAATAGTCTATACGTAGTTGTGCTAGTTGTTATATAGTCCTGTATAAGAAGAGTATTTGTAAATTATGAACATGTATTTTACGTCAAGATCTGAATGACTTGTGAAAGACAGTACCAGATATAGGGCCTATACATGTATATATACTATATATATATATATATATATATATATATATATATATATATATATATATATATATATATATATATATACATATATAATTATATATACATATATATTTATATAGACTATACATGTATATAGGCCTATATATAATATACTAGAAATGTTAGGCCTATATACCTATATACAGCAGAACTTGCTACTTGCATGAAAGTATGTGCTTATAGTGTTGGATAGGTCAACCTGTTTTTGACACTATACTATAAAACAACATCGTTGCAAAATACATACAGACGAAATGTTTCTAGTTTTCTACGTATTACATACTTATCAGTGTATTCTTTAGAGCATGAGTAAGCGCTTTGTGTGCATTGTGTATTCTACGTAGTTTTTGTTTGTTTAATGTCTTGCAGAAGTTTTGAGATACTGTGTCCAGAACATTTTCTCTATATCATATTATGCCATGATAGTGGTGATAGAATTCCAACTATTTGCAAATTGGTGATAGAGGTGGTAGAATTTCAACTATTTGCAATTTTATTTTTTCTTTAAGTGTTCTGGTATAGTCTGTGAAAGCCGATAAAAGATTTTGCTAGTTACGAGACTGAAAAACAACGATACGAATATTTTAATCGTATACATTATGTATCAGAAATCTTACATGGGTAGAAGGGACTGACCGTTAATTAACCTTGTGTCACCAGCTGATATTAAGATTTGCTATAGGTGTTGGAGTAGAAATAAGCTATTCAGATCTGTGAGGTTTTTTGTTGAACGGAGCATTAAGAAGTTAAAATCATCGTTTCGACTGTGTTATGTACATGTATGTATGCTAGTTTCTGATATTAAAGACTCCTCCTTTTACTACGGCTTTCTATTTAAGTCAATGAAGCCTAACACTTAGCGCGCGCTCTCTCTCTCTCTTAGTGTGCTGCCTGCTGGCAGGTCCATGGTATATAACGCCTCCACTCATCGTTATCTTCCATTCTCCTCTTCATGTGAACATACGAGTGGATCTTCAAATCATCTTTAGCATTTCTTTTGATATAGTATACCATTATTCTTGGGGGATTCTGCTTATGACGAGGTGGGCCCCTATGCCTTCCTCAGCTTCAACTAATATTTACTGGGCAGGGGTGTCATTCCCTGAGAAACAACAACAATACGATTAGAGTGCTATTGTTATCCATGACAACATTGAGCACTGTGATACCAAATCAAAGCCGATGAGCAGAGTGAAGGGTCCATAAAAGGTGCGAGTCAAAATCCGGGTGGTCAGTCCAAGGAAGGGTACTAGCGGAATGGAGGTTTAAGTGTTGGTCTCAGTTCGTGGACGTTTGGTGGATATGAAAAGTCGAAAAGATTTCAATCGCCTATGAAACTGTTCGTGGAGTAGGAAAGGCTGATCAGGAATAGATGAGGGGGTGCGCAGAGTGGAAGGATAATAGTTGTTAGAAAACAATATCGCTGTTCCAAGCGATGTCCGGAAAACAATCCTGTTTATCCAGGAATGTTTAGCTCTAATCTTCATATTATAATAGTTGTTAGAAAACAATATCGCTGTTCCCAGCGATGTCCGCAAATATTGGACGTCGATTTATCCGCTTACCGCGTAATGCAAGACTATATTGAGCTCAGCTTGCGTTTTACAGACTTACTCCATTTTATAGCTCTGTTGTAGGTATAAAGCCGTTAAATACAGGAAAAAAGCCAGTTATGCCCAAGTTATTGCGCTTAGGCCAATCATCCTATCTGACGCCAACATAGCGGTTTCTAATTGGAAGATATGTTTTGTTGCGTTTATAAGTTACGCCTAGAAAATTGATAATGATTAATTTAATAAAATGTGAATAAACTTCGTGCGGGAATTTGACTAAAACGATTAATTTAATTACCAATAATAATGATATTCTCATCTTCATCTTCCCTTGAAACCCATTTTAACAGGGTAGGGACACGAATAGAAACTTTTCCATTCAATACACTACGATGTCACTAAACATAATACAATGTCACTAAACGTTTGTACTAGAAGAAGTAGAATACATTAACACAGCTACATGTTGCTAGGAGGCATAGGATTATTTGAATCAGCAGCAGTAGGTAGCTGCAGCGTTGCAGCAGGAGCGTAGTAACCATCGAGCCCGGTGAATTCTTTCTGAGAGAGGTGCACTGCACTAACACAGTGCCTGCCAAAGTGGTAGTCACCAAACTCCTACAAACAATCAATCATTAGCAGTTCAACAACAGTGCCTCAAAGTGGTAGTCACCAAATTCCTACAATCAATCAATCATTAGTGGTTCAACTACAGTGCCTGCCTCAAAGTGGTAGTCACCAAATTCCTACAATCAATCAATCATTAGTGGTTCAACTACAGTGCCTGCCTCAAAGTGGTAGTCACCAAATTCCTACAATCAATCAATCATTAGTGGTTCAACTACAGTGCCTGTCTCAAAGTGGTAGTCACCAAACTCCTACAAACAATCAACCATTAGCAGTTCAACAACAGTGCCTGTCTCAAAGTGGAAGTCACTAAACTCTACAAATAATTAATCAACCATTAGCAGTTCCATTACTTAAACAATTGATGTTATTGATGTTATGTTTTCTAATTTTAAAAAATCATACGATAATAACGATTAATACATTAAATTTTCAAGGATTCACAGCAATTCATGGATTGTCATGGAGTCAAGTATACATCATTAATTCATTATCTTTGTCTGCCTTAAATTTATCTTCTTTGAAGAACATTTCTCGACTAACACAAAGTTTCCACCTTTACAAAAAGCGAATGTTGTCTGTACCTTGGGAAAGATAGAATCTTTTGTGGAATTTAACAATAATATTTCTTGAATTAAACTGCAGTCAATTTGGAATAGAACAGAGAAACACGAGCTCTCACACTTATTTTTATTTTTGTTGTAATTTATCGTCATTCAATAGTTATAATAATTGAAATAACGCAATTGGTAAAATACGCTAATAACAATAAGCGCTGTTATTGCTACCATTTCTGTTTACGAATCTGTGAGCTTGCATAGGACAATAAAAATGTTACATAAAAACTTAATTACTTTGAGTAGTCTGGAAGCCTTGAAGCTCTCTCTGCCTGAACTACTCCTGTGCTGCTTATTGGCTGAGCGAGGAGCAGATAGTTCAGCGTACATATTGTCTGCACCGGGTCTGCGCATGAGAGAGTTGATAACCGTCATGTGCAGCTTAACTCTGTCGTACTGCCTCGTCATCAGGCGCGACGATACGAAGAAGTCTACCAGTCTATCAGCCAGCTTCTGCAATCTACACATACACATGCATAACAATAACAGCAATTAGAGTGCTACTGTCATCCGTGACAACATCGAGCACTATTGAGTCAAATCCAACCCGGTGAGCAAAAAGAACGTCCAAAAGGGTCCAAAGTTGAAAATCATAAAACCAGTAAATAAATTGCATAAAGACACGCATAGAGATAGATATACATACGATCACATCAGTGTTCGCTTTGTAAAAATCGAAGTGTGTGGAGGAGTCTGAAAAAGGTTTTTAAGCGGGAGTGAGGAGTTGGCAAGTCTAAATGGTGGGGTCGGCTCCAAAAGCAGGAGTCAGAACAAGAAACACAATACTTAGCTGAGAATAGAAATGAAATAAAAACAGCAGAATAGTGAGAGCATACGTGTTACTGCCGTCTGCCGCAGCGACTTTGGCGTAGAGAACATCCACCTGATCGGGATCATCATTCATGTACTCCAGGCCCTGTACTTCCACCTCCAGCGCTCTGCCTCCGAGTATATCACTGCACAGAGTACAAGCACACAAGTGTTAGCTACTCAGTATATCACTGCACAGAGTACAAGCACACAAGTGTTAGCTACATAGTATATCACTGCACAGAGTACAAGCACACAAGTGTTAGCTACTTAGTATATCACTGCATAGAGTACAAGCACACAAATGTTAGCTACTCAATATATCACTGCACAGAGTACATACACACAAGTGTTAGCTACTCAGTATATCACTGCACAGAGTACAAGCACACAAGTGTTAGCTACTCAGTATATCAATGCACAGAGTACATACACACAAGTGTTAGCTACTCAGTATATCACTGCACAGAGTACATACACACAAGTGTTAGCTACTCAGTATATCACTGCACAGAGTACATACACACAAGTGTTATCTACTCAGTATATCAATGCACAGAGTAAATAAAACAAAATAAAGCTTCTGCGCTATTTAATAATTGAAGTGTTAAATGAGTCTGTATGAGTGATAACAGTACAAGTAAAAGAATTCTGAAGTAACAATATAAGTACATTAACTAATACTAATGTCGTTATCCTAAAATCAAGAAATAATCTAGTAATAATGATAATCAGTTCATCATACTCTATGACTATTCGCTGCGCCTCTTCGAGCACCCTCTTAGCTTCATTAACCTCAGACGAGTCGAGCAGGGTGAGGGTACCGATAGTGAGGTGAAGCTTTGCAGGGTTCTGAAATATTGTAGAGTCTATGTTGTCGCCCTGCAGAATATGTCAATATTAAAAACACGCATTATAGTGAATAATCAACTATGTTGATATCTATCACTTTTTAATACCACATATTTAAACCGTTTGGCTATTTAGACCATTTTCTGTATAAACCAGTCCAGTGAGTGTCCGAGATTTTACTCTCAGATCAGCGAGACCGTGATTCGAACCCACGAGGGTTCAACTCACCTTAGGATCTGTCATTTAAAACTTCATGACGTTACCCCTACGCTATTAAGACATTCAATATTCAACATTTCCATAGTCAATATTTCATCAGAAAATAACCACTGATTTATGATCCTTTTCAGCAATTAAAATTGTTCTCAATATCTACTAAAAAGAATTTTATTCGAGGAATTGTAATTATCCAAATCAAATAGTTTAGCATAAGTATATTTTGCTTTGTTATAGAAAGCTGCAGGTTTAGCTTTGCTGCTATCATACCAACGTGTCAGATTATGACAGGCTCATATACTCGTGATTGATGAATACTTCAGTACCTACTGAGCAGAGAATAAGAAAAATAGAAAACGTGTGTGAAAGACAAAGAAAGACAGAGAAAAAAGGAGAGGAAGAGAGATATAGAGAGAGAGAAAGAGGAAGAGAGAGTTAGTTAGAGAGAGAGAGAAAGATACAGAGACAGGAAGAGAGATTTAGACATAGAGAGAAGAGAGCCATTGAGAATAGAACCTTACCGGTTGACAAGACTCGAGCACCTCTCTCGTGAACTCTTCCAGGCTGTCTCTTAGGGCCTTGCCGCACATTGGCAGCGACAGGAAGTGAGTGAATGGAGTGGATTTTCTTGCTGTCTCGGCGAGAAGTGTGAGCCGGGAGTGAGCCGACAAAATACCGGCTTTATCAGTGCCCTGTATGACTACAGAGAATGAACAGTATAAATTAGTCAATATTGCCTGGATTACTGTATGTACTTATTCTTTAAACTGTATAAATGAATCAATCTTACATGGAAAAGTATACATACTTCAAGTAATATTAGAGAACTAAATATGTCAACAAATCACGTTAATCAATAAATCAATAGTAATATAATAATAATAATAATAATAATAAAGGTTCTATGTCCGTCTCCCCATCCAGGGATGATGTCAGGGACGTCCCCAAAGTACACATCACTACAGATCGATTCACCCAGATCAATCTTCAAAAGAAATGTGCTGAGGAGAAGTATGGTCGTAAACGAAAGCCAGAAAAAAAAAAAAAAATGGTCAGGGTAGATTGATTTTGTCTATGGTGGAAAAAGGTAAGTCTTAAGCTTGCTAGAGAAAGTCGAAAGAGAAAAACAATAGCGAAGATTAGCAGGTAAAGGGTTCCAGAGTACTTGAATAACTAGAAATAAAGTAAACATTCAGTCAGTAAATTAATGTTAGCAATCAACATTACTAGAATGACTTTAAAAATAATTTGTTAAGTCAATAAACCAACACAGTCAATTAATTCAATGCTACTTGGATGACTATTATAAATGTTAATATTCAGTCATTAAATCAATATAATCAATTGATCAAAATTACTGAAATAACTACATTATTTGGACTAATAAATCAGTAAAACTACACATCAATGAATCGATATTATTACCTTATTTAATCTGTCATATCAAGAAAAAATTAATTTAAAACTTATAAATAAATAAATCAGTTTTCTGTTAGTACCTAACTATCAAATAGGCAACAAATCTGTCAACTAATAATGATGGCATCATGATTTTTTTTATAATATCTGCCCTAAGGGTGGCTATAAAACGTAATCATTATTTTCTTACTTTAACACTTTTCTTTCCAGCAGAGGATATAATAACAATAAACTAAATTTCAATTTCAATACATTTTCTAATATCTTAAAAAAGTAACCACGCATTATAGTGAAATGATCAACTGTATCGATATCTATTACTTTTAAAAGCCCATCTTTAAACTGTTAGGCATTTTAGTCCATTTTCCTTATAACCAGTCCAGTGAATGTCCGAGATTTTACTCTCAGATCAGTGCGGCTGGGATTTGAACCTGCCAGAGTTCAATTCACCTCAGGATCTGTCATTTCAAACTTCATGACGTTACCCCTATGCTATTGAGACATTCTAAACTATTGAGACATTCTATTATATATAGAAAAAAATCCGTACCTATATCACCAGTTGTGTTAGTTCGTGGGAGTGTTATTCGGGTTCTCGTTTCAGTTTCAACCCGTTTTTTAGTTTCGCCCTTCTTACCAATTATATAGCCATACAGTGCAGAAGGAAGACTCATTGACAGCTGATAACCATTCTTAGTCTCTTCTATATTTAACCCCGCTGTACAAACTTCTTCTGCAGCTAGTTCACATCCAGCGAAATCATCTTCTGAAAATAAGATCAGAAAATGATAAGTTGAACCAAAAAATCATGACAACACCATATAAATATTAATTATATATATATATATATATATATATATATATATATATATATATATATATATATATATATATATATATACATGTATATAATATATACATGTATATAAATATATATATATATATATATATATATATATATATATACACTGTGTCTCAAAAAAAGTAGACATGACTAAACTTAGGCAAAGCTGCCCCAAATTTAGTGCCACATGACTTGACACTTGATACAGTTATTCTTGCATCAGTACTTAACCAAACACAACTCAGAAGGCAGGAAACCAGCTTAAGCAGGGAACCCCATAAAAGCAGTTGCCATGGCAACCCAGAGATACATGGGGAGTCATGTAAACAAGAAATGAGGTTGACTAAAGAAGATAGAATTTTGACTAAAAATGTCTATTTTCGCAAAGAATATTCTTATATAATATTCATATAGACAAATACAAGATTATATTTATAAGAAATATTCATTCAGTCAATTACAAAATACAGGGTATTCTTCAGGACAGTGTGCATCAGAAGGAAGTATGCGACATCTCTGAGTTGAGAGAGCGTCTGTTAGAGGTATGGACAGAATTCAGGTAGGAAGTTGTCGAAATTGAAAACCTGCATATGTGTCAAGGGACATCATTTCGAACATTTGTTGAGAATATTGCTATATTTGCTGCCGCTTATGAATTTTTATGCTCTTCATGCTAAAGTTACTGTTGCTATGGCAACCAACAGTCTTGCTTTAGGTCACTACAAAATTTTTAACACTTTCATTGTAGCCTGTTCATCAATTTATCTTGATGTGAAGATTGACTGCTCTCTGACACTTAGTTTTTGAAGATATCCGACATTAAAAAGTGTCTACTTTTTTGAGACACAGTGAATATAAATAAATAAATATATATATATATATATTCATGTATATATATAATTTTCTATATATATACATATTATACATATATATATATATATATATAAAATTATATACATATAATTATATATATATATATATAATTATATGTATATATATATATATATATATATATATATATATATATATATATGCATATATATATATATATATATATATATATATACACATATATATTTCTTCTAACTGTTAAAAATAACAATATTATTGTGATATTCTCAATTCTCACAGGACACTTTATGAAGAGTCAAAAATAAATAGGTTAAAAAGTTACACAAGTACAAGATTAACTAGGCCTACAGAGTAGTTTATAAAAATTATGATGATCATATTCAAATAAAACTATTAAACTAGAAATTGGATGAATATTACAATTCAGTTATTGACATAATTTTTGTGAATACCACTTTTAGCTGGTAGATGGTAAAGACTTAAAGCAACTGAATTTGTCGTGGCTGAGAGCTCAGCTAACGTAACGCGTGAGTCTAGCGCTAAAGCTGATTCAATCACAACTACCCTATACATAAACTGAGGAATGGACTTATGGTCGTAGTGGATGGACCTCTAGTCTCTTACATTTCGTTCTCCGCAGATAGCAAGCGTGTCTCAATAATTTAGAGCCGACTACTTGGGCCGATAAATACTTCATGAGAAATTTCACATCAGCAATCTTACTAGCTTGTACATTATAAAATAATTATCGTATTCGGAAAAATTATAGATTATATTTACACTAATATTAGCAAATAAAGAATGTTACCTTCAATGGCTCGCATAACATGCTCCTCTTCATGTCTATCAGCACCAAAAGGATTAGATAGAATATTTTTACGATAGCATCTGTTACCAATCTGAATTAATGGTGGCTTCAGTACATCCATGACCGTAAATTTCTAAAGGTTACTTAAAATTCACTTTTATATCATGCCACTGCAAGAAAAAAATCTTTCAGTTTAAATAAATTATAATGTACTACCTATATACTTAACATCTATCATAATCCAATATGACCAAAAAAAGTACTTAACCTTATATCTCAATCGCTGAACCTCTTAATCAATTCTAATACTCTTTGCACCTCTTCTGAAATATAAATTATTATCTAGAATATGTCTTCTATACACAAAGCAATACCCTGAGAGAGAGCGAATCAGATATTTATATAATCGAGATGAATAAAACAATAATGCAATTAGACTCTATGATTGTTACTTTAGAGATTTTTGATACATTAAACACTTTTAGGTACATTTTTCATTTTGTTTGCAAATTTTCATAGTTGAGGATTCTATTGTATTTTTTGTCCTTTTGCTTTGCATAGAGTTTACTAATGAAAGGGTTTACTGCACATTTATTATTTTTCATGTTGTTCTTCTAATTGGAAATATTTTACACTTTTATTTTTAATTATTACTGAAAATTCATTCCAGCTAATTTCTTCATTATCTTCTACACATTTATCATAATGATGTTGTATGTTGATTTCAAATTTTTTATGATATCATTATCATTTAAATTTTCTAGACTAATTTACAAATATGTTTTCTTATATTTGATTTTATTCTTTTATATATTTTTTGAAACTGTATTTGACATATTACTAGTTTGTGATCAGTCCAATGACCACTATAAGATCTGCTGTTTTCTATCATTTGCTTGTTTTAATTGTGATATAATATAATCAATTTGATTTGTTTTAGGTCTAGTGTTTGCAGATTTTGATTGACTTGTCCATGTAGCTCTGTGAGCCGTCTTGTGCTAAAATAAAGTGTTTGAGGGTACAAGATTGTATTTGTTATAGAAATCTAATTGTTTTTATCCACTGCTATTTATTTCCCCCCTACCAAATTTTCCCATATTTTCTGAGTATATTTTAAACCAAGAAACCGTTCTTGCATTAAAATCTCCATCTATTATGATGGTGGATCTATTACTAATTTAATTCATTGTACTTCAATTCTAGCTTTTCATAAAATTTATCTATAAATTTCGGGTTGAATTTCATTTAAAAGCCAAAACAGCTAATGTTAAAGTCAGTTTCCTCACTCGAAAGCGACGTCAATGACGGGCGAGCCCACGCTTAAACCCCGCACTGATCTGCGGTCGAATATCTTACCGACATCGCCATTGGTTGGAGTGGCGATGTCGGTAAGCTTTCGAACTTACAGATAAAGTGGATGCATATGCACTACGAAGGCGTATTTTTCATCGTTAAGTTAACAGCCAAAATAGCAACTTCTATCGTGTACTAATTGTGAAGTTTCTACGAAAATCATGTAATAATAATAATAATTTGTTAAAAACAAAACGAACGATATTAGGTGGACGTACAATTAATAATATTTACCATTTCATGAAAAAAATTCCATGTATGATAACCTGGCCTTCAACTACAGCAACAAGATATGGATGCTGCAGTCTTAATGTCATTCATGAGAATCATGACAATGTCAATAGCGAACATTCTTATTCTAGTGCATTGCCTAACAGCAGGTCCATGACATATACCTCTTCCTTATTTCATTGTCGTTAATTCCGTGATGTAGTTCAAGTTTCGTAATTGATTCAGAATATTGATTCAGAGTGCCGATCGATTCCTGGCAACATTTATGAGTTAAAACCTAACTTCCGAAGAAAGAAACCAAGCAATTTACGAGAAGATCAAGTTCTGCTCATCCATAAGAACACACCACCACATTCCGCACTGCATATACGTAGGAGACGATACAGAAGCTTGGGCACACTACTCTGCCATATCCGTCCTACAGTCCTGGTCTACATGTAGTATCATCAGACTTTCATTTGTTCGGCATGATAAAGAAAGGACTGAAAGAAAACACTGTGCCAGTATTTGATGTACAAAGAACCACTATCACGGTTGAGACAAATGCTCGAAAATGTTCTATCAGAGACCTCAATCTCTTTAATCTAGTGTCCTCTGGTAGAAATGCATAAAGTGACCACTTCCATGGATGAATTTGTTGGAGGGGGTGTCAGAATGTTTTGACCCCCTCTACAGATGTACGTATCTAAAATTTACTAACTAGACTAACTAACTAAACCCTGACTAAAGTTTTAACCAACACCATGTTTTATTCCCGCTCTCTATGACAAAACCCTGATGACCCCTACAAGCCTTTGGCTCTCAACTACACGTATCCATATTTTTATTCGAAATATTTTCAAAACCAATTCCCTGACCACTTCAGGGTTCAGACCAGTTTCTGGTCCCTTGATTTTAGGACTCTGACCTCGATCGTCAAAATTATGCGTGACAGTGGAAAAATTGAAGTCGACACTGAACTCAGCGAACAAGAACTGCAGGTGATCGTAGGCAGAGGCGTCCACCCCCCCCCCCCCCTATAGTTAGAGTAACGACGCAAACTTCCCCTCCGATTTTGACAAGCCAAAAAATCAACACGCAAATTCCGCCAAAATGTGTATCATTTTGGCCTACTGTGTGTAAGTTGTAATTAAGTTTTAAAGTAGATATATTGTTAAACTATGTAAAGATTAGAGAGTCGATTATCCAGAATAGTAACATAAATTAAGTAGCCAACACAAAACGATCAAAATCGAATTAGAATGTGGCTGCTCATGAATTCGTGGCAGAAATTGCTAATTAGCCGGATTAATTCTCTAGTCTCTAGGAGACTTTATGTCCAGAAGCCGAAGTACATTTCGTGGACTGAGAATATTTAAGCATGGCTTCTTTCTCAATGACTGGTTACGAATTGCTTGCAATTTTTCGAGATAAGCTTTAGCAGAAGGATCAAATTGGGCTAAAAGTCAGTACAAGCTCAGAAACTTTCCATGGCCACTGTCGTCACCGCGTTCAGCAACCATTTCAGCAGCCAGCCATTGCAGTGCATTGATGGCCACAATAGCTGCATTTCGTATTTCGATTACAAGATCATTCCATGAATTTCTTGTTGGCAGTCGATCTGATTTCCGAACATCCAGGAAAACCTATTTTTTCTGCAGTTCTGTGAATTGCAGTGGATTCATGTACACTCAGATCTCTGGCAGCAGAGGACCAGTTGTTGATACTTTTAGAAAGAAACCCAGGCTGTCAATTCTGTTGCTGGTCCACCAAACAATACACAGTTGTCTGGCAGAGTGCTGTAAAAGTACGAATGCAGGCATCATCTTCCATACGTCACTGGAAACTAAAATCCTTTGGATGGTTGGCATGTCTTACTTAGAAGCATTGCTACTGTGGACTTTTTAATTCTTGGACTTGGATAGAGAGCAGGAACTTCAATGTCGTCGTTGTCGTCTTCTGAACTTGATTCCATTTGATAGCTGTTCATAGAATTATGCGAGCATACTGTAACGGACGCAGCTACTGAAGCAAGATTCTTGTTGAAAAATCAACCTCAGTATCAACATTAACCTGTGCTTGTATAAAAGACGAACAAGATGGAGATTCTTCTATTTGGATTGAAGAAGTCGAGCATGATGATTCTTCAAGCTTGGTCAAGTCTGCTAGTTTATCTTTGTTGTCTGCTAATTTATGGCGTGACCAAACATCACCATGTTTTACTTCCCTGATTTCAGATTGACAAGTCAATCCCCGTTTAATTCTGGAAGAATGTTTTGTGTTACAATGGTTGACCCACTTGTCACTTTGCACATAATTGGCGCACATGAGTTCTTTGCAGCGAAACTTGTAAATTCTCTCTCCTCGAGACATTATCATTTCTTGCTTATGCTACTTATATTTCTATTATTTCTGACGAAGCAGAACTGTTGTAGTTTACAATTTTTAATAGCAACGTTAAATTTATTGCTCATAAAAACTGGAATAAGAATAATATAATTATTATATTAGGTACTTTAAACTTCATTTTGTATACTTGTGCAAACAAACATTACTGTTGCAAATAGTTAAAACCATCATTCATGTTGATATTGATCACTATGTAACCACATTCATTCCTATTAGCAATCATCATTGTCCATTAAAGATGCCAGGCCAAAACTCCACGAAATCTATCATTAACTTTAGAAACTAAAACCTAAATACCACTGTACAGTACAGTGTACATGTTTCGCTATAATCTAGGCTACTTTAACATCAATAAACTTAACGGTATAAATGCAAGCCGAGGCATACAACACAATTTATAAAAGGCTAAACTCTTCTCTTTTTACTCAAAAGTCAGACTTTCCCAACTAATAGACAACTAGCCTACATGTATGTAAATCTTAATTAGATCTATATATTGTCCACCTTGTACATTTACATCTAGGCCGCGTAACTCAGCTGTACACTTGTGCTATTTTTCCACTTCCCCCTATTTTTAAAGTTCCGTACCTTTTTCCATTCCCCCCCCCCCTATTTTTTTCCAACGACGCAAGCTGCGTCGTTGTTAACATTGTGCGAACGCCCCTGATCGTAGAAGACCTCCAGTCACTATGTGTGATATGATGTCACTATTTGTGACAAAACATACTACATCACAAATATAGTGGCTGCTGTTTAATTGCCTACGATGACTGTGTTGTCGCATGCGGTGATCAAAAGTAAAGGAAAGGTAAAGGACAAAAAATTAAATTAAATATACACTTTTACTATTCAGTAATCGTCTTAAAATTCTTTTCTAACTTACTTATCTTTCCGTTGAAATTAAATTACTCTATTCTTAAAAGAATCCATGCATGGAAAAATGGAATAAATCTGACCTTAAGGTGTCATATTTGAACAACATGGCAACATTTTCTTCAACTATTTTTCTAATTTGAAGACTGTGAATGTGTACGTGTATAAATAGGTATATGTAGTATGCACAATTTCTGCAATTTTGTAGACAAATTTGATTAAAAACTCAATTTTCAAATCAACAATTACATATATCCACAATTACATCATATATCTACGATATAGTCTTTTCCTTCACTTTCAGGTACCCCCCCCTCCTCTCCTCCCATAACGACCCCCCCGCGCTGTATGGATGCCGAGAGGCCAGGGAGGAGCAAGTAGATATACCGAGGTCAGCTGGCGAGATGACCTCGATCAGGATTCCTGAGCCTTTCATTCTCATCACTTTATTTCTTCTTTTATTAGAAACACCCGAGCATCGTCTGCAGCTTTTGCGCTATGGCTCTTTGTGAGTGGAGGCTACAGGATTCGTAGGGCCGTTTACATTGTTATTATGTACATGGCCCGTATATGTATAATATGTATATATATATATATATATATACATGTATATATATATATATATATGTATATACATGTATATACATATACTATCCATACATACATGAATTTGTAGACCTACACAGTTATTATGTCATATGTGTTGTACATAACAGTGTACATTTTGATTGTGTCACGATGGTTGTAAGTTGAACACTTTTTGATCTAGTGAACACTGTTACTGTATTATGTCACGATATGTTGTAATTTCATTCTTAACAACTTGCAACTGAAATATTAGTAGTTAGCTAAATTATCTCTTGCACTCAACGAGATATGATTTCCACTGTTGTACGAAGTACTTAACAAAATACTTTAGGCCCAAGTAAAAGTAAATGGTTAATAAAAGTAAAAGTAAAAGTAAAAAGTATTTTACCAGAATTTTACTTAAGTAAAAAGTAAAAGTACTCGAAAAAAGTATCCTTTTAAGTAAAAAGTAAAAGTAATCTGAATTTTTTAATAAAACAAATAATATATTGATATACATGTAAAAGTTTTACACGTTCTTAAATTAGTTTAGTTAGTTACTCGATTTAATTCATATTACGAACGGAAACTTTAAATTCAGTGTCTGAAGTTTCTGAACTAAAAAAATAGTCGACCCTCATGCGCAGGCTTATATTAGATTTTAAATTTTTACATCAGATTAAATTTTGAATTCACAATTAAGTTACATTAATATGGTCAACTCAGACTCTCTCTCTCTCTCTCTCTCTCTCTCTCTCTCTCTCTCTCTCTCTCTCTCTCCAGTGTCCTATTGAGTAAGTAGCAGGCCCAATGTGTTCATATTCCTATTCACATGCTGCCTTCACTACCTTCTGGCTCCTTAAAGGGCACTCCACCGACTGATGAGTTAACCCTGCTCAAATGTCTATGAATTATACCTTAATTTGCCGACAACTTCAATAGGAATAATATAGCTTATGATATGGTTTCCGTTGTCGTTCTCAGATCTAACGCGGTTGCCTCTTAAGTCAGATGCAGTTTATGAACGGTTTATTCTTCTGTGTCCCGAACACAACATAACTCAGACTCGTTAATAAAAAATTATCATTGACACATTGGTAAGATCTAGAAAATATAGCTGTAGGTACATAATTTATATTTATGCTATAATTATTAAATAGAGTAAAAACTATTATATTATGAATAAAGTATTTTTTTGTATTTGCGATAATTATCTTCCATCACTTTCTCTATCAAACCTACAGTTTTCTACAGAAGATTTTAGAATAGGAGTCAAATCAGTCAACCTACGTACACTGTAGATCATAGACTTTGATTTACGTCACACACCTGATTTAGGGCAGTTACTGGCGCTAGCTAGTGCACAGATATTATGTCGATGAATCTGTATTACTTTCTTATTCTCATTGTATTAAAAATTTTATTCATGAGTACAAAATTTGGTCATAGATATTAATACAGTTTCTAAAAATTAAGTAACACGACTTTTTCACTTAAGCGGTTAAACGTAAAAGTAAAAAGTACTACAAAAATTATTTCGTTACAAGTACAAAGTACCCGGGAAAATAGAGTACTTTGTTACAAGTAAAAGTATCGCTTGAGTACTTTTTACTTGTGACGAAGTATTTTTACTTCGTTACTGCACAACACTGATGATTTCCAACAAAAAGTATAGAAGCTGTTTCTAATTAAAGTCAATTGCCTGTTTTAAAAAACAAGGTCATGGCGTTTTGTAAGCTTAATGCAATGTAGGTTTACACAGCGAGATCTTATGAACCTACATTACATCCACATAAAAGTCATCTTTAGATGCTCGCTATTTATACATATTTCTATGAAGCGGATTATAAGGAGCATGAATGGGTGGGTCAAATAGTTACTGTTCTGAGGCTGAAAATAGTGACACCTTGTCTTTGCTTCTTCAGTCCTTCCGTTGTCCTGACTAACATGACAGTCTCACTATTATTATTAGTATTACCAGGGAAGAAGGATAGGGATAGGTGATAGAAAGATAGGGAAGAAGAATTTCAGATAAGTAAGAAGGTTTTCCAAATCGCAGAGTATTGTAAGTTACTAGTGCTATTTTATATTTTATGCGTTGATTAATTAGTGAAGATTGCCAAATAGAGAAAGAGCGGGAGATTGAAGTCTAGAGGATTTGCAAACAACACATGCGAGAAAATTTTGGATGTGCTGCAAACAATTGAGAGTAGAAGAACGCAATCCTTATTATAATGAATTACAGTAATCAATCTTTGAATGAATTAGATAATTTGCAAGGATAGTAGCTGAATTTGCAGCAAGGGATGGACGTATGTGCTTCTTGACACAGTGTTCTTTTATGTTTATGTTAAAATTACATAGCAACTTTTTCAAATGAAGGTCTATTGGAGGATTTATCTAGTTATTTAATTTTATCGCTGATTATAGATTTTGTAAACAATTGCGTTTAGTTTGTCCAATTATGAACAAGCGGAGAATAGCGATGATGATCTATTTCGTAATAAACTTGCTGTTAACGTTAATGTTGAAAATCTTTAAATAAACGTTCATTTTATGACTGCAATATTTTCTGAATTCCTTGTGAAGGCTTGAGGCGAATTGTAAAGCGAATAAAACACGCAATAAAAGCTGTTTTTAATGTTGGTTTGGTTAGTGAATAAATTTAATCAATTGCTTTCAACCTGTTTTAAATCACTAATCTTAATTTCTCCTTTACAACACTCTAGTTTTTCTCTATCGTAGTCGGATCTATTTCTCTTCATTTACCCACATCTCTCTCTCTCTCTCTCTCGCAATCTCTGTCTCTCTGCCTCTGTCTCTGTCGCTGCATTTGTATCTCTCAGTTTCTGGTTTTGGTATCCTCTTGCCGTCTCTCTCTCTCTCTCTCTCTTTCTCTCACTCTATCACGTTCTTTCTGTTTTTCTTTCTCTCGCTCTCTTTCTCTCTTTCTCCCTCCCTATCTCTCTGTCTCTCTCTCTCTCTCTCTCTCTGGTCTCAATATCTTTTTACTGCTTTTCACAGCAATTAAATACAATTTTTCATGGACGATGATTAATTCTTCCCTCAAACTTTTTTATTCATATATTTTTCTCATATTTGATCTTTATGTATCTTTCTGACCCTCTCACTCTCTCTCTCTCTCTCTCTCTCTCTCTCTCTTTCTCTCTCTCTCACTCACTCTCACTCTCTATCTCCTTGTACTCAGATATATACACAGACGCACACGCACAGACACACACGCACAGACACACACACACACACACAGATAGATACACAGTCACAAACGCACACACAGACATACACACTCACAGACAGAGATGCACAAGCACACACATACACACACACAGAAACACACACGCACACACAAGGCTGATGCACGGCAGTAAAGCCGTTGACGGTGTAATGGAACAAAGCTCTGGTGACAGCTCGTATTCCTGTAATTAATCAGTTCAACCAGATATCCGGTTGAATAGTCTTCCACCGGCTGACTAACCTTCCCCATCTCAGGACTATTTTATTCTGGACTATGTTGAGTCCTTTGACGTGCCAATGGAATCAAAATACAAAATATCCACGTTAGCCAAAGCTTCATATATCAATCAATCAATTAGCATATCACGTCATGTTACTCGCCATAGGTCAACATCAGTACATTATATCAGACTGGATGTTGAGTATCCATTACAGTGTTAGCTCGGATGCAAGTGGCCTGGGTTCAAGCCCAGGCTAGTCAGCAAGTGATGGATATCCCCTTAAGTCCTATGATCCTAACCCTTTTTATACTTAGTCGGAAACCTACCCGATGCGGCCATTGACGTTGCCAGCAGTGTCTGCTTGTCTGCTTGACTGCTTGACTGCTTGTCTGCTTGTCTGCTTGTCTGCTCATCTGCCTGTCTGCTTGTTTGCTTGTCTGCTTGTCTGCCTGTCTGCTTGTCTGCTTTTCTGTTTGTCTGCTGAAGAACGAGGATTAAGCCTAAGTTCTAAGACAGACTCTCGTCCTTAACTGCTCTAATCCGTAGTTTAAAAGTAAATTAATTCGGAGTTCAAATTGTTCCTATTCCTTATAAAGAACTTTATGCTAGAATCATTTGAGATTACCAGTAATAATAATGAGAATTTGGACAACTAGTTTCGGTTTGAAATATTAGGTTATAATGTAAAATCATTCATGTAAAAGCAAATATATATAGAAATATCCTGTATTATTTTAACGCCATCAATGCTGGCAGTGTGTCTGTGTGATGGTCGAAAGTACTTTTATTAAATTAACTTGAGTCTGAACCTGTAATCACAAGATTTAACATGTTACAGATTCAAATTATATTTAGATGTCAGTGTGTAATACCCTTAGGTCACGAGCTCTTCACGTTTGTTCGGTTTTTCATACTGCTTAATTTTGTTGTCGGCAAAGTTAGTTATTAAGCATGAAGTTTAAAAATTACAACATGACCCCAATTACCCAGTGATTCCAAGGGCTGCTATGCTTTTGTTCTTACAGTAATTAGTCTAATGAATGCTCATTCGATGCTCATTTATTCTAGTTCTTTACGTGCATGCTGTATTTGTATTCTAAATGCATTCCAGTTCCGGTAGAATGTTGCATATCAAAAACGAATGATACCTGTCTAATCTATGTGTAATGCTAAGCGATCATGTTCATTTCTATGACAAGATACTCAGTTACCTTCTTTCATCATTGTTTGCACAAAAGATATCATCGGTTTCTAACGAACACTATATTTAGTCCTATAGAACATCAACAGGAACCAGTGCTAATCAAATGGAGATCGTGTTCTGTACAGCAAACATAACAGTCCTTACATGTTGTCTATCGATTCAGTGCTTCTCGAAAGATAAAAACTAAGCAACTACGAGAGAAATGTGAAATATACAAAATATCTCTAATCGACGCTTTGCATAAAAACGGCGACTTTTTACGTTAAGTTGATAATCGAATTCACGATTTTCTCGTTGATTTGTATCAGATGATGTCACCGTTGTTTATGAGAAACTCTTTACACTGTTTTCGCAAAAAAAATCGTCAGATTTCCCTACAGTTACTCTAACTTAGGCCCCTAGTACATTTACAGGGCAAATTGAGAATTTTCTTTAAAAAATTGAAATCAATGAGAGCGGTAGCAGAACGAGTGTGGGAGGGGTGAGATGAACGGGTATATTCGACTGATTGATGGTAAATGGGCGAATACAAGATATGATCGATTAGTTCAGGAGCCGCTGCGATATATAAGTGCGATCAGCAGTTATTCCATATGATGCGAGTGAGAAAGAGTCAATCTTCCAGTTAAGATAGTAGAGATAGAAGAGGTCGATGACAGTATGCATGAAATCCAACTGGAGGTTTAACGACTGTTTCTTCGTTCATAGCAATATCAGTCACGGATGAGTGCTTCAATATTACGGAGTTACAAATTAGTAGCTTTAGATGATTAATGTAAATATTCTGCCTCGTGATTATTAATAAAAGAGATGAAGAAATGAAAAGATGAAATTACGAAATTCTATGCGCTATATAAAATGCAGAAATTATTTGAAATTTCTATTACGCCTTTCCCGATATCTTTAATCTCCACTGATAAATCATCTCTATGTGGCCTATTAGCTGCTTAGGCTATATCTTTAATTTGTTATGCTGTTTTTGTTGGAATTTCTGGTTGTGATTCCGCATTCCTAGGCCTACTACAAACTCATATTATCTCTACTTCTGCATCTATCTATCCTTCTTCATTTTGATTTTATTTCTCTTCTCCTTCCTTTCTAACTTTGCGAAATCTGAAGTTAGATTCTGATAAGTTGAGTTTATTCTAATCTGTTACCACGGCAAAGCAGCTACTGACCTATAGCGACTGCTGTTGCCGGACTTAATTGATTAAAATAATTTAGGATGTTACAAGCAGACAGACGTTGCCATTAATGTAAAGCTTAGTCCGTGTCATTGCCCGAAGGGATATCAGCGAAAAATGGCGCTATTATTTTATTCAGGACTATTAATAGATGCAAAGGTAGATTAGCTTTCAGAAATATCCTCTGTATTTAATTATTTTTCTCTAGTTGCGCACTACATAAACTATACAGCTGGTCACATTTAGGCATTAGGCCTATATCTCGTACATCTTTATCTCGTACATCTTTATCTCGTATATCTTTGGACTGGTTTTTGAATTTGTATCGTTTTGGACCTACATTTTGGTCACCGGCTTGGATTTGTCTTAATAGTGCTCCATGTTATTATGGACGACAGCAGCACTTTAGAAATCTAAATCGTTATGTTATTAAAGCAGACCAGTAACTGGAATTACTGTCGATTATCCGATGCGAAGATTCATTGCAAAAGATTTGTGCAGCCATCCTTAACCAATCATGAGTTTTTAGATTTACTCTCACATAACAAGTTCTCCTTTTTCAACAGATGGGCTGAAAGCCAAGAGAACTCCACTGAAAGAGAAGGATTTCAGTACCGCAATCATTAACGCCTCTCCAGTGATGCATGAAATTATGGTTTTAATCACACCAAAAAAGACAATCGTGCTGAAACACACTGAACTAAATGAAACAAGTCGTATATTACTGCTGGTTTAGCCGATGATTGCATTTTGGAAACATCTAAAGGAGCTTTTGCATTTACCTTATTTGAATATTACTCTGCCTTAATATTAATAAATATTAATATTAATAAATATTAATATTAATAAATGAAGATTTAACGTCCGTTTCCTCATACAAGGATGATGTCAGAGATGTCCCCCATCACATGTCATTAGAAATAGATTCACCACAAACGATCTAAAAACATCTGCTGAAGAGAAAGAAAGAATCCTAAACGGTGCCGACCTGGTGATAAAAATAAGTCAGGCAAGATGAAAAATATGTATAGCGGGAAGAGATATGTTTTCAACCTACAATGGAAAGTGGAAGTAGTAGAACATGAGCGAAGATCAGGAAGCAGAGAGTTTCACACAGTAGGAGCTGAAAAAGAATATCTGTAGCAACGCAGAACGTGTTGACAACATTATGCATAAGCAGTGGTTATAGTGTAATAGTACGCCATATTGCTAGAAGCTGGAATGTTCCATTCTCGCTGGATTATTGGTGGTGGAGATCTTCTATGGAGTGTGGATGACTAGCTGGCAAGGGGATAATCTGTCTTATCACCATCCCCTCCGCCTGACTGAAATCTAAAAGATTTTAAGCCTGGAGGGGGAAGCGCAGGGGGTTGATCGATTAGATTGTTGGTCGGGGTATTAGTTTACGACTCGCACCAGGCGCGAGAGCTTCCGCGAAACTACGAGACTGTGACTATATCAGTGCCTGCAATAAAGCATTCTCTATGAATAGCCGCCAGTTCATCAATATCATAACCTAGAATAGTAGATTAATATGATAACCTAGAATAATAGATCAATATGATAACCTAGAATAGTAGATCAATATGATAACCTAGAATAATAGATCAATATGATAACCTAGAATAGTAGATCAATATCATAACCTAGAATAGTAGATCAATATCATAACCTAGAATAGTAGATCAATATCATAACCTAGAAGAGTAGATCAATATCATAACAGTAGATCAATATGATAACCTAGAATAGTAGATCAATATCATAACCTAGAATAGTAGATCAATATCATAACCTAGAATAGTAGATCAAATGTCATAACTTAAAATACTACATCTATATCATAACCTAGAATATTTCATCAAAATCATAAGCTAGAATAGTTTATCAATATCATTACGTACATGTAGAATAGTAGATCAATATGATAACGTAATGATCGATGCTGTTGTGAAAGATTCTCAGATTAACTTGCCCTCCACTGCTAACCCAGCTATTTTACGTAAAAATCTAATAATCTATTGCTAATCTATTTTATCAAATAATATAATAATTTATTGTTAATCAATTTTACCTAATACTCTAAAAATCGATTGTTTATCTATTTTAGCTAGTAGCCTAATAATCTATTGTTTATCTATGTTACCTATGCACTCATAAAACCTGCTGATAATCATATTAAAGGTGGAATAGTAATTCTATAAAATCTTAAATTGCTTACGTACGTACGGAGTAAGTACGGAACCGGCAAAGGATGCACTTGTGTCATACAGGATTTATTTATCAATAATCCGGTAACAGAATAATAGTAATAATTGTTGGATGGACTGAGTCGTGTTGCCGTGATAACTAATTAAATTGAATAGAGGTCTATCGTTAGAATTTCTATTCTTGTTGAAGTCAATATATATATATATATGTATATATATATATATATACTGTATATATATATATGTGTATATATATATATATATATATATATATATATATGTGTGTGTGTGTGTGTGTGTGTGTGTATGTGATATTCTAAAATATCAGTAAGGATTTATTCGGTCTGATTTCTTACTGATTTATAGTAATTATACTTGCATGATGACAGAACGATACATACATGTAAATGTATATAGTGAACGATCACAGGATCAACAATATGGTTAAATGATTTAAAAATTTCAAAGTGATAAATATCATTATGGATGATCATATATTTGCGTATTTATCCGATTACAAAATGTATATTAGGGTGTATTTTAATCGTTCGTTTGACCGTGATTTAAACACGTAGGCCTATTTAGATATTTAATGTGTTTAACTTTAGTTTTATGAAATGTTTTAGTAGAGACCAAATAGACTCAGAAAATTGTTTCTGTCTGCTCTAAAACATGTATGCTGTATAACTATATAAACATATACTGTAGTTTTCAGTTTCTTCATTTTACGATCGGAATATTTTTAGTCCAGCAGTGAGGAACTTAGAGTGGCTGTATCTCTTTTTATTTAATAGGTTGGCGCAGGATTAGTAGACCCTTCTCACGGGATATTGTTCAGCTGTCAATTATTTATGTCTCAACTTAGAGGCCGACTACTCGAAATAGACGAAGTGATGTCAATTTCTGAAGCTATCTAATGTCGAGACATACGGATGATGCAGCTGTTAATTGTACTGTTTGTTTTACTAGAAGTATTTTTTGAAAAGTTATTTTAGAAATCTGTCACGACTAAAACAAATTTAATATACTGGTCACAATTAGCTTTCTCTTGTTATAGTAAAAGCACACCTGAAGGAAAAACCTGCAATAAGGTAAATATAGTTGCTAATTTTTGACACTGGAGTAATCGCGTTGGCACTGATATGGACTGAATCGATTGAACGAGGTTTTGCTGTAGAAGCACTTAGCTCAAGAGTTTTCTGAATGTTTGTCCAGCGGAAGTAAACTATTGGACAGGAATGTCAACGACATTGTAAGTGCTCCAACAAGATCAGCCTAATGCTCCTCGTTCACTAGCGTCGGTTCAAGACTAAAATTTCATGGATCTTTTAATTCAACCTATCACTTCTTGATTCGCATTAGCCATAATAAACAATTGTTATAGCCTCTAGTAATAGCCTTAAATATCATATTAAATAGTGAGATACGAAAAGGTTTATATTACGAGAATATATTCTATTCGCACCATACCTATGTTAATACATTACTAGTAACGATTCGTTTAAAATCTAATAAACCAATAGACTTGAAGACTATCGCGGAGAGAAGAATAGTTTAATTTGATCTTTGCGGTGGAAGATAATTCCAAAAAGTGGGTGGAAGCAATAAGCCACCCCCTTGCAGTTGTGTGAATGAATGGAATAAACTTAAAAGCTGGTTATTTGCTAACAAGTCTTTTTGAATCCTACAGGTAAAATAGTAATTATTTAGTGGCAAAGATAAAAGTCTAAACATTCTGTTGTTGATACGTAAGGTCAGCAAATGACTCGGCTATCTGATGAATGCCGAAAGGTTCGGATCAATTACGATAGACATCGCATTCAGTTACTTCGAGCTTTCACCCTGTCCAGTGCCATTCACATTGTCATTTGGCATTGATTAACGACATCTCATCTAAAATTGGACACATTGAGTTTCATCGAGTCGACATTTTCGACAGCTATGATCAAATAAATTTAAAAATTAATATAGGCTAACTGATAATACGACTAGTATTAAATAATAGGCCTAATTATAGCTTACTATAGTGCGTGCTGACTATCAACTCTTGCGTATACAACGCTCCTCTAATAAGGTTGCGGAACATGGACCTTAAGAATGGAGGATTTCCGGAAACTGGAAGCGTTCGAAATGTGTTTTGGAAAAGAATGAATAAAATCAAATGGATTGGCAAAAATATCAATAAAGAAGCGCTAAATATAACTCGCGCAAATAGACAATTGATTATATTTCATTAATAAATATTAAGGAGTAGAAAGAAAAACTAGATTGGTCATGCTCTTAAAGAGTGGATGGTTACAAAAAGAGGTAATTGTAGGAAAAAATGGACGGAAAGAAGATTATAGAAAGACCGAGGATTGAGATTATATGATTTGTTAACTAATTTGTATGTTGCTTTGCTGAGAAAAGAACCCTCTCTCACAGTGCACTGCCTAGTGGCAGGTCCACAGCATAGATCTCATTCACATATTTCTATCCTCATCTTTTCTCTGCAACCACAGCGTCGTCTACACTAAAGGAAGAATAAAATCAGGCAAAGCTTTGATAACTTGGTGTGCAGGCAGCTCTCTACGGCTTCCATTCAGCGTCTGTTTTCATTTCCATGCTCGCCAACGATTTTTATAATCTACTGCCATTTTCTTATCTTGAGATTCATCGTTTAATTCTATTCGTCAGACCGTCATGTAATGGCAGTTCTGATTGGTTAATTGTTCTTTTGGGAATTTGTGTGATCATGAATCGCAGCATTGGGTATGGAGTATAACCTTAGACAACTTATGAGTTAGAAGTAACAGTTAAGCACATACGCCTATTTCTCCGACTCAGTAATTGTTTCAAAATTAAAAGAAATTATCAAGTTACAGAGATAAAGCTATTTCTAATGTCCGTTTTCATACGGATACCGTTAGAGAGAACTCAGCTGGAATTTAAACCCGCATTCTCCTGCTTGTCTTGGCAGTCATGCTGATGTGCTATCCCAATAACAACTTCAATTAGCACGGACAATAAAGACACCATAATTGATTTTAGCTAGCACTTTAATAGGGCCCTGTTGTATGTTAAAATCATTAGGTAGTTTAATCAAACATTTAGTCTATAGTCTGCGTATCTTCTCTACTTTTAATTCTATATACAATATATATAAAGCAAAGGACAAGTAACGTAAAATAGAAAATGTAAAGGGATGCTAGAAATATACCTGCATGAAATGTATAACTGAAATGTAAGTGTTAAAGTTGCTTAGAGTGAGTGTGAGTGATAGATAGAGAGAGAGAGAGAGAGAGAGAGAGAGATAAATAGATGGAAAATGAATTGCTGAGAGAGATAAAGAGAGGAGAGATGCACACATACAGCTAGAGAGAAGCGCATAAGCGAGATAAAGAGAGAAAGAAAATTAGAGAAAACGAAGAGATATAAACAAATGAGATATAAGCACATGAGATATAAACCCGAGATATAAACACATGAGATATAAACACATAATATTTAAACACAAGAGAAGTAAACACAAGAGAAGTACAGTGGATATAGATAATGATAGTGAGGAAGGAGACAGAAAATATGGAAATAGTTTGTCAGACGAAAGAATGATGGGATGCAGTCACATAATCAATGCGCAAGTAATTAACAATTTCAATAAATGCACAGCACCGAGATAGGAAGCTTTTGTATCTAGGATCTATTTAGATATTATACCAGAGCACGTGCATTCAAGTAACGTAGCTGTAAAAACAGATTTTACAGTAATGACCGAGTGCTTAGTATTATAGTCAGCTAATAACCTTTTCATACTTTACAAATTTATTCTTTTTCATTTGACATTGTTTTTCACATAAATGTTTATTCTTTGTTGATATATTAATGAATGTCTTATAGTCTAATAGTGGCGGTAGTCAGCTAGATAGAGTATTTTCTTGTGCTCTTTCTGAAGGCCGTTTTGTTTCTTACGGTCTGTTATTAAACTTACAGATTATATTTGTGTAAACAAATGTGAACTTTTCATTTGCGATGCGATACTGGCACTCTTATGAATTAAAAAATATATAAATAAAGATAATTATGAATAACAGAATAAAGTCAAAACACGAAAAAATACATGAAAATTCTTATTAAGTGTAGAAAATGGAATAGAACAAGCGACAGTGTTGATATTGCTCTGTGCTAAACCACAGAAGTGCCAAACTAAAATACTACCAGGACCTGTAGTATAGTTATAGTACTAGTACTATAGTTATTTTAACTATGTAGAGCTGATATCAATCAATTAATGAATGCTGCTATAATGCTACCAAGGCTTGTTATTTTCACTATGTAGATATGGTATCAGTTGTTCTAAAATATTTTAGAGGTGGCTCGACACGTTTTGTCATTGCTGGATGCAGTCCTTAAGCTAAGGATTGGCAACTTTGAGAAGGGTTCTTGAGAACTTTGAGAAGGGCTCTTTAGTGCCATAAGCTATTGTGATAATTGGGACAACAACTTTTCTTCGCGTTAAATTTCGAAAGGGTTTATTTCACGTACATTTTAGTAATAATTCATTAAACAAAATGTTGAAATGTAAAGTAGATTATAAAGTAAAATAAATTTTATTCAACTATGATAGCCTCATATTAACAGATTCAGAATTCAATTAAAACTATTTTAAGGAAAAATTGTATTAATAAATTAACAAATGCATTTGACAATTTCAATTAATAGGCGAGCTCTAGCTCAGTTATCATCCCATTTAATGAACACTTTATAATTGAAAATGATATTACTTGTTACATTTGTATTGGCTTTCAGATACGAATCTTTGAACTTTTTTGAAAAATCAATAAATCAATAACTTGATTCCGATTCAAATAAATAACAAAAGTAAAATATTCTCTCTGCCATATTCCAAAGATAGTTTGGTTTGGTGATTTTCGATATAGTGAGCTTAGATCATCACTAAACTAATTATGTTTGACTTTTACTTTTATTTCTATTCCAGATAAATTACCAAATATATAGCAGTATTTTGCTTCCAAAATGTCATCTAAGAGGTTTGAGTTAAACCGTCCAAAAATGTCTGATTTGATATCGGTGATAATTCAGAAAAACTTATAATTTTATAATCTAAGGCACAATTAATCAGCATCGCCTGCAGTTTGACTATCAACTCAATCGGTGGATTTAATAGAATTGCTAAGCTCTATAAAACTGTAGAGAATTTCGAGTTGATGACAAACATACATGTAGGTCTCAAACTTGCGTGTTTCCAGCAAACCTCCTACAAAGAAGACTAGAACCAATGGGGCCAGCGGATCTTCTATGCTCGATCTCAATATGGTCGTTGATAACATTGTAAATGAGGGGGGGGGGTGAGGGATATGACCCTAAACACCTGGGTTTATCCCCCAGTAAACCCCATTTTACTCACAGTGATAGCCTCTGTTGGCAAAAACGATTTAAATTTTAATCACGTGTTTTTAAAATAGGTCATCATTTTATTGTAAACTGGAAAAATGAAATTAATGAAAAAGCTAGGTAAATAATCTAAACTTACGATGCCTTTTAAGCACAGCCGTGTCCTTTTCAAAATCATGCATATTTGCCCAATTTTGTATCAGCGTTTTTGCCCTCACCTTCTCAATAAAATTTTCTTAACGAGTCCCTTAACTCAGCAATGCCACATGTACTAAGAGGGGTTCATATTTTATCTAAACATTTCACTGCGTTCAATTTTAAATAACCATAGTAGGAGCACGGTATTATTGATAGGTATTATTAATTTGGCGATCATATTGCTGCCTTGAAATTCAGAGACAACTAAGATCTGCATGAGTGATTGCTGATCTCTCTGATCTGAAGCAAACTGTTTTCTCTTGTTGACAACGGCACTAATCGATGTAGACTGTAAAGGAATTTTAGAATTTGAAATTTGAAGAATTTCACAAGAATGCAGCAAAAAATATACAATTAAGATTTAACTTCAAGTTCGACGCAATTGGTCATTTTACGCCATCTTCTAAATGGTGTTCTGCTATGCAAAGGCTATATCGATTACTGAACCTATCAGGTACATTGTAGCTTGTTCACAGGCTACCTCTGGCTATCATAGATTAGCTAGAATAAGAGACCAGCTTGCTAATTACTGAACTTATTACTGAACTTATCAGCCAGTGATAGCTGCTTGTCAATTTCTGTAAATCAGAAATCGCTCTTGTTAGAGATGTTTAAAAAGAAATATATAACAGCACTAACTTCGAACCACTAGAGTGCATTTGTAAATTCACAGCATTAAAAGAACCCCTTCCAGCTTTCTCGCCATACTGTAGAAATTTGAAACACATATGATATAATAGAGAGTCATTTGGTGGGTCCTGCCTAGCATCCCTCCAGTCTCAATCAGGGACTGGCTGTACTGGAGAGTAATGGAAGCCGCGGAGCGAGAGATATGTGTTTGTACTTGTTGATGGACTGAGAGAGTGGACCAGTATATTGAGCATGAGTGGACTTCATGGAAATTCTATTGAGCATGAATGGACATCGTGGATCTTATATTAAGCTTGAGTGAACATATTGGATGTTATATTAAGCATGAATGGATATCGTGGATGTTATATTAAGTATGAATGGACATCGTGGATGTTATATTAAGCCTGTGTGGACATCGTGGATGTTACATTGAGCATGAGTGGACATCGTGAATATTATATTAAACATGAGTGGATAGTGTGGATGTTATATTGAGCGAAGCAGCGTCTTTCTACATTATTCAGCCAACGTTATAAAGAAATAACAACACTTCTTATTGTTTCCTTTCATGCTTTTCAATAGTACTACATCTACCAATCAGTTCCTTTTTAAGAATGCGTTATCTTTACCTATCTTTTAATGTATTATTTAAAGTGAGACAAATGAGACTTCGGAGGTGGCTTCTCAGGGTCTTCTTAGAACTAATCGACTCCTGCGTCACTTGCAGTGGCTGGTTGGTATATTCTACAGTGATCTCGACAGAATACTAACAGTAGACCTAGAAGCGCTTAAATATTAGTTGATGAATAATTTGACAAAATCAAGAAAAGCAGCCTAAATTCTGCAAATATTTATTTACTAAGGAATTTTCGTATAATGCATATAATCACTTGGTTTTGCATTTTCCTTTCATTGACTGCATTAAAACGGTTTCTCTCTCTTAGTGCATTGCCTACTGGCAGGTCCATGGTACCTAACGCCTCCACTCTTCTCTGTCTTCCGCCTTCCTCTTCATTTCCACATATGAGTGGGTCTTTAAATCATCTAACATAACTAATCTCGGCCTGCCGCTGCCTCTTTTTCCTTCCATTCTACCTTCTATGACCTCTTTTAATAGACCTTCCCCCCTTAGAATGTGTCCTATCCATCTCTTTTTCCTATTTCTTAATACATTTATCAACTGTCTATCTGTGCCAACTCTCTCCAGGACTTCCTCATTTGTAACATTTTGAGTCCAGCTAATCCTCTCCATTCTTCTCCAAATCCACATTTCCAATGCCTCCAGTTTCCTAATATCTTCCTTTCTTAAGGTCCATGTTTCACATCCATATAATAGTGTGGTCCAAACCACAGTTTTCACTATCTTTATCTTTGTGTCTTTCTTTACTTTTAGTTCTTTTCTACCATCAAATGCCGCTAAAATAGGTTTATGGCTCAAATATTGCGAATTACAGATAATTATACAAATTATATAGCCCTCGTTTGATTTAGTTATAGTTTTGCTTGGTTTGGTTTTAGCATTCGTTTAGTTTTCTGTGAATTTGGATGGGGAGATTATTCTAGGCAACCTAAGACTTTAACCAATATCATATGTTTAACAAGCACATAGAGCTACAAGATTATAAAGCTAATGCTAACTTCAGTTTCCTCAGTCGAAAGCGATGTCAGTGACGGACGAGCCCAGGATTTAAACCCCGCACACACCGATACCATAATACCACCATCGCCATTGGCTCCAGCGGAAAAATAAAGCAAAAGTATTAAATATAATTGTTATTGAAATTCAGCTACGAAGTCAATAACTTCTCCAATGACGCCAACCAGAATGCTGTAGGACTGAACATCATTTGTGTGCGGCCTCACATGCCTTGGTTATGAAGACAGACGTTAATTAAGTAAAGATGGAAATTGAGGCGGAAGTTTCACGATGGAAGGAGGGGTAGATAGTCCATGCTGGGTGGAGAATTTTTATCAGACGCTTCCGGTTGGCTGATGTCTCTATTGAGAATTACTTCCCAAGCAGGCAGACTTACATCAGAACAAGATGTTAATGTTAAGAATATCCACTTTGCTCTAATCTAGTTCCGATAAAAGACTGTATTGGTGGCTTGCTTGAATGATATTCATGAGGTCCTTGGTTTAAAAGCTGGTAAAGCTAAGGTTAATGTCAGTTTCCTCACTCGAAAGCGATGTCAATGACGGGCGAGCCCAGGATTGGAACCCCGCACCTACTGATCCGCGGTCGAAGGTCATTGGTTTGACTTTCAACAGATAGTCTCTGAAGTATGCACTATTATGACTTGACAGCCGGCGTTAAACTGACCTTTATTATATTCATTAGTGCACAGTCAGAAGTAAGAAGTTTGCAAAAGAGAACACAGAGGATAGGATTGAGCCCTAGCCAGATGAAGGTAGCAAAATAGTTGGATGGAAATGCACTGCCTAGTAGCAGGTTCAAGGTACATATTCATACTCAAAGTTTGTTTTCTCGCTCCATAAGAGCACTCCTTAGATCAACACGTTAATCCGTTCACAAAGTCTACGCTTTATCCATACCCTATTTAGCCAATAACTTGGGTAAAATATGGCTTCTGAGGTGGTTTCCTGTTGACTTCCACAGTTAGAAGGATTAATTACCGTTTAATCCTGTGGGAATATATTTCATGGTGAGGTGGTTTCCCTCTTGCCATCCTTAGCTCCTGCCTTAGTCGCCTCTTACGTATACGCAGCTGATTGTTTGCGGTTGCCCAATTCTGCAGTGGTCCAAACACACCCGAGCACAATACGGGGACCGAGCACAACACGGGGATATATATACATATAGACGATGATATATATTATATATATATATATTTAACGAGAGAGAGAGAGAGAGAGAGAGAGCAGGAAAAACATAGAGTGAGAGAAAGAAGAGAGAGATTAAGAATAAAATGAAAGAGAATGGGATTAAGAGAAGAAATTACAATGAGAGCGAAGAACATTTATGGGGAACAGCAAGAGAGAGAGAGAGAGAGAGAGAGAGAGATAGAGAGAGAGAGAGAGTATAAGAGAGAGAGAGAAAGAAAGATAGAGTAGACCTATGAGAGAGAGAGGGAGAGAGAATTCTACTCTCTTTTCGATTGCGTTATAGGCATGTCGCTGTAAATCCTGTTCTTTAGTCTGGGAACGACAATGAGGCAATGAATCGCTGCATCATGATAAGCCCGATCTGACAGCTAACTTCTTCCTCGACCCAGTCTGCTTGCGTCCCAGGTGAGCTCTTATTTTCTTTCCTTCTTTCTCTTCACTCCTTCCTCTCTCTCTCTCTCTCTCCCTCTCTTCTCTTTTTATCTCTTTGCTCTGGGCCTCTGTCTCCCTTCTCTCTTTCACCTTCTCTCTTTGAAACTCATTTCTTAGGTTCTGCTAGGCTTATATCTTACTATAAGTTTGTCTGTGATTCTTTAAATAGTGCTACATCCGCAGCTATACTATGCATGAAATCTTTATGTTTTTTAATTCTACTGTCAGAGCTGGAATTATATTGATAATTTATAAGAGGATGATGGAAGAGAAAATATGAAAATAGGGGCCTAAATTCGTGGGATAAATATCTTTGCGAAATACATGTATCGATGTGAAATATTTATACGGATTTGAACCCCTCACCTGTCGATCCGCTCTCGGAAACCTAACTCATAAGACCAACAGGTCAGCCAGCGATCGCATCTTAAAAATCGTTTCAGATGTTTGCTAATACCTTTTTCTACTCTGTAGGCCTACTGCTTTGTCTGCCTTGTCTGCCATAAGTTAAGGCACTATACTCGAAAATCGCACTCCTCTCTCTCTCTTTCTCCCTCTTTCTCTCTGACTTCTTTAGTCTGTGCAAATATATTTAATTTGATTCTTTATTCCTCAGTCCTTACTTAATCTTTCATTAACACAATTACTTAAGACCGTTCTTATCTTGTATCTTACACTGTACACAATTTAAAAAAAAAGTATATATCGTACGGTAACTGTTAAACTGTTAGCATACATTTGAGTTCTAAAAATTAAACATACATTTGAGTTCTAAAAATGATAGTATTGTAACACTATGATGCAACTTGAATTGCATTTTTGAACTTTCGTTTGCTTTACGATTTGACGGGAAAAAATTAATTCAACCACTAATGACATGTGGCAGCCATAGCTGTCATTGTCTACTAAAATTTCTATTAAAATCATTTTTATTAGCCTAAATGTTGCGTAATATTATAATAATTATTGGATTTTTAAAATTTTTTTCCATTCTTTCTTCCCTTTCTCTCTCTCTTTCTCTCTCTCTCAGTCGCTCTTTCTCTTTCTCTCACTCACTCTCTCTCTCTCTCTCTCTCTCTCTCTCTCTCTATCTATCTATCTATCTCTATCTCTCTCTTTCTCCAACTTGCAATCTCTTTGCCATCCCGTATCGGTATTGACTGAGGAGTGAAAGCACACAGTCGCATGCATGCTAATGACCAGCCAGTACTCTACAAGGACATCGCGGATGCAGTATTTAATTACATGCTCGGATTACGCGTAATTTTAACACCTAATAATTTATCATACTATTGTTTATAATTTAATGTCTAATTAAGTAATTACGTAAAATAACAAAAAATAAAAAATAATGAAGTTTAGAATGTTTTACTCATTAAGTATATTAAGCTGTTAAGCCGATGTTGAGGCCAGTTTTAACTCTCAAAAGCGATATAAGTGACAGGCGAGCCCAGTATTTGAACTCACATATATTGATCCGCTGATGGATATCTTAGCGACGTCGCTACTGGATCCATCTAGTAGACATTTAGACACTGTATAGTAAGTGATCCTGATAAAGTATAGGCTGAAGGAGTATTGTGCAGTTGTTTATTGGAAGTCTTCGAAATCTATTTGGTAATCTAATGGATATCAATTAACAGCTTTAAAATGAGGCATTGTGTTCTTTCAGTACATTTCAGATTAATTTTATACTATTTTAAGAGTCCAAATATTAATTTTAGCAAATGAGTACCATGATATCCTGCTTCAGAATAAATTAAAGAAGCAAGGAGTGTGTAGATAATGAGAGTGAAAACCTTGGTTTGTATCACGCTGTTGCATGGATGTGAAACATGGACCTTAGGGAAGGAAGATATTAGGAAACTAGAGGCATGGGAACTGTGGATATGGAGAAGAATGGAAAGGATTAGCTGGACTCAAAAGGATACAAATGAGGAAGTTCTGAAGAGAGTTGGTACAGATAGACAGTTGATAAATGTATTAAGAAATAGAAAGAAGAGTTGGATATGATATGTTCTAAGGGGGGAAGGTCTATTAAAAGAGGTCATAGACGGTAGAATGGAAGCAAAAAGAGGCAGAGGCAGGCCGAGATTAGGTATATTCGATGATTTAAAGACCCACTCATATGTGGACACGAAGAGGAAGGCGGAAGACACATAAGAGTGGAGGCGTTATATACCATGGACCTGCCAGTAGGCAGTGCACTAAGAGAGAGAGAGAGAGAAAGAGAGAGAGAAAGAGAGAGAGAGAGAGGATTGTGTAGAAAATTAGTAACATCTATTGATTTATAAAAAAATATCGAAAAATATCTCAAGTAAAATTGTTAGTTACTTAATATGAGTAAGAATCTGACGTGCTGATGGGTTTTGCGCTTTATTGTTATACAAGGGCAAGTGATAATTTATAGGCCTTTTGACTGAAAGTATCGGATACAGAATAGTTCTGATGGATATCTGTATTAAATGGGTTGTAGTTCCAGAGTTTAAGTAATTTTAATTCATAAACTAGATCACTATAATTTAGCTTATAATTTTATAAAGCTTAGTTTTTAAACTATACAACTAATCATTTAACATCAAATGTAGTCAATTTTGTGTTTTAAATTGAGAAAGTAAGGTTTGACAAGTGTTTGGTGCAAATTTAAGGACATATTAGAAATACGCAGGATTTTATTACCCTTTATTAACGGGGAAAATGGCCTCCGGTTTAATTTGCCCAGCACGGGACTGCGGCTACGTCAGGGTTCATTCCCACTAGAAATACTTTCGTAGAGTGTAAACAATAATTGTTAATAGAGGGTTTTTAAATTGGGTGAATTTTGTAATCTCTCTTCTCACCAATGAGCACGTAATTGATCAAATTCAATACCTTGAATCCTTTGAAAAACGACCATGGCTTGCTAATTATATATTAATATTATCAATTGTAATAGAGCTTGACACTTGTTATGTTATGTACTTTTTAACACAATTTTGTTTTCCATCAATTTCTAAGTCGGTTTAAATTAAATGTAGCTTCTAGCACCAAAACAACACGAATAGGATTGAATAGAATCTTTTGTAGAATTTCGCTCAGGATTAATATATTAATGGTTGATTTTAAGTAATGCACAACTAGACATTCGTTATAATACAATTTTTATTTATAAGCCCTTTCAATATTTTAAGGTAACTTATTGGAATTTCCGGCTGAGTTTTTCGGTAGTTAATTAAAGACATACTTTACCTATGGACTGATTTTCTGGATTTTTTAATTTACATCGTTTTTGAAACTCATTTTTTCTCACTGGCCTGAATTTGTCTCCATAGTACTAGATGTTGTCATTGATGACAGTAATACTTTAATTGTAGCTGCTATTATTATTAAGAAAGAAATGCTTCCAGAAAGCTACGGTATTTGCATGCAACACCCTTACCGGCTTGTTCTGATGCTAAACTTAAGGGGTTTACTGTAATACTCTCGCACAATATAGTTTGAGATAGTTTAAAATATTTACACCGATTTTTATTATCACTGAGCTGCTAAAGTTGACATTTTTGGATTTTAGAACCAAATAATTATTGGCGTTTCTTGAAAACTTTCTTCTCGGTTTAATAAATCTATCATTATACTGAATTGATGCACAAAAAAGTTGGCTTCGCCAAGTCATTTTAATTAGGCTTCATTGCACGATTCGAATCTATGAATCAGACATCACAGATTCTGTAAAAAGAAGACAAAATTGATGTTATATTCTATGCTATGACAGTTGTTTGTCACTATAACTTTTGCTCTACACTTGATATATTGCTAATATTAACAAAAGCTCGAAGTCTTCTGCATTATTACAGCTTTGACTCTAGGCAGACTGGGAAGAAAATGCATAAACATTCCGTATCGATAACTAAACCTGCTATATAGATAACTGAGTTCTGATCTGTGTTCTGATTGATCTGAAATTTGAATCCGAGTGTTTCCAGAAACTCCATGTTTGGCGCGCATCACGTAGGCTTACTTCTCCTGCGCATAATTAATTCTAGGTCATTTGTCAATGAAATGATAATTTGATTTCTCAAAGTTCTCTTGAATAAGATGATAACTTTTTGACCCTTAGGATGTCTTTAATTGACTATCGAGCCATTTAAATTTACCAGAAATCTCAGTGTCTTTGTTGTTAATATTATTTCCACCTTGCAATTCAACTTAGATAATATGCTTCTCTATTCTAAACGATCAAATTCATGATTTAAATGTTGCCTGGAACAGTGTTTATAGAAAGCTATTTAACTATCATAAATGGGAATCTGTTAAGCCAATTATGATAGGGTTGGGTAAGTTGGATTTTAAGCACATTAGAGTTAAACTTATGTTTAATTTCTTTAGAAGCAGCCTAAATAGATTCAGTATAAATATAATTTTAAAGCATTTTGTAATTAGATATGTGTTGAGGGATTTAGATAAAATGTGTCATTGTTTTAGATTGCCTATAAATTGTTCGATGGTGCTAGACAATAGAGTGTCTTATGGTAGAAGCGTGTATTTAATTTACGAAGCTTTTAATGCTATTGCTGGTATTAGCAGGAATTCTAGTTAAGTTTCTAGTATTTCATTTTTGATTGTTTTATGATCCTATGTTTTTGTGTGTATGTGTGTGTATATATTTATATGTGATGCTTCTTGATCCTGTCTGTTTTTGACGAATAAAGAAACGAACATTCTGCAATCTTTGAAATATTTTAATTCAGATAGAAATTTATGTGTCTAATTAACGATCTTTATCTCTCTTCTCTTAAGATATCTGTACAAAGTGTCGCAAAAGTATGCAATGAATTGTTATCAGTTATGAAACAGATAACAAACGAGATTAGCAAACGAACGCATTCATTTATCAAGAAAATAGAAATTACACATTTCAAACATTAAGGGTTACAACGTTCAAAATGAAATCCTGCTGGTGGATTGGAAGACAGACATGGTGGGCCCTCTTTTGTGAAAGAATTAACTTCTTGAATACTAGAGATATACAAAGAGAGAGAGAGAGAGAGAGAGATAGATAAGTGCTTACCTTGGATTCTATCTATTACGATTCTGCGGTCTAGATATTTAGCAGTAGGCCTACCTGCATATCGCTCAACAACTCAATTCTGCAAGTGTCCCACTCGAGACAGGGTCCATGATAGAGTAATCCGGAAGTGGATTTCAGTGTGACGAAAATCCACAGAGATCCGGTTACTTCCTCTTGTAGCAAATCCTGTTGATGAGTTACATGTAGAGGTTTTCCATTAACTCTGTCTTCATGTTGACCTACTTCTATGAAGTCTTAGATAATTTTTATTTTAGATGACAATAGAACTTTAAAATCTAATATTATTTATTTATTGTACGGGTTGGATGGCCGAATGGATAGTATACTTGCCTGAGGAGCCGGTAGCCTTTAGTTCAAATACTTGGCGAAAACGACAAGATAAACATATTGTAATAATTGTAATCCTTTAGCAAGTGTTAAGCATTAATGCTTAAAATATCATTGAAAGTGAAGTATGCTGCTCTATTCAGTTGTCTAAACGAGGCTTTTGCTGTAATTCATCGATTTTTGAAAGTTTAAAAATACATGTAGACTATCTACTAAATATAACTACTATTATTTATTTAGTAGTTTACTTTTATTTTTTTATTTAACACATTACTTATTATTTATTTGTGTGTTAGCATTGTTAAGTATTCACACTATTCGATATTCCATTTGGTTGTGACGTTACTAATACTAGACCAATGTTCGCTTCGTCGTCCAATTGTCTCTAAACTCATAATCTACAATATCGTCAATCTATGCATGAATAGTTTTAGTATGCTAGTTTATTTCAATGATATCTGCCCGAAGCAGAAATCATACACAATAATAATGGTTAATAAATATCTGCTCAAAACAATACAGTTCATTGCAATAAATTAATGAAGTGATATAATTAGAATAATATTATAGAATAATTGATGAAATGAGATACTAACATGTATTTATGTAGAGCCTAGTAGGGGCCTACAGCTCAAATTGCCGCCGTTGTTCTAAATAAACCGTGTTTAATTAAATTAGTAAACACTACGGCAAATATACATACAATGTAGATGTTATTTTTGAAAGCTTTCGAAAAGAAGTTAAATACACCTTAGATTTATTTTTTATTGATTTATTTATTATACATTACACTAATTTACTGTTTATTCAACCATCTCTCGCACGATGTTTCGATTTGTGTTGACAAAATGTAATCAAATAGCTAAAATTACAACTTTGAGATTCTAGTTTAGGAGATGTAACGCTTAGAAGAGTTCTTTGAGATCAGTAGTTTGTCTTTCATGTTTGTTCATGTATTTTTATATTTATACTGTACAACATAATACCTATGGTATTTGTATTTTACTTTCTTTATTTTTCAAAAAAATTGATAAGCTTTCATTTGCAGTAGGTTCTATACATCCGATTGAATCTCAAGTACGACAGGTATTAGCTTAGATTGCGGTTATGCGTGTTGAAGGCTGTAACTCTGGACCTTCGCGCAGTTTCGCTGATTAATTTAAGAAGATATTAGAGACGCTGCGCCAGAGAGCAGTGGGAGTATGTCAGAGGTTTCATTCATGACAGCGAGCGCTGTCGGCTGATGTCCTCTTTTATACAATGGGCACCAGAGCGGCTAGTGATTATACAGTGAAATATAACTTAACGTTGATGTAATGTAGTTTAAGCATAGACAGGTGCAATGACCTACTGTAACTGTTCTGGAGAATAACTGAGGCATCCCCGAATATGTGTAATGATATAATGAAAGACTAAAATGATACACGCAGCGAAATTCCTCTCTCGCTCAATAATATCATGCAAATGACAGGGTCTCGGTATATATGTACAGTATACTATAATTTTCCTATCGCAGTACGCTTTCACGCTCTCGATGTTAAATAATAAGATAACGTCAACTCGCATAGTTCATTACTGGACTATAATGTGGATGTTAATTGTAGGCTAATTAATTTGTTGTAACTGTTTAAGGAGATAATATTGCCTCTTATTACTCCCGCAGTAGGCCTATATGTTTATTATATTCTGCTGTGGTCTGCGCAATGTATAGCAGATGAATTCAATGAGAGTCGACTAATTAACTGAATTGAATTATTAATTATAGGCCCGATTCACTTATTGTATATTACATGATAATTCTATCAATATACCCGGACATGTATATATATATAAATATATATGAGTATATATATATATATATATATATATATATATATATATATATGAGTAAATTTATGCGTATATACAGTATATATATATATATATATATATATATGAGTAAATTTATGCGTATATACAGTATATATATATATATATATATATATATATATATATATATATATATATGTATACGTATATATATATATATATATATATATATATATATATATATATATGTAAGCCTACTTAGGCGTACGTCCCTGACATCATCCTTGTATGAGGAAGCGGACGTTAAACCTTTATTATTACTATTCTATATATATATTATATATGTTTATTATATATGAGTATAAATATATGTTTATTATATATGAGTATATATAGTTATATATATATATATATATATATATATATATATATATATATATATATATATATATATGTATATATATGAGTGTTTAATTGGCTGTGTGTGCAGAGCTTCGGGCATGAAATTTAAAACTCCTGTTCCTATTGTAGGTTAGATTACGCGATCTTTTCAGAGAGCACAATCCTGGAGATTCCTCTAACTGTAGTGACACGGAACATTGACCAAAAGCTGCCCAAAGATTTAAACATATGGAAATATAAGTATTAGGAGTAGAAATCATCACGGAATAAGTTTACTGTGTGTCTGGCCTTGCTTTTTAATTATTTAATATTTATGTGTATGAGTTGGCTTCAGCAACGTATTTGGGTATGCATTGATTGGCGGGACGAGAGATTGACTGATGACGTCAATTGATGATGACATGTCGAGATTTATAAAACTGGAATTATAGATAAAATACAAATGAAGATAGATCGAAAACTAGAACAAATGTAAAAGTGATAATAATTATGTAACAGAATTTTGTTGAGGTTCAGAAAAAATAAAGCTAATTAATAGGTTCAGAAAAAATAAAGCTAATTAATAGGTTCAGAAAAAATAAAGCTAATTAATAGGTTCAGAAAGAGATAAAGAGTGCTAAAGAGACCGACTATGACGGAGAAATAGAGAAAAGAGAAGAAAATAGAGAAAGAGAGAAGGAAGACTTAGTGTTCCGATCAAATATACAGTATTTTGCATAGACAGAGGAGGGAGAGAATAAATAAAAAGATAAATAGATAAAAGATAAGATATAGCAAGATTTAAAGTCGCTTGTAGATGTTGAAACCGACTGTGTGTTTATGCGTGTGTGTGAGAGATATAGAGACAGAGAGAAAGAGAGAGAGAGAGAATGAGAGTGAGGGAGAGAGAAAATCATTTAGAGAGAGGGCCGTACGATTGCGGAATGAGAAGAGGAATGACTGAGAAGTCCTTGGAGAGATAAAATCTGGAAACACATGCGTTATGTTCACGCATGTGTAAGCTGACATCGACCGCAGTGCCGCTGATCCAATTTGCAAATTTGTCTTCAGACTGAAATTCTTTTTTACTCAGACTTGTTCCGGTTCTACACTTGAGGTGTCCTTCACACTGCGGGGGACAGCTGCAATGTTGCCTTGGTAGGGCTGCGCAAATGTCTGCAGTACACTGTCATGTTTCTACAGCTGCTAGAATGCTGCTGCTTGTATTGCAGCAGCGTATATTGTTTAGACTAGTCTTCTGTAATGCAGACCACTAAACCCTTGTAGCGTTTTAGTAGTGTTATAGGTTAAAATGCTGGGCTCATCCGTTGCTGATATCGCTTTCGAGAGATAAAACTGACGTTAACATCGACTTAAGAGCCATTTTTGGTGAATGGACAGCTGCTTGATCAGCTACTGTTGAATTGCTGCGGCTGATACTGCTGTGATTGGCTGCTGCTAGGTTATCTTTGCTTCGTGAACAGCTGCGGGATTGTGCAAAGCAATGACCTGACAGAGAAATAAATTTATAACATTAGAATAATTTTATGCCAACGAAAATACAATGAGTGATTAAACTTTACGCTCTTTTTCGCTGCACAAGTGGTTCTATTATTTTTAATGAATTAGCTAACTCAATTTTTTCAAGTTAATTGGAGAATGTTTAATTTAAAACGGGCAATCCTAATTGAAGGGCTACGTCTTGTGTCATTCCTAATGTTTAACACAATTATTAGCTTTGGAAATATTCTGTACATGTACCCGTATCGTTATTGTTGATTAACTATATTGCTACCATTGCCTTCCGCAGATTTTGCCTAATGGCCTATAGCGATAAATACCGTAATTTTTTATTCAAGGACACTGGAATAACTCCAGCTGATTTCTTTAACGTTTCAAACAATTTATTATCTACAATTTTTACATCGTTTGCAGTAACTTACAACGAATCTGGCAATTCCTGTTGAATACATGTAAAAATATTCAACAGTTACCCATCTGAAGAATTTTATGTACTATTCAGTTATATTATCATTCTGTTTATACTGCTATGTATTTAGGTGAATAAAGATCATATAGTCCACAACTTAATTTAATTTTTCAAGATGTGCCGGTGTAAACATAATATTTATGTGGTTTCTACTAATATAGATTACTTTGGTAATTTATAGCCTATTAATGGAGTTTCTTACTTAGTCATTATATTATCGCTAATAGAATACTATGTATTAGAGAATATGCATGTACTTATTGCTCTAAGTTCCGCTAATGTTACTATTACAATTGTATCAAAGCTACTAAACCATATCGCAACTGTTATTGAATAGGCAAGCTTTACCCAACCTAAATCACAGCTGCTGCTCTGCTCCTCAGCAGCTCTGAATTACTTTAGCTGCTGACTACTGCCGGTCCGTGATGTCATTGCATAACAGACCCCATCAGATGCCGATACTTGTAATGCCTTATTACGCGTCACTGAAACTCTTACAGCTCGTGTCAAAGCAGTAATAGTTTCTGGTGACGAGTAATTTAAATGTTCGGCGTGTGAAAGTGAACACATCGATCTAACACATCTATCTCACACATATATTTAATACATCTATCGAACACATCTATCTAACACATTTATCTAACATATCTATCTTACGTATCTATCTAACACATTCATTTAAATTTAATACATCCAATACATCTAGCTAATAGATGTGTTCTAATTTGTTTAACGCATCTAGCTACCACACATATCTAATACAACTACATGTATCTAACACGTCTATCTAATACGACTCTCTAATACTTATATCTGGGCTCGCCCGTCACTGACATCGCTTTCGAGTGAGGAAACTGACGTTAATCTTAGCTTTACCAGCTTTTATATCTAAAATATCTATCTAACAAGCCTGGCAAAAAATCAATCTAACATCTGTAATTAACAGATGTGTTAACATCTATTTAACACATCTATCTCAAGCATATATCTAATGGAAGCCGCACATTGTCAGTCTATAATACAGCATATCAGTTGATTTAAGTTCCTGTCTGTTAAATTCTACGACGACTATTAATTCGACGACTATTAAAGCAGCAGGGTTTGATTTAAGTAGTTTAAGTAGATACATGTATATAACACCTATCTATTTCCTGATTTATATCTGAATACATGCATACCTGAACTAATTCCTGGTAAATCGGAAGCAATTCGCCTTCAATATCACTGTCGATAGATGCTTTATTGCGTCATCCATCGGATAGCCTATAGATGTCATTGATTTTTTTATTAAATTTTAAACGCTCCTAGTTGCTACCTGTATTTCTCTAACTCGTTTTCTTTGATAACTATTTTTACACCACGAAGCTGTCTGTTTTAAAGAGCTTTTTAAAGCCGGAAGAAGAAGCAGTGATGTTATTACGTTTCTAAAGATAAAACTTTTAAGTGGTTTGTCTAGTGACGGAAAGCTGGCAGTCATGTAAAAGATATCAATACTGTCACTCTTACTACTGCATTCCATGACTTGTGTGAAAATATATTAGGTGACGACGAATTTCTTAGTAAAGAACCATATATATAAATAAAGAATATGTTAATCCGAAAATGCAAAAGCGAAAATATAAGCAGGTAAGAAGCAAGAATTGATTAGAATGCATAAATTTTTTATTTAGCATATTATTACTAGTGAATTATCAATTGGTTCAGAAATCTTACAGAGAAATCTTATAATGAAGCTATGACGTAATAGCTGAGTCGCTGAGCTTGTCGGTAAGTTGTCCGGCTGAAGATCAGTTGGTACAAGATTCAAATTCTGTGTTTTCCTTGTCATGAAACCTGCCCTTGAGACAAAAAAACTTGCGTAAGAAGATATCCCTTAGTCGTTGACTGACGTTAGCTTTGAACTCAGGCCACCTGCTTCTGCGACTAATATTATAATCGATAAACTCATCCTTTAGGCTATTAAAACAAATAAATGTGCATTGGGATATCGATGGAATAATTCTTGCTGCACTAAGAGAAGGGAATATAAGACCAATAAAAGAAGCCTGTTAGGAGATATGATTTAAGTGCCTTCTAGGTATAAACAATGAAAAACGATTACGCAGGATCTCCAAATGTAAAATACAAATCTTTAGCAATCGGCACCCGAGGCATTCAACGATATGTATGAGATACTCTCGATCAGGTTCTTTTTTCTAAGACGTGATTATTTATTTTTGTCCTCCTTCAAAACGTTTCATGTTTTATTGTATGATAATGTAGGAAGTCTTCAATTTCCCATTTTTAAATCGATTTGCATGTTGGCATTAAGTAAACAAAGCTTTAGCATTTATTTATCATCTAATGATGATTTCATGTAGCGAATATCCGGTATTTCATTGCTTCAAATATATTTTTAAAATGATTACATTTAACTGATTATTTGTATGGTGAGGTATGAAATTACGACGAAGCTGAAACAAGTCTTCTTGAATTCTTTAGAACTAAGTTAAATAAAATGACTTTGTTACAGGAATTATCATGCTTAAGAGAGCTACGGCAACTAGTCTATATTGTATGGTGCTCAAATACTACTTCTATGATAAATAGGCCTAGCATGTACCAATAGAAACAATTTTACATACTCTAGCAGATGACAGTAAAAGCAAAAATACATAGTATGATATTTATGGTCACATGAAGCCAGCTAAGATGCATTATTTTTTATAGAATTGAGAAATAGTTTGAGCTTGAAATTCAGAATACAAGAGAACATACATGTAAAGGTTCTACTTCTAAAGGCTGTTTCTATAATAGCAGTGTCATGACCGACGATCGGACTTCAAGAAGCTTTAAATGCTGGTATTAACGAGATGTATTTGCTTAAAAGTTTGTCTTTTGCTGTTTTCATTATTTCCAAATTTCTCAATGATAGCTATTTATCACTGCATTTGATATAGCAGATGGCTGCTACAGCGGATTTAAGAATAATCTTACAAAACTCTGGGGTTTTAATTCCATGTTGTTAGAACTCCATAAACCAATTTAATCGTCCATTCAAGTACTAACTGGGCCTGACGTCAGTTAACCTTCTTTATGGCGTCCACGTTCCACCAAGACGCTGAACCCCTATAAAAATTACTTGTTCGTTTTCATTGAAGGGTTTTCTAAAAATAAAAAATTACACGTACTAGAAGTTTTACCTTGATCCGCCTCTCTACAATCAATTTCTAAATATTTAAATCTATTTTGAAAGTTTCGACAGGTATATTTCTAGATTATTTGCTTGTAACTCTGACCGTATTTGTTTTAGAAAGAAACTGCTTCATGCCTCCTGAGTATTTACTATGCAAATGCAGTTGGTCGAATGGAGGAAGTCGCAACCAAGGTCAAGGTAGTGAGATCAATTGTCTTCTCTCATTTGACGTCACTGATTACCAATTCTAATTACGATCGGTAGACAGGATGAAATTGAATTCATACTATGATTTCCAGCTCAGTTTCGTTGCATAAAATCGAAACAAAAAATTCAAAAAAGCTTTAGCAATTATTCGTACAGGCTATAATTATATTAAAGTTATGTGTCGAATGAATTATAGTGCGCCGTTATGGTTAAGTTAATGAACTTATATGACGATCATGACATATCAATTTAAGAAAAACGATAATTTTGGATAAAATCATGCTATGTAACCGATTGAAGAAAATACCGGTTATCAGACAAGTCTGACAAAGAAAAGTCTAGGAGTACAATGTGTTGTAGCTTTAATGTGCAACAAAAGTTCAACAAAGATTTAGTGCCTGTTTTCTCAGCTGACTATGATACCGGGGTCGCTCAGCATGAAATCCATCCTAGTGGTTCGTGATGCCAAGCACTTCCTCCTCTTATTATTGTTGCTCGTAATCTTCATTCTCCTACCTCACACACGTCGCCCAGGATCCCCCTCACTGTTCCAGACTCCTCTCCGACTCTATGTCCTACTCACTCTCCTCGCCTCCACCCTCCCTCTCCACCCCTCTCGCACTGTCATCGCTCAAATCACGGGCAAATCCCTTACCTCCCCAGCAAGGACGCCCTCGATCAGTGCCTCAGAAGAATGGATTATACCTGTGGGAGATGGGGTGGATGATGTGGAAGTCCGGTCCAAGGATAGGATATCGAATGTGGGTCAAAGTGCAACAAATAGGGAGTCATACAAACAACACGTATTACGAGAAAAGTCGAGTGAGCAGGATACTCGTAGGTTGATACGTCACGCTCTCTCTGGATTAGGATTATCACCATCAAGCGTCGGCGCAGAGGAATCATCAGCGACGAAAAATATCGATACGAAAAAACCGAAATCAGACGTTTTTCACATAGCCGCCGTGATCGGCACAACTCGAAGTAACTACAAAGAGTGGGAGTTAACGTTCACGAGAGCTGTCGAGGAGGAAAATAAAAAACTGAGAGTTTATTTGCCCCGCTTGGGAGTGGAACCGATATCTATTGCTCCGCTATTTGTGGCAGGTTTTAACTTGAGTTCTAGCGCGCTACTAGTTTATACTTGTGAAGCAATACAACACAACAACATCACGGCTTTCATAGTGATAGGTGATCAGGATGTTATCAATACCGTTTCCATAGCAACCAGATATAATGGCATACCAATCATTGGATACAACGTACACAGGAACTCGTCGTCTATTAGGGTAAGCATAGTCAGAATATGTTATTTAGTCGGGTTCTGTCTAGATTCGTTTAATTTAACGAATTTATTTTCAGCAGGGTGTCAATTTACTAGTTTCGGCCTTTTGTAATGATGATTATTTTAATCTTAATTAAACTTCTGCTCATTATTAGGCCTACGTATCTTTTATAAACTTCTGCTCATTATTAGGCCTACGTATCTTTTATAAACTTCTGCTCATTATTAGGCCTACGTATCTTTTATAAACTTCTGCTCATTATTAGGCCTACGTATCTTTTATAAACTTCTGCTCATTATTAGGCCTACGTATCTTTTATAAACTTCTGCTCATTATTAGGCCTACGTATCTTTTATAAACTTCTGCTCATTATTAGGCCTACGTACCTTTTATAAACTTCTGCTCATTATTAGGCCTACGTATCTTTTATAAACTTCTGCTCATTATTAGGCCTACGTATCTTTTATAAACGGTGGTGACTTAATTCCTTAGTTCTAATCTTTACCAAATATTTATTTAATTCCCTTGCAATTTCTACATGTGCTTTCAATATACGAATGGGTCATAATAATTACAGATATGACTGATAGCAAATCGGATAATAAAGTTAGATATCTCCAAATGGAAAATTTTCAATTCCTACTGATCTGTGTTGTCAATAAATATATATGATTTAAACTGTCCTAAGACTAGTGAGTACTCTGTACAAGAGATGGGAATAGAACCGAATTGCTCATTATGGTCATGGTATCATCCTAGATACAGACTTTATCTGTTAATATTGTATAGACTTTATTTCACCAATACATGACAGATTCAAACAAATGTTTTAAAAAATGAAAGCAAACGAAAAGAAATAACACGTATTCCCATACGTGTATAGCTAATTTCTGCAAACTTAGTAATTTACAAGTGACAAACAAAAACAAATCCACGCTATTATTCATTACGATATCTGAGGTGATTTCCATCAGCTTTCGTTTCGACCGCTTTACGTCTAGGTAGCACTTGCTTCTCTCTTAAATGTTAATTTTGTATGCGTTAAATTAAAGACATTTAACGCATACTAACCTGGAAGATCTTGACTTTCTTCCGGCTAATTCAATCCTCGGCTTTAAATCTTATTCCATATCCTTTCTCCTCAATTCCTGTATTTTTTCTCTTCATTTCCAGAGACCTACACGGCTCAGTGACACGCATCCCATCGTAAACTTCTATTCACTAGTGCTGCCCGCCTACCAATCTCCTTCCCTTCCGTATATCAGTGAATTGTTCCCTCCATTATTCCCTTCCTGTCTAGATTATAATCTCCGCTGAAGGAATGGCGGATTCTGACTGGATCAAAGGGATACATTGAAGTACCTTCATGGATAAAGTAATTTCCAAAATTATCTTACATTTTCCGTTAAATAAAAGTCGTTATAGTTTATAAAATACATTTGAATTTTAAGTTCACGAGAGGGAGGGTTAGAGCCCCTCTCTTCCTGTAATGGTTCTACTACTGAAGGGCTCTTCATACTATCAGCTCTCCTGCATTGTATTCACTTGGATGCGCGGTGCAAACTGTAGAATTTACAGAAATAGATTTCAAAGAACTGTGCCTAGTGAATCATGTTCATATACAAAGATCTTAAATCTATTTATTCATTACACAGACCAGATGGCTGAACAAACGGAAAAATGTAACATATTATCTTCTTTTCCAATTGGAAAAGTTATTTACCTAAAAACACGTTTATTTATTGATTATTAATGTGATGCTGATTTCGTTATATATTTATCCTTCGACGGATTTTACTTTTTGAACGGCTCATGGAAACATTTGCCATACTTTTGGGACTAATTTATTGTTCTCACATAATTTATGAGAGAACACGGAGAAAAATATTGATGATACTGTGCTAGTATAGGGCAGCTAAAGTAGATGAAGAAGTAAAGATTAGTTGTATTGTTATTTATATTAGTTGTATTGATACGAAGTCCAATTGTTCTAATTAATGAAAGGAATAGCAGAGATTTGAGCGACACGGTAACAGTAACGAGAAGGTGCTTAGAGAATGAGATATCTAATTCATTACCCAGGTCAAGGTTAACTCTGTCTTCAGAATTACACTAGGTCTCTTTACCTTCTAGTGCACTGCCTACAGGCAGGTCTATGGCATGTAAAACCTCCACTATTTTCTGTCTTAAGATTGATACTGGTTCAACTATTCATTATTAACTTCTCCTCAGCACATTTCTCTTGCAGATTGGTCTGGGTAAATTGATCTGTAGTTATGTGTGCTGTGGGGACGTCACTGATATCTTCCCTGGTTGAGGAAACGGAAGTTGGACCTTTATTATTATTATTAAATAAATATTTCACTAATTTAAATAAGGAGATGGACGATTCGTCATACAGAGTCACCGGCGATTTATTAATAACAAGAGAGTGCAGTGTTTAAAGCATTAGACATTAGGCCTAACTCAGCGTTCAGACCAAGTTTAAGGCTTAATAATAAGTAATAAGAAAATTATGAAATGCACTAACGTATTGAGAGTTACTAAACGTAATATCTTATTAATTCTTTTCTATGCTTCGTGATTGGCTGGTTTATTTATCGAGACATCAGGTTGCTCGTATCTCTATAAATTCGTTTACATGTATCTGTGGATATCGTTAGCATGGAGGTTGCGACTGCTGGAGTCATTTTTCACAATCAATCACAGAATCAATCAATCTGCTTAGACTAGCGGCCGCTAATGAATGACTAGAGCCACAGTGTACGCGCATGAAAAATATCATAAATCAACTCCACTAATAACAGCAATACAGATGTGATAGATTCGTTCATAGCATCCTATAACCATGTGCTATATAAAGATCCTGAAATCCTGAAGTCCAACTGACGAAAACTGCAAAAACTGCAAGTGTACAAAGAGACAACTTATTAGGCTAAAAATGAAAAGCAGAGAACGACTTTAATTCAAGGTACCAGAATAGTAGATTTCTAAGGTTTTTAACTTGAAGAAATCGTTTTACTTTGGTTGCATCATTTATCTAACTGGGGAACTTTGCATTCGTAGTTCATGCGAAGACGTAATAGTGGAGCAAGGAGACATTAGAATAACTTTTAAGTTTCGATAAGTTACTTCTGGATGATTTTCAAAGTCAAAATATATTGCCGTTCTTTGAAACTGAATCTAGATATATCATAAATATGATCTAGATATATCATAAATATGATCTAGATATATCATAAAAATGATCTAGATATATCATAAATATGATCTAGATATATCATAAATATGATCTAGATATATCTTAAATATGATCTAGATATATCATAAATATGATCTAGATATATCATAAATATGATCTAGATATATCATAAATATGAACTAGATAAACATGTATCATAAAGAGAATCTAAGTATATATTGAAGAAGATCTAAGCATATGATAAAGAGGATGTAGGCATATAATAAATATGATCAGGGTAAATCATAGGGTAGATCTAGATATATAATAAAGATGATGAAGGTATATCATACAGAAGATCTAAGTATATCATAAAGATTATCTAAATATGTACTAATGAAGATCTAGATATACCATAAAGTATAACTAAGTATATCATAAAGAGTATCTAGGCATATCATTGAGAGGTTCTAGATATATCATTGAGAGGTTCTAGATATATCATTGAGAGGATTTAGATATATCATAAAGAGGATCTAGATATATCATTGAGAGGATCTAGATATATCATAAAGAGGATCTAGATATACCATAAAGAGGATCTAGATATATCATTGAGAGGATCTAGCTATATCATTGAGAGGATCTAGCTATATCATTGAGAGGATCTAGATATATCATTGAGAGGATCTAGATATATCATTGAGAGGATCTAGATATATCATTGAGAGGATCATAACATTGAGGGGCTGGATGTAGAACAATTGGTTGTCGGAGGAAGGCGGGATTTGGCGCTCTATATTAAGCTGCGTCGCGTCAAAGAGCGAAGTTAAGCAACGTCGGGCCCGGTTAGTATATGGATGGGTGACTACCTTGGAAGACCGAGTTTTGACAGCCTTGAATGAAATAAAATACCTAATAAAAATCACTAATAACCATGGAGAGAGAAGAGGAACTAACTAATAACTACACTATGAACAAGCATGTAGCACATGCGGTTGTTGTATGTGAAATCATAGGAACAAAAAGTATAAAAGTAAAGAAACTGTGCTAGTAGGCAATGACTGGTACAGCTTTTCGAATTATTTTTCACGCGTATGTTTATTGGGGTAAGTTAAAAGGCCGAAAATGCTGTTGTCTTAACTTCGCAATTATTTAATATGTCTTTTACACACACACACACACACACACACACACACACACACACACACACACACACATATATATATATATAATTTCTAATTAATATTTGTAATATAATATAGCTAATAGACCCTATAGTTAAACCTCAGGTACCAGATAAAACTAAACAATGGAAAATTTATCGAAACTGAACAAATTGGCCATTGGAAAGCTTACATGCAAGAAAGTTATTTACCATTGATAAAAATCGTTTAATGTTTAGAGTAAGAAAAGAAAGTAGTTAATAAAAAATACTTCAAACTTACGATCGACTCGAACTACATTCTTTTCCAGCACAAATATGAGATATTCTATTTTACTTGAAGATGCGCTGAAATGCCACTACTATTTAATATTGTATGGTAACTATGATCTATATTCGAATGTGCATAAAGCTTTGAATTACTGAGCTAACTCGATATACAGTGCAGTGCACTTAGTTTTGAATCGTGTTGAAAACCTTCACATTCATGTCATCGATTTTAATGAATTCTTTTGAAAAATTCCATTAAGGTCTGTGACACTATAAAACGGACGGCGATCGTTCTACCAAATAGAGAAAACCCCTTTAGCGTAGATTGGCGCCCATCTCATCTGCTGTAGAAATAAAGAGATTGAAAGGTTAGTTTGCCGTTCGTGCGCTGAGAAACAAAACTAGTGGCAATTTACTCGGTGACGGGGCTATGGTTCCATGAACCGACACGATCCTATATCGATCCCCTCCCTGACTCGGAAACCTCCCCCACCGAGGTTTCATTGGCCCCCCTGATGGCGTTGTCATGACGACAATGAAATGGTCCGCAACCGAGCCAGTGCAGCGACATTCCGGAAGAGCCGAGATGAAATAAGACAAACGTGGAGAAAATAGGAGAGAGAGAGAGAGAGAGAGGGAGTGAATGAAGGAGAGTGAGAAAGGTTAAGAGAAGGAGATATATATAAGTAAAAGATAAAGATTTAGAAAGAACACGAATAGAGAGAGTGAGACAGATTGAGAGCGAGAGAGAGAGCGGAAGAAAGAGAGAGAGAGAGAAAGAAAGAGAGAGAGAGAGAGCTAGCGAAAATGAAAGGTGAACCGAATACGAGAGATTCATATTAGAGAATTTCGTGACAAATATTCAACAAGCCTCCAAGAAGGAACGAAATGCTGAAAAACTCTGCAAAATGTAACAATATAATTATTTATAATCAATTAGTTAGCTATATAAAAGTACTGGGAATGTAAAGGTCACAGAACGAACCAGTTCGCGTGAGAGTAAATTGCACAGATGTACAGAATTAAGCGAAATAAAATTAATAATGAGTTTAATAAGACTAATACATAATAGGTCAGGAACAGCAATGCTACGTGGGGCTGATAGTGGGGACAAATTATGTTGGGTCTTTAGAAGAGCAATGTGCCTAAGGTTTATCCCGAGTCTACACTGTAACACGTACTATGTATGTTGATGTTTCGTAATGTAACGCTGTACTATGCAAATAGAATGACAAAGAACATAATAGTTATATTTATGAAATCTTTTAAAATCTAAACTTGCATCTGTTTGTTAGCATATATTTTTATTAGGCTACAGCCTTTATTCAGATTGTGATATTCTGTCTCGTACGCTGGTTTTAAAAATTGGGAAGCAAGAACTTACACTATCGTTCGTACAGTTTTTAGCTCTAATGTCTCAGAAAGGGCATCAGGATGTAATTTGTCGCTAGGTACTCTGTCACATTTCTAAATCACTACATAGGCCAGTGATGGGGTCAAAGGTCAACAGACCTACCATCATCAATATAAGAGTCAATTCCCAGCAACTCGTTTCAGGAAGACCCCCCCCCCCTTATTTGAATGTTTAGCAATTTCTCACTTTCTGTTTCTTCTGATGTTGCAGATACAAGATTTTGTTTGACTGTCGAATTTCTTTCAACCTTTTCAAATGGAATGAATTTCGGAATATTTAAGTTAGCGTCAACATACTTTTTTTTACCGAAGATCGGAGATTTGAATCAATTTTTATTTGTATTATTTTTTGGTTTGCATGCAGCTAATTTTGTTTTTATTACTTATTATTTTTTGTATACATAACAATGTTTATTTTATTCATGTTATTTTATTCTTTTATATTTTTAATTGGGTTTGTTTGAAGCATATCGTTTTGCATATCACGATGCGTGTTCATTGTGGATACTTTTTTCTAACTGCTTCGAAAAGCATAACTGATGTACGCTAGCGGTGTATGCGGTTGTTGCTGCCCCTGCATTAACTAATTTACCAAATATCAATCTAGGCTTAAAATCGTACATGGTCAACTTTCTGAGAATACCATAACATTTTCCTTACGTCGTAACTTAGTATGCGTTATAATTACTTCAAAAAATGCACGTAAGGGCAGATTTTTATTTGTCTTCTCTTGCATTCATGCTAATAAAAACAAATGCAACGTTGTTCCAGTTTAAGCTCTCGATAATATCAATGACGGTTTAGGAGAAGCCAATCACCAATTAAGATTTATCAGCCAATCACATATTGAGATTTATCAGCCAATCAAATATTGAGATTTATGAGCCAATCAAATATTGAGATATATAATCCAATCACATATTAAGATTTATCAGCCAATCACGCATTAAGAAATATCAGCCAAAAAGTCAAAGTCAACTAGTCAGTGGCTCAGTCGCGTGTTATAGTATATGATGTCATTGCACTTGAATTAATCCATAGGTATTAATACATGAGTAGAAACAGTTGTACCTGCTTATGAAATCTAATTCATGTCGTGTGGTATAATAATCTAATTATGACATATTAGGAAAACTCGCAATGAAAATGTATTACGATAGGCTGCTTTTGTGCACTCGTAATGAAATATGTTACAGACGGCAGTACACTACTCATATTTCTGCATATTGATGAAACCATATAATAGCTTACAGGAAAGCTATAAATGCAAGCTATTCTATGGTGTGTTTAGCATTTATAGTCTAAGAAAATATATTGCGCTTATTCCATCTCTCTGTCTGAACGGGATTCTATTAGTCAATCAGGCACGAGAATATAAATGTATTATCATTAGCAAGAGATAATGTTAGCAGCTACTCAGTCATTTGGTGTTTACATGTATAAGCTTGTAGCTGAGACATGCAACGCTCCAGTTCACCCATCGATACCTGGCGAACTAGATTTTGATTTAAACATCTAGGATGATTGTGACTAGATGATTGGTAACTAGGTGATTAGTAACTAGGTGATTGGTAACTAGGTGATTGGTAACTAGGTGATGGTAACTAGGTGATTGGTAACTAGGTGATTGGTAACTAGGTGATTGGTAACTAGGTGATGGTAACTAGGTGATTGGTAACTAGGTGATTTGTAACTAGGTGATTGGTAACTAGGTGATTGGTAACTAGGTGATGGTAACTAGGTGCTCAACTACCTGTAGATATTGTGTCATGCACTCTTTTTGACGATCTAGCATGTGCATGTATTAGTTTGCATGATCTGTATTTAATTTCTTTTTATATTTTATTGTTTGCCATTGTTAAGTTTATGGACAGTGATGTGGACTTTGCTCGTTGTGATGTGAATTAAAAATTTTTCTATTCTTCTTGTACGAAAAATATAGCAAGCAAATCATCGCCTTTTCATCGAGTCACTAAAGAATAAAATACTGCATAGCAGAGTAAAATATAGCAGAGTGACTGACCTTCCTCCATTCTTCCTAGAACCTATGAATAACGAAGGATCTGCATTTTAGAGTCTGTTTTCTAGAACGTTAATGACCTTCAATAATATTGTCCAAGCCGTTGATATCATGAGTATCACAGAGTGCGAAGATGAGCAATGTCGTGATCGGTTGTTGCTCAGGTGCTTTACGATTTTTAGACGCTGCGTAATAAAAATATGAGTAGAATTTCACCTTGCATTATTTTAAATCTCTCCTCTAGTGTTCTGCTACTTGGCAGATCCATGGTGTACACTTCCATCCAGAATCTGCTCTCACGCTACATAACGAGCAGTGAGTAGATCAACAAGCCACCTCCACAAATGGTCAAGTAATATCCAGAATTCTATGTAGCTATGAGCTTGGAAAAATGAATTTAGAAGTGGTTTTCCACTGCCTTCATGAGTACTCGCTTAATCGTCCTCTCCAACACGTGCAGATAACAGCGAATGGTGTAATCTTTAGTAGCCCGGACACAACACGGAATATTATTCTACATATATACAGCTCAATATTTAGATAAGGTGTAAAGAGAGAGCACTGTAGCGTTGTTGGCGCAATGAGAATTCTAGTCAAAATGGGCAGCAGAGGCACAGATTCAAATGATTGGAGCCGGCTGATTTATGCTTTAATGTCCACGCCATGGAGTAGTTTCCATTAATATCATTCCTGCTAAATCGATTTTCTTTCAAATGAAATAGGACGGGTCTAAATGCGTTCAACTGCAATAGGAAAACAGGTTAGCTTACCTGCTAAAGAAAGATAAATTTAGACATTTTGCAGCACTATTATATAATTCTATAATTGCCTGTAAATGATTTATCAATTTCCCATGTTAATCTGCTATGACCAATTTCGTTTGCCTCTATGTAGGCAAATAGTCTTCATGAATATGATATAACAGATCCCTCTAGTGAGATTAGCTTCTTAGTCTCCAGGATTAAATAATTAAATAATTGTCGTATCTCAATATTTTTATAGTTGTACTAATGAACTCACTCGAAAGCGATGTCAGTGACATCGCTTTCGAGGCAACGTTCGGTTCCTCGTCAAAATAATAGTAATAATAACAATAGTAATAACAATAATAATAATAATAACCTCCGAAAATTTATATAGCGGTGTCATGGACGGTGTCCGGTCTTCGAAACTACTTTACAGGTTCCTGGCAGGTTATTATTAGTCCTTTCCATGGTTAATCATATCGTTGCTATTGATAGCGCCAATCGCAGCAAGCTCCATTACAAGATTAACCTTCCATGGACCCAAGGGGATATCCATCATTTGTTGACTTACCTGGGCTTTGAACCCATGCCACTTATATCCGAGGCGAACACTCTAACCGTTACGCCATATCCCTCCCCAATGAATAAAGCAATGTCAGGGACGTATCAAGCAGGCTCCGTATCATAAGACGTCAAAGATGACGCCCAACTTGACGACGTTTGAGCACACAAATATCGACGAGAAAACGAAATCAAAACAGTGTAGGTCTAATATCCGAGGCATGAGGTTCAGAAATAGGGCAAGCAAGAGGGACCTCTAGCGGCTTTAGCTAGCCCAGAAAAGTAATAATACTTTTACAAGGTCGAAGATCTTATGGCAGAGAATTCCAAAATTTCACACCAGAAAACACGAAGAAGCGTCTACTGACAATGGTAGATATTATGTCCAGTGCAGCAAGAAGACGTTTAATTGAGGAGCGAAGACTGCAGGAAGGTTGATAGGTTGATAAAACAAGCAGCTATGGATTACCATGATGGATTATCATGGTTTAATCCTTTGAAAATCAAGAGTGCAATCTTGTATTTTATAAGTTCAGATAGTGGAAGTCAGTGTAGTCCAAACGCACTCTCTCAATATTTCATTTGCAGATCTGTTTCAACAGACTTCCGCTCTAGTAGTTTCGCGTGAAAGGTCTTCTATATAGTTATTCCAAAGTTTTTCTTCTCTTTGTTCTTTTTATTTCATTTTTACTCTGATCCGCGAGAGACTATAAACATATTTTGTTATGGTAGTAAACACACAAAGGTGAGTATTTTTATGGTAACTCTCCCTATCTTCCTCCCTTTCTCCGTCCCTCTCTGTCTCTCGCATTAGCTATCTTTCTCTCTCTCGCTTTCATTCAGTCTTTAATTAAAATTTAATTTAAAGTTTATCAAAATTTCAGAAATAGAAAACAACATCAAATGCAAGTTTGCATCAATGCGAACACTGCCCTCAAATACCCACTTCACAGGAGGACGGCAATGAATCACTCCAGCCATGGACAGATTCTCTCAATCAGCCCGGCAAATATTGGGAGCAAATTGGAAATCTAGATGCTGCCGTATAATTTGGAGATGCTATTCCTTTGTTGAAACTGTTTGTTCAAGTTACTAGAGAGAGCGGCGCATATTTTTCATTTCTATAATTCAATAAAATAGCCCTCGTACCGCCAGTAAGTGTTCGAGACCAGACGATCACAACATCCGTCGTATCTCTCTCTCTCTCACTCTCTTGCTCTCACTCTCTCACTTTCACTGTCTAATTCTCTTCCATTTCTCTCTTTTTGTATCTTTCTCTGTCATTCTCTCTTTCTTTTTCACTCTTTTTTAATTTATCTTTCCTTTTCTTTCTCTGTCTCTCTTTCTCTTTTCTCTCCCTCTCTTGCTCTCACTCTCTCTTTCTCTTTGTCTCTCTCTTGCTCGTTCTCTCTCTCTCTCTCTCTCTCTCTCTGTGTCTCATTCTCATTCTATCTCTCTCTCTCTCTCTCTCTCTCTCTGTCTCTCTCTGAGCTTACTATCGTCTCATATCAAAATAGCTTCGCTATAAAACTCTTCAATTCAGCAGGAGCTATATTTTTCAATGGATGTTTCCACATGCTGCCATGGAATAACGGTCGGTCCTTGAGACGCGTCTCTCATTTAGAAACTATCTATCAAGGAGAGAATTTTAGGTTTAGTTTTTTACCAAAATTTCAAGCTAAATGAGCTCAATATTGAAATAAACATAAACGAATGAAAGATCTTTGTATATCAAGTCATAATATTTTACAACATTTTATTCTCGATTTATAAAACGCTCTAGGTGTCCAGATGGATACAGACTGATGTAAAATGAATGCTCATTCATTGTCATAGCAGTATCGCATAACAATTCGATTCTTAGTTCTTGAATGACTAATGGTGTGTGTTTAACCTCAAGGTCAGAAACTCAAAGAGCTCCTCTTCATGATATCAAGGTGTACCGGTATACCCTGAAATCCGGTAATAACCGTGGTTGATCCAACTGACCGATTTTTCATTACTATAGAATTTATGCTCTCCAATGTCTATATATGTATATACACATTATATATATATATATATATACACACATTATATATATATATATTATATATATATATATATATATATATATATATATATATATATATTTATATATATCTGTGCGTGTGTTACAGCGAAAATGTCAAATCAGGGAAATCCCTAAAATTTTGAGTGCAATCCCTGAAATTTTCAGGTTGTCAAAACTATCCATACTTTACCTCTCCATTACCTATTTCCATGTGTAACTTAAGCTATTTATACTGTACTTAAGTATTACTGGCTAGATGGCCTAATGGATAGCACGCTTTCCTGAGAAGCATGAGGTAATTAGTTCGAATCCCAGCTTAACCGTCTCAGACAGTATTTGTGAGGTCGCACAGACATTAAACATGGTTTATAGATTTTAGAAATTATACTTTCTGTCTCATTTAAGTAAATTGAATTAACAATTATCCAAAATATCCACCAATATCCAACAAAAGGTGAATAATGGTTAGACATGTTAGAGCGGCACCAAGCGTATTCGTTCAGCCTGACGTTCTTTAATGAAATTAATCAGCGTCGTGATCGATTAATACTAGGGTGGGCGATCATTCTGACAAACAGAGTGCGGAAAGGTGGTATTAAAAACTCACGGCATTGGAAAACTTAAATCCCTCCAAGTTACAGTCAGTACACCATCAAAAAGCAGCGAGTATAAATCTATACTTAATCACGGAGAAAAAGAGAAAATAGCGATAAACTACTTAAGGGCCATTAAGCATGGTAACGTTTGTGATACATGTGGTATTTTCTGTTTGCAACTAAAGAAATGAAACTATTTCCCCATGCATGGGCGTCCATCCCCCCCCCCCCCCCAGAGCAATGACTCAAGGTTCCTAAGCGGCCTAACTCAACATGCGCAATTTTTCCACGTCTCCATATTTATAAAACTCCGTACTTTTTTCATTCCTTTTATTTGAGGCAACTTGCGTCATTGTCAACAATGTGTTTACGCCCCTGTCCCTTATTTGAGAACGCAGGAACCTTTTTTAGAGAACTATAATGAGTCATGAATACCTAGGATCTCTCTGCAGCTGAGGCACTCAAAATATCAATACGTATAAACACATGGTTTCACTGAAGTAAGATGTCCAATATTCGCGTCCCGTCCTCAGAAGTGTCTGGAATACATCAAAGGGCTGCTGCTTGACGAGAGAAATGAGGCAAATATTATAAGCTTTAATATATTTCTGGATTCTGAATTCTTCACGAAATACTCACCGATGAATATAGACGTACCTATGGAAAGCTTTTAAATAATTTGTTAAGGAAATAGTATATCAAAATTTGTTGCAAAAATAACGTTATCTTTTTCTTCGTGAATCTCTAATCTTATTGATAATAATTTTAACTCTTAAAACTCTTACTTTTGTAATCTAAAATTTAAAATTGGTGAATAAATTTTGAGTCTTATTCTCGCAATAAATATAATCTCCACTAAAAAAGCAATTATTTTCTAAAAGAATCAACTGTAAAGTATTGGAGTGGCGTCTCTTGCAAGAATTACTGTTCAATTTTAAATCAAACTTTACTGGAACCTGGAGCAGTCCTGAAGAAATGCTTCCTAGCAAGGCCGTCATATTTCTCGGTTAGATATCGTTACTGGAAATACTGATCTAGCGCGTAAGACTTGATTTTACTGAATGATTAAATGAAAGTGCATATACTGAAATAGAGCTTAAGACTTGATATTACTGAATGATTTAATAAAAGGAAGTCGTTTAGAGTGTGATCTGTTAACTGATGTACTGACTGACTGAATGTTAATTAATGAACAATATATTTATCATAAGTCGTTGTGTTACCAGTAAATAAACGCAATTATTGTTAAGAGGAAGAAGCAGCGATTACAAAATTTAATGAAAAAAAGTTCTGTATCTCTTGACACCAGTAAGGATTTCAGCTATTTTTGCCCCATCTCTAGTAAAAGTCTTAATAAGGAGGCCATTGTTGGTATCTGATATAATTCTATTTAACCTTGACAGATCGGGATCACTTGATAATGATCCGATCGATTAAAACATAACTGAGATTGCAAAAAGGAAAACTCAAACTGAGCATGTATGTGTATGTGTGTGTGTGTGTGTGTGTGAAAATTTATAACAATGGAGATAGAGGGAGAAGTTGAGTAGAGATTACCAGTAAAATTACAGAGATGAGAGAGAGGGAGACAGAGAAGAGAGAGAGAGAAAAAATAAGAGAGAGAGAGAGAGAAAGAGAGAGAGAGAGAGAGATGAGAGAAAGAGATGAGAGAGATTAATGATAATTATTTGTTCCAAGAATTTTTATATACTAGCCCAAATGCTAATTGTTTAAAATTCTTACTTAATATGCTCTAACTCTCATTAAGGAATATCAAATAAAATTGTTTTATTTCTGAGATTTTTGTGAATCATAATTATATCATCTTTTATTTACTATATCAGCATCGTTTAATATTAATTATCTTCCTTTTTTCCTTATAACCTTGTCGTATTTCATTCCTGTAATTACGCTTATTGTGATGACGTGATCAGCAAAATACGATTAATACTAATACAATAGCCCAGATAATGCGCAGCAAAATGAGCTGTAGAAATACATGTATATATATATATAATATATATATATGTATATATATATATATATATATATATATATATATATATTTATATATATATATGTATAGAGAGAGAGAGAGAGAGAGAGAGACAATGAAATGAAACTGATATGAAATAAACAGCTACAATTGTAACAATTAATTATATCAAAACTGACATGATATACATGTAGAGTTGTAGACATATACAATTGTAAAAATTAATTATATCCAAACTAAAGTAAAAAAATGGGGAAAGATAAAAGGAAAGAAAATTTGTGTTCGAGAGAGGATAGAGTGATTCAGAGATGGGGAGACTGATAAAGCTAGTGAAATTAAAGAGACATTTGTTTATATGCACGTCTTAAACTGTAGATGCCCTACTAAAGACTCAGTTAAAGTGCTGAAATCTAATGGACTCGTTGACACTTAGATGTGTGAATTTTGTCAAATCAATCTTGCACGCGATGTAGCGTTGTATTGAGGATTCATAATGATCGACTGAATTCTGCCAGAATATTCCACAAGATCTATTTAATAGATTATCATTGTCTTGTCTTGATACTCTTTAAATAGTTTACCATTAATAAATCATCGTGTTGGTTATACTTAAATAAGAATTGACTTACAAAAAACTAGTTAAGACTCGAAAATATATAAAGTTATACATGCACATTTAGATTCAGTATAAAGATGTGAAGACGACATATTATAAAACCAGTGATGTAGCGATAACAGCTATGCTCTACATTTTAATATTTTATTTAAATATTCATAGATTTTAAATCAATAACTTTCAAAATCCTATCAAATTTTTTCTAAAACATTTACTTTATTGTTGAGGCTAAAAAGCTTATATCTATTAGCCTGCTGTAGGCCTACATGTGTATATTGCGCTTTTAGCGATTTGATGTTCTATTAACAAATATACGCACCTGTTTAGTTTCAGTTTTGCACGTGATATTGATTGTTGAGCATATATTAGCTACAGTAGATTGCGTGTGTTATCGTGTGCCCGTCTTTATTGTTATACGTGTATTGCTGACTGCCATTACATGAGATAACATGTCTTCCCATAAAAATAAAGAAGCAAGAGCTAGTGTTATGTAGAAGCCAATATACACTTAGCATAAACTCACCACATATAAACTAGCCACTGGGCGATTAGGAAGTAGTTAAATATTACAAGGGAAAACTACAACAAAAGTTGTAATTCTCAAACTAAAATCTATACTACGGCTGGAAAAAACTTCGCATTTTTTATAATTAGAGTCGACTAAAGGAACAGAGCTGTACTGTCACAAAATTGGGTACATTTTTATCATAACTTGGCGCGGATGAGATATAAATTATAATTTCCGTTTAGACAACATATCTTCTATTCTTAATCAATAGGCCAGCATTCTTAATCAATCAAGCAAACCACGGAGACGAACTACAGAGTAATCGTTTCTCGACCTAAATTCTAGTCTAATAATTTTAAGTTTCCACCAGATGATCAGTGTGTCTTGACGTTTTCACTCTACACTTATTCCATCTCTCGATTGATAGCAGATCGGGTCGAAGGAGTTCTCCTGTAATTTGAGTTAAGCCATGGACGAGATTGTTTGAAGATGTTAGGACTTTAATACCATTACAATCCTTTCAGTGCCAGGAATCGCTTTAGGTTCCACAATCGATATCGAGATTCATCGATTGTAGAGACAGCAAGTAAACAAGTTTCTATCATTCGCATGACGGAAAGAAATCTGAAGATGATGTTATGGAGAGGTTATATATCGAACAACTGCTTCTCTCTAATTGCGTGTAAACAGTGTTTACAATAACGACGCCAGCTCTAGAATTGTCTATGACAATATCAAGATCATTTGAGATTTATGGAAATCTGATAAGTAATAATTAGCATTATCATGACAAGATTTGTATAATAAAATGACAAATTTTGGTGATCTGGTTATATTAAGTTAATTGTAAACAGATAATATCGTAAAGTTGTAGTGTCAACTTAATGGCTCCACTCACTGGTGAAGTCGTGAATGGAACCTTCTGGAAATTTGGACCTCATCTCCGAAATCTAACTCAAAGCCTAAATTAGAATTTACTTAATTTATTTTCTAAGAACGTAAAATAAATAAAATTGGTAATTACAAAATAAGAAATGTAGAGTGAGAAATATTTTTATTTAATCAATATGAAATAACTACGTTGCAAATACACGAGTAATAAGTCCCATAGAATATTAAACAATATTATTATGCAGAGATTTGGTATACAACAAAAGTCCTTATTCGTTTCTGAAACATCTGAGATGAACAACATTTCTTATGTTTAACGTAATGGTAAGTAAGTATACGTAGGCCATAGACAATTAAGCAATGACCTTACTTTTGAGACTCCAAACTTAGTAAATCCATAGTAACTATAGTACAAATCTGGCAATTTAAAAAATCAGTAGGCCTATTCATATTGGTGATCCTAATACCTCATGATAGTAATAGTAATGTATAATATATCTAAATATAGTAGATAGGCTTATATATATAAATACCTAACTATACATACTATAACAAACTAATATATAATATACCTAAATATTGTAAATACATGTGTATATACTTAAATATAATATACCTAATATATAATATATAATATACTAATATACCTCATGATAGTAAAACCATGCCATAGAAGCCTTATGTCCAAACGCTTCAGTGGTCAGGTAACGTCACAAGATATTAAGAACCGATCCCGGAGAACACTTCAGTCCCTCGGGCACGATCCATGGCAAGCGATTGAGTAAAATCACATGGTCTAAATCTACATCATGATCGTCTTCCCTTGAATACCAGTTTAACCAGGGTCGGGATACGAGTAGGATTTCACTTTCCCATTTGTTTTAGGATATTTTGTACAAATTTTTGGGCTAAGACGTCTTAATTTTAGACGTCCTAGATTTCTGGCTGGAGCCAGTGGCGAATTCGGACATTATAGTCGACTGCGGATGTGCGGGGTTCAAATCCTGGGCTCGCTAAATACTTACATCGCTTTAGAGTGAGGAAACTAACGTTAGCCTTAGCCCTAGCAGCTTTTAGCTTGTAGACGCTCACAAACCGAATGCTCTCTCTGACATTGATTTGGATCTTAGAGCGTTCCTTGCACTGCACATGTCGCCTTGTACAACACGTGCAGTCTACGGTTGATCTATTCTTCAGCAATCCTGACACAGCACTTGTACCAGCACAGACTGTTGAATGTACAAATATTACAAAATTGAAATGATAAAATTTTACGAATAAATTGACAGTTGTCGTCATGGATATCATTTCACAAAAAGCGCGCGTATAAAATTTTTACTCGTTTAGCCCATAGTTCATAAACTTGTTCCACTAATTGTCGACGTTCAGGAAGCCAAGTTCTGGAAGCAACGACGTCAGCAAAGAGCTACGAGTCTTCTCAGCACGCAGAAGCTTCTGGAAGCACTGGAAATGACTCTAAAATTTGTCGATCTCTCGGCGTCACGTGTTCATACTAAGACTGATAATATAATTAGTAGTGCATATATTCACATTAAATACTCAGTTAACTGTGAATTATTTCCGAATACTCGCAGGCGTAATTGCTAAAATTGCATTAGAGTAGAGAATTTTTAATTAGAGAAATTGAATGTAATTTTGTTAATAAATCCATTAGTCCAACAGTTCATTAATTCATAAACAGAATTCTATCTATAAATCTGTTATACGAGTTTTAGCTTTAGCATCTAACAATGATACTAAATTTAGTAACGAGCTATTCTTATTTACAAGAATATGCCTACTTCCTTATATTGAAGCTGCATTCAGGTTCGCATATTCCGCTAAAAACTGCCAGATGAGAAACTCAGAAACGTTCACGTAAAGGCTCATCTAGGACAGATCCTCTTAAAATTGAAGATAAATGAAGCACTGACGCAAGTATTAATTGCTCTCTTGACCTTTCCATTCAGAGGACATGACGTCTTCCCATCTCTTCACCTTATTCATTTCTGCTATTCCAATTAACTCGAAATATCGCTCCTTTTATTGGATTTCTTTTCCATCCTCCATCTACGATTTCGCTCCTGAGCTCTATTTAGTATTTTTATGAGGGCTTACTATTGAAGGCTATTATCTATTATTTTCTTTAATTTTAATTTTTTATTATTAATAAATCATAATTATTAATAATAATATGATTTACTGTTATATGATTTATAATAATACTAATAATAATTAATAAATATTATTATTTGTATTATAATACATACAATCACTTGGTACCTTTGTGCACTGATAGATGCAAGTATTAACATAACACTGTAATGTGCACAACGCTTTAAAGTTGAAAGTGCATTGGCACCTTTGTGCTCCAAGCCATATATATATATATATATATATATATATATGTATATATAAATTGTGTTCAATATGCTTATATACAATAATATTCGCGCTTATATACATGCGAGTGATTGACATTTCTCACGTGACATAATGACATTTATCACGAGTGTCTTTGCGATTCTTTATTGATTTGCACGCTTAGCATGATGACATTGATTTACATGTTTTTAATTTTTATACCTACATACCAAAGTGATTTTCTGTGTGAGGCTAAAGTGAATATTCAAAAGGTAATGCGAATAGTCGTATGGTATTGCTAATATTCACATGATAATGCTAATATTCACATGATAATGCTAATATTCACATGATAATGCTAATATTCACATGATAATGCTAATATTCACATGATAATGCTAATATTCACATGATAATGCTAATATTCACATGATAATGCTAATATTCACATGATAATGCTAATATTCACATGATAATGCTAATATTCACATGATAATGCTAGTAGTCGTATGGTAATGCTAATAATCGCATGGTAATGCTAATATTCACATGGTAATGCGATTATTCACATGGTAATGCGAATAGTCGTATGGTAATGGGAATATTCACATTACCATGTGAATATTCGCATTACCATGCGATTATTCACATGATAATGCGCAGTGAGTACTGCGCATTATCATGTTGTCACACTGAACAACCGCCATGTTGTTCACACTGAACGTGAGACAGGATTAGTGGTACAACCGACAATCTTGTCGTCAAAATAGTCAGCCATTTATTTCTTGCGGTCATAAAAAGCACATATATCACTGAGAAAGCCTTGCCCTATCAGAAATTCAATGGTCTAGCTATGATTTTATTTGAATAAATCATTTGATGGTTATGAAGGTTAGTATGTTCTAATGGCAGAAAATTGTAAATAGTTGCAGTAAATATGATGATGGAGGCAGTAATTAATCTTGGTAGAAGAAGTAAACGATAGTGGTGGAACGTAGAATATAGTAGCGGTGGTCCAGGGCATTAAAAGGTGGTGATGGAAGGCAGTAAATGGTGGTGGTGAAGGATGGCTATACGGAAGCGTAGGCTTATTTCACAGTAAACCTACTCGTAAGCCTATATGAACCACAGACAGTCATAGTATTGGAAGAGATTTAAAACACTTTATAACCTACATCTGAAACATAATTTAAAAACAAGCCACATATTCATAAATAGAATTTAAATAAATCATTATAGGAATAAATGTACTACAACATGATCCAGCAAATAAATCATAAAATATAAATTATGAACACATCTGTATGAGCTAGTTATCTGTCTTAGTTTCCTAACGCCAAATGTGATTACAGGCAATTTGGACATAGCTATTTTTCTTCATAGATGGTCTAAAATGCAAAGTAAACTTGCTCAGTAGATAATAAAAAGCAGTGAGAATCTATGGATAATCACACGTAATTATACAAAGCACCTTAAGCAGATGCATGCAGGTCAGTTGAAACATTTAAAGCAGACTAACAAAGTTTAAATTTTTAGTTTTAGAAATGCAGTTTAACTAAACTTAAAAATTAGCGGAGTCGGATATATTTAAGATGGATATTTTGAACTTTGGGGATTGCCAGTTAATGTTTTAAGAATTGATCTACTTAAAACCTACATGTCTTAGCATCGGTGAAACATCATTAAACCAACCGAATTGTTCTCAAACTATTTCTAATTCGTCATGAGAAATGGTCCTGCTGAAAAATGTTGCATCTGCTTCGATAATTCTTAAAAACCTCTGGCAAAATATTTGAAGTTAAATGTATGAAATAATTGAAGAATATGCATGTATCTTCCCCGTACTTTGCCCGGGTTGCTTTCAGGATAGATCAACCGTGTACTGCATGTGTGGTAAAAGATGACATAAAAATAGGATCCAAACCAACGTTAGAAAGGGAATTCGGTTGGTAAGCACATAGGCTCCAGAAATTGCTACAAATAATTGTAACGAATGGAATGCTATGGGCATATTGTGATTGATGTGGGACATAGAGGGTTGAAGAAGGTATCTTCTTATTCCATCCCTGGCTGAGCTGTGATTCGAGGGGAGATGATGACGATGAATGCAGCATGTATCTATAAGAAGTTATCTTCCCTTCATGCACAAGTTTGATGTTTAAGAATTTAAACGCAGTGTTTTCTCAGAATAGTCAGTACTTAATTTTTATTTTGGCGTGTGAAATAAAAAATAATCCTAAATTAATGCCCTATCAATAATGTATAAATTGGGCACGTGTATTCCTAATACTATTTTAATGATATCTAATACCATCAAGAAGTAGCGTGTCAAATGGTGGTGTAGGATATTAGCAAATTTTTTAAAACTTTACAATATTACGAACGGAGAAAGTTCAAGAAAAGTAGAGCAGGAAATTAAAAGAAGCGGGCTTTGGGCGCGGTTTTGGTGATTTACAACGAAGTCTAAATTAATCGATACTCGTCAATATACTTGTAATAAGAGTTTAAGTTGCCGACATGAAATCATGTGCGCCAAGTTTTCATGTTGAGTAGCGGGGAATAATATTCCCAAAACTTTAAACTAATACTTAAAAATACATTAATAAAAATATTAAAATACTTAATACTAAACTCAAAAATTTAAAAATTTGAGTGCGACATTGCGCGCGGCTTTCATTATACTGGAAAAGATAAAGCAAATATTCGAATCATTAAATTTGTGCATTAGCTTGCTGCAATGACTTGAATTCATATAAATATATATTGCGAATATTGAGTGAAATAGCTTACAAGCTTCGTATACGATAAGCATATTTCAAGATGCTGAAGATAATAACAAATAATCTAACAAGACTTATACTTGATCATAGTATACTTGATCAATATTGAATTTGCTGAAAATTCTATAGTATACTTGATCAATATTTAAATTTCACAATCATTCTGAAATTTTGTTGAATTTCAAGCAACGAGATTTCTGCCCCGGAACTTTGAAAGAAGCCGTTGCAAGGGTTTATCACGCTTCACAACTGAGCGTACTGTCGCGCGAACGTTATATTAAAAGTTTTTTGAATATTGTTGCCCCCCGTTATTCAAAACCAAAATTCATCACACATGAATTCTTGAACTTAAAAGAGTTTTAAGTCGCCGACATGCAAGCATGTGCGCCGAGTTTTCCTTCTGAGTAGCGGGGCAACAATATTCCACTGTAAATATAACGTGAGCTCGACAATATGCGCAAATCCAGTTTGCTGTTTAATAAACTCTCGCCTACTGTCTTCTATTCAATGGTCATACTGTTTGCCTCGAAGCTAATACGACCCAAGAATCTGCAATCCTATTTTTCAGTAAGATAATAGTTGATATAACACACATACTGTATATTAGCCCATTTATCTTTATGACATTTTATGATTTGACTTGGGCATTCGTAAGTGCGGGTAACGAACAAGAACTTTCTAACTGCTAAAGTATGTGGAATTTATGAGCTGAAAGTTATCGTAAACTAAATATCATTCTCTGAAATATAATGCCTGTTTAACCTTCATATGCATGTGAAAAGTAAATTTGCAATGTTGGAGAATTTGAGCAAGGAAGGCCATGCTACGGGCTTGCCATTTTGGAAGAACACTGAGAAACATTTAAGCTTTAATATGATTACATTTAAATACATTTCCCGTGTTTTGTCCTTGACTACTGAAGAATAGATCAACCGAAAGATGCACATATCATAAGAGGCGAATGAGCAAGAACTAAGGAAGACAAGAGGAAGTCACTCCAGAAGCTATATTTTCCAAGTTATAGCTTACATTAAAGTGAGTTTTTAAATAGCTTTCCTTGTGATTATACAAATTTTTCTCGTATAAGTTTCTCTCGATTCTTAACAAGTAGACTTAATAAGTGAATTAGTTAGTTGCTCGATACAGTGTTCCTTATGAAGCATGATAGCAGTTTGCAAGTAGGATATTTGCAGTGGACATGCCACTTGACGAACGAAAGAGGGAGAGAGAGAGAGAGAGAGAATGAGAGAGAGAGAGAGAATGAGAAATAGAGAGAGAGAGAGAGAGAGAGAGAGAGAGAGAAAGTGAGAGCTTGAAAGGGTACTTATTGTTCTAATTTAAATTGTCCATGGATCTAGCTATCGGTTTGAATGTAAGAATTGCAGAAGTATTCGTTGCATTTTTAAATAAATGCGCGAACTTGTTATATTATACTTCTTTCAAATAAAATAGCACATTTTTCTCGTATAAGTTTCTCTCGATTCTTATAAATAGCTTTTCTTGTGATTATACAAGTCTTTGGCTGCATGTTATTTCACGCATCCGGCTGTGTGAAGCATTATGGCAGGGGACACCAGAATTAGACGGCATAGAAGTACTTTCTCGCAGTACTACAACTTCCCTACAACCATTGCGTCAGACAGTCCTACTGTTTTAATATCCTTACCGCTGAGCATTTTGGAACCGTTGAAACCACTTGAGCCTTTGCGTCATCTAATTACTAAAGTGGAGAACGATAATTCATGACGATTCTTTAGTTGAAGCTGTTCCAAAACATATAATAATTTTCGTAATAAGAACTTTCGTAATTTTTGTAATAAGATCATATACAAGCAAGCCTACACATAAGCAATATAAACAACAATTTCATGTCGATTAAAAGTAAAACTGTGGATTCATTTTTCGGTCTTTAATATGGATAAAAGTTCAATGTTGTGATTTAAAGCAATTTTTGGAAAAGTAACGTAGTGATATGCTCTAGAGCTGTCAAGTTGCCACTGCCACACTGTGGCATTATTAATACAGTCAAGGTACGACAGGCTCATAGAATAATTAATTCGGAGTCAGCAGCAAGATTGACGGCATTCATTTCAGCGCATTCTTTGAGAAATATTGAATTTGTTTCTAATGCAAGGCATTATTCGTGCTATTACTGAGTTGCTGAAAATAGACCAACCGCAGATTGTACGTGCCGTAAAAGGCGACAATGCCCTAATATCGTCAGAAAGCAGCGTCAGAAAGGGCATTCTATTTTGGAGCGCCTAGTCTTAAGAGATTTCTAAAAAACTTTCTAAAGGGAATGGTTAAAGTTTAAATCCCGAATCTAGTTAAACTAGGATTCATGGGAAGAAGAAGATGATGATGAGTCGCTAATGCGAGCATTTGCTAAGAACTAGCCTCTCAGATACCAATGAAGACTTCTTACTATCTCATTGACATTTTCGAGAGAAGGCTTAAATGCCTGCCGTTGTGCTGAAAGTCGTACTTCTTTTCCTTTCAAAAATAAATCTCCCTCTTTCTATCTCTGTCTCTCTGTCTGTCTGTCTCTCTCTGTCTCTCTCTCTCTCTCTCTCTCTCTCTTAGTGAATAGGCAACTGGAAAATTCTTTGTATATAGCACGTCGACTCTTATTCTTTTTCCTCTTCATGCCCACATTTGAGTGCACTTTAAATCATTTAGCATTCTTAGTCTTCTTGCTGGCGATATTGAATTGAATCCTGGCCCTGTTTCTTCCTCTAACTTATCCACTTACTGTCTCAATACTTACTGTCTCAATCTGCCACCACAATTACAAAAATTTAAACAAACCTGAGTTAATACAACAGTACATTCTTTATGAGTCAATTGATCTTCTCTTTTTAACTGAATCATGGTTACCTTCTGACACTCCACCCCCAGTCCTTAACTCTCTTAGTCCTCCTGGCTATTCCACTCTGCACATAGGTCGTTCTTCTGGTCGTGGCGGTTGCATTACTGCTATTTTGGAGTCCTCTTTTTCTGCTTCCCTCATTAAAAGCTTATCTTTTCCATCTTTTGAGCACATGTTGCTTAGGCTTACTTGTGTCTCTAAACCATATCTCTTTGTAACTGTATATAGACCTCCTTGCTTGTCCAAGTCTGACTTCCATTCTGACTTCTCATCACTTCTTGAGGATTTTGCCTCTTTACCATCTGATCTGATCATTATGGGTGATTTTAATATACATATTGACTCAAATATGGATCACTATTCTTCAGCTCTTTCTACTACACTCGAGTCTTTTGGCCTCAAGCAGCATATTTCTTCTCCTACCCATACCTCTGGCCACATCCTTGATCTGTTAATTACCCGTGACATGACTAAGTTGATTGACTTCGGAGTCTCAGAGTTGTCATTGTCTGATCACAGTGCAATTTTCTGCAAATTGCCTGTGGTCATTAACTCCTTTTCTTCTAGAACTATTAAAAGCTATCGTAAACTCTTCTCCATCAATATTTCTTCATTTTCTGCCGATATTATGGCTTCTTCATTATATTCCAGTCCAACTTCAACTGTTGATAATTTTACACGACAATTTCACTCTATGCTTTCGTCCTTATTAGACAAGCACGCTCGTCTCTTAACTATTTCTTGTCGCTCCAACCCGAGGAAACCCTTTATTTCTGATGAAATTCTCGTACAAAAATCCTTGCGTTCGAAACTAGAATTAAAATATAGGAGAGATAAGAAAAATCCTCCTGAAATGCAAAACCCCACGATCAAGGCTAACTACGTTAAACAACGTAAGTTAGTTTATCATATGATCTCCTCCGTCAAGAGTTCTTACTTTAAGAACTTGATCTTATAGAATCAAAACTGCCCCAAAAAACTTTGGGGAACCCTTGTTTCGCTGCTTGGTCGCATTATCCCTAAGTTTCTTCCAAATTCCAATTCTCCGTCAACTCTTGCCAGCAATTTTCTTAGTTTCTTTGATGACAAAATTACCAGACTCTGTTCTTCTATTCTTCCCTGTCCTGAGACTATTTCATATCCGTCTATGCCAAATCCTCCTTTGCTGTTAAATTTTAAACCTGCTTCTCTTGAAGAAATCCGTCATCTAATACTCTGCTCTACCGACTCATCTTGCTCGCTAGATGCCATTCCAACCAAACTACTTAAATCTTGCATTGATGCCCTCCTATCTCCAATTACCCATCTGGTTAATCTTTCACTTTCTAAAGGAATTTTTCCATCTACTTTTAAAAATTCTGTCGTTTCTCCTCTGCTTAAAAAGCAATCACTTCCTAAAGATGATCTTTCTAGCTATCGTCCCATTTCCAACTTAAATTTCATTTCCAAAATCTTGGAAAAAATAATCTACACTCGCTTATACAGCCATCTCGAATCTTTTCCGTCTCTATCTTGTTTCCAATCTGCATATCGAAAGCTTCACTCCACTGAGACTGCCTTACTCAGCATTCATAATGACCTTTGCTTAGCCTTAAACTCTCAAAAGGTATCAGTCCTTGTACTACTTGATCTTTCGGCTGCCTTCGACACCATCGATCATAACATTCTTACCAGTAGACTTAAAACGCGCTTTGGTATCTCTGATTCCGCTTTCGCTATCTTTCTGGTCGCACTCAATCTGTTATTATAGACAATGAACGCTACCCTGAACTACCTCTTCTTCCTGGTGTGCCCCAAGGATCTGTACTTGGACCTTTACTTTTTTCCCTCTACACTATCCCACTCAGTTATGTTTTAGACAATGCTTCAATAAAATTTCATTTCTATGCTGATGATACTCAGCTATACATCTCATTTTATAGCTTAGATTCTGACTTCAAATTGCAACACCTTTCTTCTGTTCTTGACAAAGTGTATTCATGGTTTTGCAGTAATCGTCTCTCTGCCAACCCCTCTCAAACCGAATATCTTTTAATCGGCTCTCCCCAGCAATGAACCAAAATTGCCAATTCCTCCATCTATTTTCAAAATCTTGCTCTCACTCCTACTCCCAAAGCTAAAAACCTTGGTGTCATGTTTGATGAAAATCTTGATTTTAAATCTCATATCTCATCTGTCTGTCGTTCATCTTTCTTCCACATTCGTCAAATCAGACAGATACGGTCATCTCTTGATAAAAATTCATCCATAATTCTTGCCAACTCAATAGTTCATTCTAAACTTGACTACTGCAACTCATTGCTATATGGTTTACCTTCTTCTTCTCTCATGCGTTTGCAACGCGTTCAAAGTACCCTAGCACGTGTTATCTGTCGATCCTCGAGGCTTCAGACCACCTCTAGTTCCCTGCTTAATAACCTTCATTGGCTTCCTGTAGTTCAAAGAATTAAGTATAAAATTGCTCTTTTAACTTTCAAAACACTCTTTTTGGTAAACCTTCTTACCTTTCTGATCTCCTAATCCAGTATCAACCTTCTCGTAAGCTTCGTTCTTCTGATACCAAACTGCTCAAAATTCCTAATATTCTCACTTCGTTAGGTAGACGTTCATTTTCTTTCTCCGCTCCTACTGTTTGAAGCTCTCTGCCTCCTGATCTTCGCTCATGTTCTACTAGTTCCACTTTCCGTTGTAAGTTGAAAACACATCTCTTCTCACCATAGATTTTATTTCTTGCCTGACTGTTTTTTTATCACCGGATCGGCACTGTTTAGGATCTTTTATTTCTCTTCAGCACGTGTTTTTTCAGATCGTTTGGGGTGAATCGATTTGTAGTGACATGTGATGGGGGGACGTCCCTGACATCATCCTTGTATGAGGAAACGGACGTTAAACCTTTATTATTATTATTATTATTATTCTGCTTGGTTGTGCTTGGTTATACACTTTTTCTTGGGGTTTATGCTTTTGGCGAGGTGGCCTCCTATGCCTTCCTCAACTTCTATTAACTTCTTTAAGGCAGGATGTCATACCCTGATAGTAGGCCTACTGTTCGGTTTGCAAACCTTTATAAGCAATGTTAAATGACGTGAACTCACTTGTATAAATCCTCCACCAAGCATAGACAAAGTTGTATGTTTAACTGTGTAGAAGTGATGCAGTCCTCTATCACTCGTCTTGTAAGCCACTCTGAGAGACATAGCATTATTAAACGTCATAAGTTGTCTAATCGCTCTTTCTAGCATGCTGCTCTCGTAAACCTGAAATTATTTTATTCCACTATTGTCTTACTTATGATTCGTCACGCCAGCGTTAGTTTTGCCTTCCTAGAACAGTTCTGTCACGACCTTCCTTTTTTATCTATTTTCCTTCCAGCATCCGTGACTTGCTATCCACGAGTAGACCACCTTTCCTCATTACTTTGTCTTTGTACCCCTTTTTTCCGAATACAGGATCTTCATCATTTGTTGACCCTATTTGATGTTCTTCTCATCGGCTAGACTTTGTTTCCACAGTGCTCGCTGTTGTCATTGATAGCAGTAGCCCTCTTCGTATTACTTATATTGTAAATGTCATTAGAGATAGCACACCGTAATCATTGGTTGTGAAATAGTTCTCAGATTCTTAGTTAAAGATATATGTATATATATATATATATATATATATATATATATATACATGTATATATAATGTGTATATACATGTATATGTACATTATAAATGCATATATATATATATCTCATTTTTGCTTTCCTCCTTTTTTTGTTATTTATATCTAAAATTTAACAGTATATTTTATTTCAATTAAGTATCTCAAAGGAACATTTTCTGCTAGAATAGTCTTAATGTAAAGTATTTAATGATTTTTCTCCTTTCAACTTGAATTGCAAGGGTCCTAAGATTTCACAATCGATTCTAGCACAAGAAAAGCTTCACCGAGAAAGACCGATTTTTTCCTTTGTAGTCAGTGTATGCGAAATGTGATATACTGTGGTAGGCCTATGTGCAAATTTTTCATTTGATTTCATGAAGGTGTGTTTTCTTAGTAGGTATCAATTCTTGCCACATCTTATTATATAGCCACCGTTAGCCTAATAGAATAATCTATGCTTCTGATATTGCTTGTAAGCGAATTTCATTTATGAAATTGTACAGCATTTACTACTGGGAACAATTTATATAATTTTAATTATGAACGATTTTTGAGACTTTTCATGTTTCAACTTGATTCTAGAATGTATGGATTTAATTTGTTGACTTTAACTAAATGAAGTATCAAGTGAATGAAATAAATTAGATCTTAAAATGAAATATTGAAGAATATAATTATTTATCTTCATACATCTGGTGGCAGAAAAATGGGCGAGTGTTGACGGTTAATCTACAAACTGGGACAATTTTTAAATTTATGACTTGAATAAATCTTATCACCGTTCCAAATTTTTCCTTCTTATGCGAATATTTTATTGGTTCCGTTTCTTTTTATTAAAATACACGTGGACGAGCTAAAATTGATTTAATGGAAATATAAGAACTGACTTTGAGAGTAATATTAAAATTTTAGTATCATTTTTTGTATAGTTACACGCATGACATACCGCGTGTGCTGCTTTTCCATTCTTAGTTGCTATTGTTATTGTTTTTGTAACTTCCTCATTTCCTCTCCATGGTTATTAGCAATCGTTGCCATTTGTTGGCGCATAAATTTCAGCCGGGGCGGATTCAGGAGTAACATTCCAACACCCTCGGGATTTTTCATTCAAAGCTACGCTTGGTCTTCCAAAGTGGTCACCTATAAAGTACTAACCTGGCTCGAAGCAGCTTAACTTCATTCGGTTGACGCGCAGCTAAACCGTGTGCACTTAATCACGCCTCTTATAAAATATGCAGATTTAATGTTGATTTGATATAATATATTTTAAGTACTGGGTAATATATTATATTTAATTTATGTTATATATACTAAAATATACCTTTTTAAGTAATTGGCATTTGTTGCGGTAACTTGAGATTACAATATTTGCTTGTAACTATTATATGTAGCTATTGTATGTTCATAATCGGGATCTGAAAAACTGTTCAACTTCCCTTTACTCGTTATTCAAGCAATTGTCGATTGACTACGTAGGACCTAAAGAAGGCAATCAGAAATTATCTCAGATGCCAGATTACAGTTTTCCCAAACTGAAGACTGAATTGTGGTTTGAAATGGGCATATATAGGCGTAACTTTGTAACCGGATGACTCACTTTTCGCTGAAGTTATCCTAAAAAGGAGTGATGGAACTTGAAAGAAGATTTTGTGTATATTTCATATTTCAATTAGTGTATATTTAAATTTAAAAAATTGACTTAAGTTTGTCAAAAGGGTATATATACATGTAACTATAGTTCTCTCTAAGGATATCTTCCACCGGTACAAAATGTTGCGTAATTTTTCACATTTTTTCCTTAAAAGCTAATTAAGTTATGACTCTTAAAAGTTATGACTCTTTTTTTTACCGCCTCTTGAATGACTTTTCAGGCAATATACTGTACGGGAAAAATCACGAGGGGGGGGGGAGAATTGAATTTCATGGTCAAAGTTTCTGACTGGGGGGAATTAGTTGCCATTCCCGACAGTAATATGCTAAAAGAGGCTTTGCTAAATACATGCATGTATAATGAACTCATTTTGATATCTGGTCAAAAGTCTATTTAATATTATTTCTTTCAAGATAGCATATGCAAATTAAGCGAAAGCGAGAATTTCAGTTACACATTTTCTATATCAATAAATATCCCCAGATTCATAATATTTTGGGATTTCCCTCCCAAGATCCCAAGGTCAACTGAAATTTCCTAAGATCTTGGGATATATCCTAAGGAGGGGTAGCACTAGTTCAAGCTTGTCGCTGTTTCTTGCTGTTTAAATAAACTCTTCGAAAATATTTAATGTCAAATTAACGGTAAACCGAACTTAGAAAGAAACTGCCCTCATCTGTGCAAACCATTGATTCAATTCTAAAATATATGTCTACTTCGTGGTCTCTACTGTCAATGAACCTCTAGTGCATGAATTAGGCGGCGATATCAACAAATACAGTAAGATCTCTACTCATCTGTACTATTCCATTCATGAGAAAGAAGTTTACCTCATCAATAACCAAATAAAATGATTCCATCACTAGATACATCAGATTTAGTTGGGCATCATCATCGTGGGTCTTGATTGATTAGCCTAACCTATAGAAACGATTGAAATAAATCCAATAGAATAGCTTCAGGGTTAACTTTATCTTACTGTACCTACACTACGCCCCGCCTTAAAGAAATACATCAAATCTATTTCAGCAAGTGAAGGAAAAGTCGCATCAACGCCGTGTAGACCTTAAATATGTTTAAGTAAAGCTTTTGAAAAAGTCGTTAAACTTATTTAGACATTTTATAGCTTTCTTAAGTCCTAGTCAGTGTGATTCTACGCTGATCAGGGATTGTGAATTTTTCGCTTTCTCACATACTGAATCTTTCTGCTATTATTTGTCTCTACGTTTTTCGCTACCCTAGGCAGCGTTGCCATTAATCTTCATTAGAGACGATTCACACAAGAGCAAATACACATTTCCTTATCTCTGACTCCTGACAAACATTCTAGGCACACACAGGCATACAAGTAAACTTATAGAAGCGTACGAATGACGTATATTCTCTCTCGCATCTCACCGGGATATAATTATTTGACACTTTAATGGCTTCATCATTTCTATGCCTATGCATGTTGATATTAGTGCCTCAATTGAAAGCTTGACATATAACTGATGACTCATAAACGATCGTAGTTTTAAAATAGAAAGCAAGTAATATTTCAAATCTATTTCAGCAAACGGAGGAAAAGTCTGATCCACTTTAAAATGAAACATAGGTAATTAATCCTACGTTTTTACTGGCACATTTATCAACTAGCCAGCTAATCCATATAAAAAGTCTGGGATGCTAAGTTTGAAAAATTATATATGTATATTTTTTCGTGAAAGTGCAACTTTGTCGTTATAATTTAAAATCCTCGATTTGGCCAACATATAGGTCGATCTAGTCTGTACTCTTATGATATGCAGACAACAAATTATCAGTATATGTACATTGGAACATAGGTATACATCAGATGGACTGCAGGAAGATTTGAAACTAAAGTTAAGGTTGCTCGTCATAGCCTACACTAAACGTACAGAAAGTATTAGAAGCTGATTCTCAACTAGATGATTCAAGATTGTTGTTTGTTGGCTTTATGGCTTTAGCCCTCGAGTCAGTCATTCGCGCGCCTCATGTTCATCATGAAGTATAGTCAACTTTTGCATATTTATTTTCCTTACATTACCGGTACTTACAAAATGTGACTTTATTAAAAAAAAGACATTTTATTAGATCCAACTTCAACTTTCTTCAACTGCAATACCTGTAGATTACAACTCAGTTTCAGGTTAAGTTACGACAGCCTCCCTTTTAGTCGTCACAAAAACCGAAATGTTATATCAATTTGAGATCTTTTCATTCATTGAGAACGTTAATAGTTGTGAATAATCCGAAGCATTGACTCATTGAAAGCTGGTAAACTATTTTGGTTGAAAGAAATCCGTAGTTGTTTGTGCTGATTTGTTTTCTATGAAGACCAACAAACGGTTATTCAATGTGAAACTTCCGGTAGAAATGTAACAGATCTATGATATGATAACCGACGACCCTGACATCATCCTTGTATGAGGAAATGGACGTTAAACCTTTATTGTTATTTATATGATTGAGTAGAAATGTAGATTATAATAATGCAAATATCTGTTTAATCTAAGTTTAGGTATTGATCTAGTCGTGCCAGAAGATTCAACTTAAAACTTTTAGGCTGCAAATGGTAAACAACAACATACGCGATCATTCATAGGTATTTGCATAATTTGTTAACTGATCAATAACCCCCTTTATTATCTTGATGAACTTTCTTGATGCAAAGGAAACAGGAAACGTCCATAAAATTGAAAGTAAATGGCTAGAGATGTCAAAGAATGGGAAAGCGGAATAATAATATTTCTCTTTCTCTCTCTCTCTCTCTCTCTGTCTCTCTCTCTCTCTCTCTCTCTCTCTCTCTCTCTCTCTCACTCTTTCTAGAGATAATACTGCCTGACACAACCATGGCAGAAAATTTCGCATTTACTCCTTGGTCTCTGTTGTCTTCAGACATACGATGTGCTATCAGATGGTTTAGGTCGATTAGCATTATAATTATTTATTAATTTTCAATATTATTTCTCATCCAATCTTAGTCTGATGTAATATTTTATAAAGGCTATGAACGTAAATACTTTTGAACTTGCATCCAGATTTGCTCACAATGGTAGAAGGTTCTACATTCATAAAATCACTCAGAGTGAGAAATCACTGGAAAACTTGAGGAAAAGTTGATCACAAAACACAATACGTCGAATAACTATAATATTAGCACATGCCATAAACTAGTTGAACCGAACTCCTCAATGGCTCAGCGGGTAAGTGCATTGGTTTACGGCACAAAGTTTTAAACGGCTGTTCCTGAAGTCCTGGGATCAATTCCAGATAGAACTGATCAGAGAGTAAAATCTCGGACATTCACTTTTCAGGGTGCACCGGTACACCTGACGTCATGAAGAGAAACCCTTTGGGCTTCTGACCTTGACGTTAGACCCACATTAAGAGCAAGTAAAATGAAATTCTACTATTTAAAATGATGATTGTTAATTTTAATCTGTAACAAAAGCCATTGATTGCATGACAGCTGTAGTGGACATGTGCATTCATACAGTGCAAGTTACCTGCCAGTAACACGTAATTGCATGTGCACTTCCGCTGGTCGCAGCTGCTTTTGGCAAATCAAAATTATTTTCCATCTAAAATCTCCGGAGACTCACAAGAAACAGCGCCTGAATGGAATATAAAGAATATAATATTATTGCAGTCAAAATCTGAAGTGGCGAACGGGAAAAATGTAATTATTCATCCCACGTTGCAGCGAGACTCGATTTGGCCCCCTAGAGATATTTGAGCAAAATTTCAATTCTCACTACGCCTGAACGAACTGCTGTTTGTACAAAATTTCAATGTCAACCAGGTGCCGCTAGTGACTTAGCATTCGGATGTTTGCGATCAGAAGCATTCATGCTTCATCTTGCATGAAATTTCTCACAGTTGAATGTGACTTCCTTTGACATGCCTGTTTTATTTCATTGTGCAATATGAAATTGACAATATTTCGATAGTTATATCAACCTGGGAAGTGGAATAAAATATTAACTATTACGTGACTCAATGTAAAAGAGAACCAGGCAATACTTCACCAGGGTCTATATTTACTCAAAATATCAATTCATCTGACAAAACCTGGAGCGCTCTCTGCGCATTTTGTTAAGAGATTTTAGAAATGGTGCCAATATATGCGCACACTATCTGTGACTAATAGGTCAAACAAAAGTATTTTCATATTTATTTGACTGTTTATAACATACAGTATTTTAAATTTCTGTTGACTTATAGCATAGCAATGCCCTCCTCTCTCTCTCTCTCTCTCTCTCTCTCTCTCTTAGTGCTCTGCCTACTGGCAAGCCGCTTTCCTCTTCATGTCCACATTTGAGTGAGTCTTTAAATCATCTAACATTCCTAATATCGGCCTGCCCCTGTCATCTGTGACCTCTTTTAGTAGACTTTCTTCTTAGATTTTATCCTATCCAACTCTTTTTCCTAATTCTTAATGAATTTATCAACTGTCTAACTGTACCAACTCTCTCTCTCCAGAACATCCTCAATTGTAACCCTTTGAGCAGAAGCCAATCTTGTAAATTGTTATTGGAAACATAGTGCACAAGCCTATGACAAAATGTGTGACACTGGCTACAAATAGATGCAAGATAGTTTTTCATGAAATTCTATCAAAAATTTGATAAAACCCACGAGGTAAATTAAGTGTACAAAAGAAAGAGTTTAATGGAATTAGTTAAACAATAAATAAATTAAAAGGCAGCCTACTAGCATCTAGCCTCCAGCCTACTAGCCTACTAGCCTAGAGGTTCTTAATGACAGGAGGAAAATGTCGGCATTGCCACTGCCATCAGCATTGATTGCTGGAACCTTTCATGGATAATAAAAGACTGAGACCATGTTGAACCGCAGTGACGGACAAGCTCGTCTTTGAACCTCTTACGTGCTTGCCAATCCGTAGTCAAAAATCTAACCAGTCATGCCACAGCTTTATTATGAGGTTTCGTAGTGCACTGTAAAATATGCTTATAGGCTTTTAGTCCATCTACAGCACTAGAACTCAAGTTACTAGATGATAGTGATCGACACATTGCCTGGAGGCTTAACGATAAAGGATAGTAAATGTATGTCATGGTAATATTAGAAGTGCATTTCTTCGCCAGACAAATGTGACCCACAGAACTTCAATAAATTCAAATTATCTTTTCTTGGCTTTATACCGTCATGGGATAATTTCATGTATAATCGAAATTTACCTTGGGGGTTCAGAGTCTAACCGTTTTACTAATCTCAAATGTCAGGGTTCAATTCCCAGTAACGTCAATCAAAGAGTAAAATCTTTTATATGAAAGGGGACACACACGCTACACGAGCATACATTTGGGTTTTACTAGTAACACTTAGTACAAGGAAATAGGAGAGCGAAGAAGAGCGATTTTGAAACTATGTCTACGTGAGATTTAAAGCCATGTCACTGTGTCCTGTTTACACATTTTCTTCTCTAAAGATCAACGATGATTTATGTCATCGATGACTTGGCAATGCTATCGTTGAAAAATCATCATCGGTTGCGATGGGTCAAGCTGCGGATCAGATCGTAAAAGTCTAATACGAATTAGTTCCTTCCAACGATACAACAGTATGATTAGTGTTCGTACTAGTAATATAATATTACCAATATAGAATTTAAATATTGTAATGTTATATATCCTAAATATATTCAGCTATGCTTCATATTTCTAATATTTAATTATTAATTATGAATATAAATGCACATATACAGTATATATAAATCAATCAGTCGGTTGATTAATCTGACGCCTAGCCCATCTATCTAATGGACTCTGTGCTTATTTTTAGCGGCGTTACCTAAATCACTACTGCATTTTCCCAACTATGCGTAATTTATACGGAAAAATTGGACTTTTCCACTTATTGACATCATGGGAAGTTAATTTGAAGCTACAACAGCGAGAAATAGTGATTCAAATACTACACGTTTAAAACTTCATATAGGCCCCTAGAGTATATTACCTGATACATGTTCTCCATAGTACAAAAACACTGTTTCACACGTATAGTGCAACTGTGTCCATTGCAAAACTGTAGTTCAAGTTCAGTACAATAGGTGATTTATAATAATGAAATGTAATTTTATAGTGTATCGCAATGGTTGTGTAGCAATTTGGCGCAGTTTCAAAATTTAGCTCTGAATAACGGTTGTCGGATGGACGTTGTCAATGGATTTCGCATTTGTAGCAACTGTCGTGCATTTTCATTTCAGTGTACATGAAATTAATTAAATGACGAGAATAATGTATTAGATCGTACCTGTGTATTGATCACCTAGCAGAACTCGTGACGAGGATCACTTGAACATAGCTGCTCGCTTTGAGACTTGACTATTTTAATATCATATTTATATAACAACACAAATAAAATCTTTATTATATTATTGAGAATATATATATATATATATATATATATATATATATATATATATATTCTTCTTCTTCAGTGCACTGCCAAGTGGCAGGTTCAAGGTACATATTCATACTCAAAGTCTGCCCTCTCGCTCCCTAAGAGCACTCCTTAGATAAAAAAAAAAGTTAATCCCTTCATAAAGTCTATGCCTTATCCATACCTTATGTAGCCTATAGCTTGGAAAAAATATGGCTTCTGAGGTGGTTTCCCGTTGCCTTCCTCAATTAGGTGGATTAATTCCATTTAATCCTGGGGGAAAATATTTCATGGTGAGGTGGGTCCCCTCTTGCCATCCTCTGCTCCTGCCTTTAGTCGCCTCTTACGTACACGCGGCAGATTGTTTGCGGTTGCCCTATTCTGCAGTGGTCCAACCACACCCGAGCACAACACGGGGAATATTTTAATATATATATATATATATATATATATATAATAGCTCTTGGCAATTACTTAAATTTCTAACAGTTCCGCTTGTATTTGTTTAAAGAATTCAATAGACCAGTTGAAAATGGAACAATGCAAGACTAATACAGTAGGCTTAATATTTATTAAGGACACTTAGGAAAACTGATAGAAAGTAGAAACCAATCAGAAACCATTTTCTGCTAATGACCGCTAATGACTTCTAATGACTGCTAATGACTGTTAATGACTGCTAATGTCTGCTAATGACTTCTAATGACTGCTAATGACTGCTAATGACTGCTAATAACTGCTAATGACTTCTAATGACTGCTCACGACTGCTAATGACCAATCTAAACTCGAAACTAACAGAAGATTTATCTTCACAGTTAAAATATTTGATTAGGTTGTAGTGTGCTTCGAGTCAAAGTTCAGAGCACAACTAAGGCTTCTCTTCAAGACAAGTCGATTCACTCGAGCTACCGCCACAAAGATTAAGTTAGCAGCAATTTAACCAAAACAGAACGCAGCTACAGAAATTTACTAGATGTGAAATATTTTATTGGTTTTTAGAGCTGCCTTTTTAGCCTGCCTTTTATTAACGGTACTTTTTAATTGATCAATTGATCGATTAGTTTGAATTCAATCACATTTCTTGCCACAAAATTAGTATGTAAATTTTTAATTATTCGACAGCCTTTAATTTTGTATTTACCTGTACAACATCCAACTATTAATTAAGAGAGGTTGATCAGTTGCTGCCGTCATATAATGCACCGTCATATGTTGCAAAGGATTGTGCAGGGCTTCCCGCAACTGTAAAATACTCACGCGGAGCACCGTTTTAATTACACCATTACTCCTTCAGCAGTCTTAACTTTACCACCTAACATTTCAACTTGATGTCGGCTATCTTCAAGATGCTGTAGTATAATCAACATAAACACCCGACATCACTTTAGACACTTTTTGTGCGTTTGAGATGTTTAGCGATTACATAGATTGCGCTCTATAATTTTATTTATTTACTGTTATTATTACTACATTTTTATTCTTTTAGTCGCATGTATAGAACAGTGCGGACGCGTCATTGCTTAGTTGCTATTCTAGTAATTTTGGTTTTTCTCTTCTTCTCACGATTTATAGAAATCTCTGCCTTTTGATTACCATTGCATGTACTATTGACTAGTAATACATACAATTAGTATGTATTACTATGATTATTATTACTATTCCGTTATTTTATTATTATGCATACTTACTGCAGCATTTGTTTGCATCATTGAAATTAGCCATAAATTGACATATTTAATTATATTTCACTTGTGGTAGGCCTATGCCTCGTCTGTTCGAATTTTATTTATTAATTGTGTAGAATCAACTTCTTTCGAAGCAAAGTTATTGCTTAATTAAAAAGTTAAACCACGAACGTTGCATAACAAATAATCGCATATCAACTCGAAATTTGTATTCATGCACTCAAAGTTCAGGTTTGATAGTTATATTGTACTGTAGAATTTGTGTGTAAAGAAATAGCCTCGACACTTAGCTAGCGGTAATTTGTAAGTGAAATTAAGTAGGCCTATCAATCAGTGGACATTTTGTTATACTTGCAGGTTTCATCTGTATTTCTCGTTGCCGCTTCACTTCCGATAGTTTTTTTTAATTATTCAGATTTAATTTTTCATTACTGCAGTCACAATAAGGCGATTCATCAGGCAGCTAAAATGTCACAGACGCGATCATTGACGTTTTATGCTTGCAATTGCTAAAAGGTCACAGGTCTAGTTCATTATTCAGACAGGTAATGGCGAAGCCAGGTTAATGTTAGTTATACGGGAAATGTACGGTGTATTCCATTGGACAGAATTGACGTAATATCTTCACTAATACAAATACTTTTACCGGATACGTTTGCTGATATCTTAGCTTATGCTTCTTTTCTTTATAGACTTGAGAATATAGTAAATGTAAGAGTTGTTCGCAATTATAATTAATAAAAAAAATTAAAAAGAATTTCTAATAATGAAGCGATATGTAATGATACATATTTATGGTAATTATTTGCCGGTAATAGGTATTATTAAAACTCGCTTTTTGATCGTTTAGCATTAAATAAAAAAAATATTATAAATTCCACAAAGGTCCCATTAAGAATTGCGTTTATTTAATGTTAAACGATCAAATAGCGAGTTTTAATAATATCTATTATAATAAATAGTTGTAATAAATAATAATTAAAAATAGTTTAGCTAAATCTCAGGCAACAATGCGATTACATAAGTCCTTAAAGGATCTTATGTAATCGTACTGAGATTTAGCCTGAGATATAGCTAAACTTAATCCCCGTGCTGTGCTCGGGTGTGGTTGGACCACTGCAGAATAGGGCAACCGCAAACAATCTGCCGCGTGTACGTAAGAGGCGACTAAAGGCAGGAGCAGAGGATGGCAAGAGGGGACCCACCTCACCATGAAATATTTTCCCCCAGGATTAAATGGAATTAATCCACCTAATTGAGGAAGGCAACGGGAAACCACCTCAGAAGCCATATTTTTCCCAAGCTATAGGCTACATAAGGTATGGATAAGGCATAGACTTTATGAAGGGATTAACTTTTTTTATCCAAGGAGTGCTCTTAGGGAGCGAGAGGGCAGACTTTGAGTATGAATATGTACCTTGAACCTGCCACGTGGCAGTGCATTGAAGAAGAAGATAGCTAAACTGGCTGGAGCCAGTGGCGAAGTCGGTAAGATACTCGACCGCGGATCAGTATGTGCGGGGTTCAAATCCTGGGCTCTCCCGTCACTGACATCGCTTTCGAGTGAGGAAACTGACGTTAACCTTAGCCTTACCAGCTTTACCAACTATTCTTTGATTGCTCTCAGTACTGCTGTTATATCTGCATTGGTATATTCCACAAATCCATCTGCAGCGGAATTCAGGAGGGCAGGATTCTTGTTATAACATCAATCGATTCCGCCCTGAAGCGGATTTCTATTTCAGCCACCCTCCCCCCATCACAATCACCCCCTCCTGACACATCCGTCCAATAGATCTTTTCACTTGACTCGCTCTTATTATTGTTTTCGTTCGAAACTTCAATCCCCCTTCCTCAATCTCCACGCCGATCCATTCCGACTGCAACCATTTGGAGGCTTTGAGCTTTTATTTCGTCGTCTGATGTTCAGCAGCTATTTTAGTGCAGTATCCAGAGGTCAGGGCCAAGGAAGTCGACTGTGATTGGATGTGAATCATTTTACACAGAAATTTAATGAATTCATTAAATTGTAATGTAATCCTTTAGTTTTGTGGAATTATGACCACTGATGTGAAAATCAAGTTATAATTCTAGTTATTTTGTTAAAATAAAGTTTTTAGTGAACTTATTTACGGCTTGGGACAATTTGAACTAATGTGAGCACAGTAATTACAGTGGGCTAAATGGCTAAATTAGACTGATGTGAATGTAGTGTACATCGTTAATCACTTTAGTTGAGGTAACGAGATAAACGAGACGAGAGGACGTGTTAACATAATGACTGAAGTGTAATATTGTGTAACATTATAATATTGTAAAATCATTGTTAAACAGACGTAAACAAGCATTATAGAGAAATGATTAACTCTGTTGATATCTATCACTTTTAATGTCACATGTTTAAATCGTTAGGCAATTTAGTTTAATTTCCTTATAACCAGTCCAGTGATTGTCTGAGAATTTACTCTCGGATCCGCGCGGATGGATTATGACTTTGGTTGAGCATAATGGCTAAAGTGAATGTAACGATTTTGGTTGAACATAATGATTTTAGTTTACGATAGTGATGGATTGTAATGAACATAATGACCACAGAGAACATAGTGACTGCAGTGAACCTAATGACTTTGGTTTAAAATAATGACTCTAGTTTAACATGAAGGGAATATAATGACTCTAGTTTAACAGAGTGACTGCAGCGAGCATATTGTTTTCCTTGCTTTCTAATAAGACTGTGCGTATTTATATTTATTTAGGGTGAGCGACCACTCTACCTACAGCTGGATCCGGCCAAGGCCCTCATGGCCACAGCGTTGGTCAGGGTCCTCGATGTCAACCAGTGGTACTATGCCTCGCTTATTATCCAGGACGATTTTGCCAACGATGGCTTTGTGGATGCCTTCCTCAAGGCCACGGTGAAGGTCAACTCCTCGCTGTGGCGGGTGGAGGACGACATCAGATTCTCGAGGACGATGACGAGGGAGGAAATCGACTACAAGTTGTACAACCTCCTGGAGAACCAGTCCCGGATCATCATCCTGCACTGCAGTCCAAGTCTCGCTAGAACCATCTTCCAGGTTTATATTCCGCATCAGTTTATATTCTGGACGGTTTCTCCATTGTGCTTTGTCGAACTTGGGATAGAAAGATTATGCTTGCATTCCTTTTTTGCTTTCATTAACGTCAAATACCAATCAAAATATTGATCCTAAAAATGAAGGCTATGTATTCATTGGCTGGTATTCGAACCCACTGGGTTCAATTCATCTCAGGATCTGTCATTTAAAACTTCTTGACGTTACCCCTGCGCTATGAAGACATTCCGGTACAGGAGTGTCGACTACACCAATGTTTTCGCAATCTCTTGTGTTTTTCTTCTTCTCAGAAGGTCTCTTTTACCTGAGCAATTCTACTTTTTATTTCCGTCATCCGTAAGGTGTAAGTGACTTAATAAATTGAATAAATCACAATTTGGGCCTACCCATTACGGTAAATCTGTAAAGTGATTTATTAATAATCCATTATTGACTACCAATAAACTAATGGATTACTAATAAATGTTTTTAGTTTCCTGAAAATTGGACATAAGTATAGAATCGGCATGGGTCGTTTATGATTCAGAAACGTTATGAACTATAGAAACGTCATGGACTATAGAAACGCCATGGACTATAGAAACGTCTTGGACTATAGCAACGTCATGGACTATAGAAACGTCATGGACTATAGAAACGTCATGGACTATAGAAACGTCATGGACTATAGATACGTCATGGACTATAGAAACGTCATGGACTATAGATACGTCATGGACTATAGAAACGTCATGGACTATAGGTACGTCATGGACTATAGAAACGTCATGGACTATAGAAACTCCAGTATTTCTTGATTACTATAAATAGAGTCGTCAAAAAGGGGGGGGGGGCTTGTCTTTTATTCGCAATCTGAATTTTATGTAATATTAATAACGGCAATAAAAGTGCCACTGTCGTCCATGACAACTTCGAGCACTATTGAGACAAATCCAAGGCGATGAACAAAAGGAAGGCCCAACACAAAGTTCAAATCAAAGAAGGAAGACTTTACACAAATGTTTTTAATGCATTAACTTACTCTGGCCAGTCCTGCAGCTGCTTTTATTTTCAATTCTTTATTTTTTTAGACTACTCAGATATATATTATTTACGTATCATTACATAGCATAACAATAACTAGAGTGCCACTATCATCCATGACGACATCGAGAACTACGCGTAAAGAGGATATCAGCAGAATGACTTTCTGGAGAGGGATCCTCGTTGTTAAATCTACTCAGTGGTTTGCAAATGTCGGTTCATTTCACGCTTGAAGAGTTTTTGAATTAAGAGTTAACATTTTAGCGTAAAAAGATTTATGATGCGAGCCCTGCGAGACGATGTTAACTGATTGACGCCTGAAGGTGAACCCTGTAACCATCCCAATGAGTCCTTCAAGATTTCACACTCAGAGTCTGTCTAGCTACATAAAAACAACGGCCGATATGTCACGTCCTGCTGGTGCCTGTCGTTGTTGGGGATTTGTTATCTTAGATATGTTGATAGTGAAAACATTGAGATTGACTATAGTTACGCATTTAGCGGATGTTTATTTTACTTAGATTTTTAGACTAGCAGATATAATATTAAAGGTTTTACATCCGCTCCCTCATTACATGCAGATGTATCTGTAGAGGTTAGACAGCTATGTAGTAGCTGGTAAGGCTAACGTTAACGTCAGTTTCCTCACTCGAAAGCGATCTCAGCGCCGGGAGAGCCCAGGATTTGAAACCCGCACATACTGATCTACGGCCGAGTATTTAACCGACATCGCCACTTGCTCCAGCCATATAAAATCATTATCATCATCATAATTTTCTTCTTCTCTCAAATCCCAGTTCAGCCAGGGTCAGGATACGAATAGACAGTTTATCCATTCGCTTAAAGTTTTGTAGAAATATCTGGAGCCTAGGCGCTCACCACAAGAATGCCCTTTCTGACGTTGGTTTGGATCTAGTTTTTATGTCGCCTTCTACGACACGTGCATATTTACACGGTTGGTCTATTCTTCAAGCAACTTGGACACAACACGGGGAAACCATGCGATATGAAATAAGTAAATAAAATATCCAGCCATATAAAATAAGGGGATAAAAGTATGGGGACAGTATGGGAATGACATAATAATGCCATACTGTTTTAACAAAATTAGCGTGTTCACTAGCAATTGTCTAATCTAAATATATGTAAAAAGAATTTGTACTCAAGCTTCTCTTTATTTATTTTCGATTACTCTCATATAGCCTTTAACTCTTGTTTTTTCTCAGTCCAGGATTCCGCCTCTTTTTTCCCTTGATCAGTAGATCTATGAATTTTAAGAAAATACTCTCTATAGCTTTAAAAATTTTCACAATGTCACATCTTTGTAATTCGTCTCTAACGAACGCTTACTGTTACCGGAGGTTAAGTTTTCAACAATTGCTGCCGTTGTCTGCTCAGGTGGCAGAACAGAGTGGATTCGTCAAGGAGTACGCCTGGTTTGTCACGGAGGACGTCAAACAGGATCGAAGCTACATCGCCGACTTCCCCGTGGGTCTAGTCTCGGTCCACTTGGGCTCAGATGCGTTGGGCCCGGGGGACTTCATCGACGACACGGTTCGTCTCACCGCCACCGCTCTAGCTCGGTACCGAACCTCGACCCCACTGTCTCATCCCGTCGGGTACCTGGGCACAGCAACTAGGGGCTGTTACAGTGACTTTCCCGGGACGTACTTCAGGGATGGCCCCTTATTTTATAGGTAAATATTTTTAAGATTTCCTCCACATATGGAAGAGATGATCATGAAATTGTGATATTCTTGCTTTTGATCTTGGACTTGCACTGTTTTGATACCGGTTTTTCTTGTTGTCTTTGTCTACTTAGTCGACATCGTGTGGTGTTTTGGTGTCTGTTTATGCAGAGTCTGCCAGGGACGTCTCTGACATTGCCTTGTGGCGAAGAACCAGACGTTAAATTCTTATTGATTGATTGATTGATGAAAATTCATTACTTATTAACGCATTGTAAAATAAAGATGTTTGCATGTTAGCTATGCCAATGGCGTAGCCAGGATACAGGGATATTTTAATATGGGGGGCACTTTGGGAGACACACACTTTCCGCAATGTGTGAACTTATATTTTAATCAAATTTTTACATGACATCATGGAGACATATGCCCCCCTGTCTCCTCGCTACGCCACTAACATGCAGAATACTATACACTTTTACAATATTTGTTATATTTTCAATATAAGTTCTTAGAATGTCTCTGTTAACACTAAGTTAAGACTAAATCTATAAATATAGGTTTTTTTAAAGAAATTTTTATTATTACTGTATTATTATTATTATTATTGTAATTACTACTACTACTACTATTTTATTCGTGATATTAATAAATATTGAATAGTCTATATGGTCCGAAGTAAATTTTTTAATTATTATTTTTACCCTGGGTTCGAAATCATGGAGTTTTTATAAAAACTTTGGAGGCAAGAGCGTACTAAATCACCTCCCAGCCACTGGAGGTCTTCAAGTTTAAAACAAGTGCTGAAAATAGGCATCGTTGAGCATACTCAAGGTCATTGATGTTAATTCATTTCTGATTTGACCTCTTTGACCGCTTTGTGTGTGCTTGTGCCTGGGTGTTATTGGATGTGTTAAGTGTGTTTTTAAAATTAATCTCTCTCTCTCTATTTCTCTCTCTCTCTCTCTGTGCCTATCTTTGATAGCCTTTGTCATATATTATAGAAAGCTGGTAAAGTTAATATTAACGTCAGTTTCCTCACTCGAAAGCAACGTCAATGACGGCAGAGCCCTGGATTTGAACCAGGCGCATACTGATCCTTCACTGTCGAATATCACACCGACATCGCCTCTGGCTCCAGCCAGTATATAGAGATTAATAGTAAGGCTGAGGATAGAATTAGTTCGAAGGGTTATATGTTATGGACTTGCCATTAGGCAGTGCACTAGAAGAAGAATATTTTATTTAATCAAAGCGTCATATTTAGAATTCCTACATATTAACGTTAATTGCAGCTTTGTCATTTGTCCACTTTAAATTTTTTCGAGCATAGATTTCGTCTTTTCATCATATTTATTATGTCTAATTAGCACAACTTTTACATACATGTACATTCGAATTGATTTCTTGAGCGTCGATTGAGTACATTGTAAGAATATCCACCTTAGATTTAAGAGAATCATGTTCAAATCAAGGTTAAGTTAAAAGTGTTATTTTTTCCTAAATGTGTGCATTTGTACACACAGGGATACATCTAGTAGGCTTATATAATATATATATATATATATATATATATATATATATATATACATATATATATATATAGACTATATATATATATATTATATGTGCATAATATATTTTATACTGTACAGATATATATTATATACAATTTTATGCACAATATCTACTTACATGTATATATAAAGGCCATAAATACTCAAACTTTGTAGTCTCAATAATCGTTGTGATTATAAAGATTTATAATGAGATTATTATCTCTATAATCTCAGGAATCTCAATAAATAACGCAGTGTATTCACTATACTTTTGAGACAAAGCCTTTGTACTTTGCTTACTATAGGAATCATATACATGCGTACTGACACCTTCTTTTAATTTTGTAAATGTAGCTTTGTATTATTGAATTATTAACTCTATCCTTTATATGAAATCCTTGAAATCAAAGGGTTTAAAGTTACAAATTCTTAAAATATGCTTGTGATTGTTGTGGCAAAATGCAATTTATTTTAAGTCCACTATTTATTACTAAGGCTAATAAAGTTGATTTCGCCATTCTGTATTCTCGTATCAGCGTCATGCTGGACCTTGGTCTTGAATCTTCAACTTTACCATCAGTCGATAACGTAGAAGATTCGATCACTTTCACAGAAAACATTAACTCCAATGAATGATTATCATTTTTCAAGTTACCTTCTGCATTTCTCTATGATACTCTCTTTTTCTCTATGATATTCTGTATTTCATTAGGTATTATTCTATGATATTGTGTATTCATTATTCGTAATTAGGATAGGCTCAACTAATTTACAGATGATTATAAATTTAGATAGTATGATAGTTTTTATAATTCGTTTTATTTTACTAGTGCATTGCTTCAATTCTAAGCTGAAACAATTTTATGAGATTAGTAAATTTCTAGTGCGCTTGTTTTAAGTTTTGTCATTTAAGTAAATTCAATTGAACTTGTTGGAGAGAAGCTGCTTTGTATCTGCTTTTACCGATTTGCTTATAATCTGATCGAAATGAAATCTCTATACATAGCGTCTGTGAAATGGCCTTTTTACAGTACATTGATGCCACCAATTTCTATGAGTGCCTGTCAACGGCTTCACAAGCAGAGCATGAACAATATACAATACCGTATGACATTCACTTTACACAGTATTAGCATTGTGGTAAAATATTGAATGAGTACTATATCTCTGGACTAGTCATGAACGGATACATTTCAGACTACGAATCAGCTGGTAAAATCTCCTTAATGAACCTCATTCAAAATCTTGTTCAAATCTAGTGCTAGACACTTTCAATATCATGCTCTAGAGGAAATATTTTGGCGTGAAATTCTGCTTAGTTTTTCAATTTTAAAGCATCATAACTACAGAATGTGCTTACAAAACCTTTGCAAATATACTGCTCGATGGCCGAATCGCTCGTCCGGAAATCCGAAACGTTGGAATTGTTTTGATGCTCTGTCCAAGCTCACATCTCCCCTTGATCTACTCCATTCTTGGTTTTGCTCTAATCGCCTTGTTGTCAATCTTTTTAAAGCAGAAAACATTCTCATTGGCACCCCGCAGCAACGTAACAAAATCAACAGCTCTTCCATTACGGAACATTTAAGAATATTCTCTTAATGCGCACATGGTTGCCGCTAAACCTTGGAGTAAATTTTTATTCAAATTTAAACTAACAAAAACAAATATTTCACCTATCTGGCGATCTTGCCTTTCATTTACGACAGTTATGTCAATTTCGTAGGTTACTTGGTATCATATCTGTCGCCGTATTATCTAATATCCGTGTCCCTTCTAAACTGGGATATTTTAACACTCGGATAAATTATCTCTCTAAGACTTCTTTAATTCTTATTAAACATGTTTACAATGCTATTTCTCATGTCGTATATAATGTTAATAAATTCAACTATCAAATTTCTTCTTGTCATTGGCAGACACAATGACTATCCTTTCCGCCATAGGTCAATATTCCAACACTCTTTTCTCGAATCACTAACATGCCTCGCATTATTGCCTTGCACTGCTTTGATCTCGCTTTATCTTCGATTTTGTATAATCAAACGTCATCGAGCGGTGCTTTGACGTCTGTTGTTGTAGAATTTGCTTGAGCCGGCCCTGAAATTGTCATATTGCTAGAAACCGGACGTTAAATTCTACATAATTATTGATTTACTGATTGAATTGCAAGCTTTTCACTTTTATATTTTGTGTAATCATCGCATAGACATTTGTTATCAGTAAAGGTAAGTTCAGTATATCTACATGTATGCACATGCCTATTATACATGTATATTTATATTATGGCTTGAAATAAATAAATCACCTACTAAAACAACTACTTCACACGAACGCGTGTATTTCTATCACACAGGTTTCTAAAGAATACCACAGTGCCTACTTCATACGGCTCTCTTTCCTTCAACGAGGACGGAGTGAGAGCCACTGCGAACAAGTTCTATATCTACAACCTCGTGCCTGATCCAGTAACACGTGAGAAAACGTGGAGGAAGATAGGAAGCCTCAGCAACAGCTCCATAGAATTTAACACCATCATCTGGCCTGGTGGAACTGTATCCGGTCCTACCGCTAACGGTTCTCGAATCCTAAGAGTGGTTACAGTGATCACGGAACCCTTCGTGATGGCTCAGCCTGCAATAGATAACCGGTGCCTAACGTCTGTGCCGTGCCTAAAAGTCACGACCAACAACAAAGAGGCACTGGATGATATTTTTAAGGATTTCGCGAATCGTAACAATAACGCCAGTCATCCATACGAAGTCCACTGTTGTCAGGGACTCTCAATTATGCTTCTGGAAAGACTAGCTCGAGATCTTAGGTTCAACATCCAGCTCTATATTACGAACGATGAGCAATATGGTTATAAGGATGAGAGGAATAGCTCGTGGAACGGCATGGTGGATGATTTAATCCAAGGATCGGCTCATATGGCTCTATCCGCCTTCAGCGTTACTAGCGCCCGGAGTCGGGTCATTGATTTCACTTATCCGTACTTCTATTCAGGATTTTCTATCATCGTTCTGGAGAAACCGCGAAGTCCGCCTATTTATGCCTTCATGGAGCCGTTTGATAAATGGGTGTGGATTAGCATCGTATGTAGTGCAACGGTAGTAGCGGTGGCTTTAAGCCTTTTAGAGTGGAACAGTCCATTTGGATTGAATCCATGGGGAAGAAAACGTAAGACTAATTATACATTAGGATCAGGACTAAATATGGTTTATGCCATTCTCTTTCAACACACGATAAAGACTAAATCTCCAAAAGCGTGGCCGTCGAAGTGGCTGCAGAACTTTTGGGCCGGTGCTTCCATATTTATTTATTCGAGTTATACCGCCAACCTAGCTGCCTTTCTAGCCGGCAAGAATTCCGGGGTAGAGATTTCCGGTGTTGATGATCCTCGGGTATGTTGTAGACCTCTGTATATCTGTTGTATGCTTCTGTATATCTGTTGTATGCTTCTGTATGTCTGTTGTAGACCTCTGTATATCTGTTGTATGCCTCTATATATCTGTTGTATGTCTCTGTATATTTGTTGTATGCCTCTGTATATCTGTTGTATGTCTCTGTATATCTGTCGTATGCCTCTGTATGTATGTTGTACGCCCTTTTATTTCTGTTTTAGACCTCTGTATATCTGTCGTATGCCTCTGTATGTATGTTGTACGCCCTTTTATTTCTGATTTAGACCTCTGTATATCTGTCGTATGCCTCTTTATATCTGTTGTAGGCCTCTATCTGTTGTATATTTATATATCTGAAGGTCTCTACATAAAGGTTGCAGGCCTCCATTTATCTGTTGTAGGCCTCTATATATCTCTTGTAGGCCTCTATATCTCCTATAGGCCTCTGCATCTATTGTAGGCCTCTATTTATATGTTGTAGGCCTCTATATATCTTGTAGGGCTCTAAATATCTCTTATAGGCCTCTATATCTCTTGTGGGCCTCCATCTATCTATTTTAGGCCTCTATATATTTTCATAGGCCACAATACATCTTTTATAGGCCCCTATACATCTCAGTATCTTATTTGAATATATATGCATTATATAATATTTTTAGAATATATCATTTCCACTTGAGGAAGATAACGGGGAGCCACCTCAGAAACCATATCAATCTCAAGCCATAGGTTTTACGTAGATGTGGATAAGGCATAACCTTTAGTGAAGAATTTAACTCAGTGATCGATGGTGTGCTCCATATAGAGCATGGTAGGCAGCATATGAGTACGAATATGTACTTGGAAGTGTTCTTGGTAGACTACTAGAGAGAGAGAGAGTGAGCATTCCTCTGCTTTCCTCTACAGACGAATTCGCCAACGAATTGTTCAACTTTTAGTGTCCCGATTTTCCTCCACTTCTATTCTCTTCCATTCTTCATTTCTAAGAAATGCTCTCCTCATCTATTCAGCCTTGTCTTCTTCTTATTTGTAAGCTTTTTTTTAACTATTACTAACTAGTACACCAATCAATTATTATTAATTTTTAGATATTTTGCTGAGATTTTCAACTCGCCTCTTGAAATATCTCCATAATTCAATATTCTATTGATTTTCGTTTTCTGATATCCTCCATGTTGTAGACTTTTAGTATTACATGCAAGTTCTTTTTTATAAATTATTTTGTTTCACTAATGAAATTTCACTAATGTATACTTGTATAATATAAATATATGAATGTGTGTTTCCTACTGTATGTTACCTTTATGAAATGGGCTTGTGTTACCTTTAGCAAAGACCTCGTCAGTTCCCAGTGAAATCTAGATATTACGTAAAACGTAAAATAATGCGACACTTTGAACAGCCTTAAGTCTTCATGTAAAAATAAAGCTGCCACAGGATCTACATGTATTGCCAAGTCACAAACGTTTGTGAAACCTCAAATTCTACTTCGCTGTAGCATATCTATAATTCATTCTAAATGCTACTCCACATCTTCTTTACACTTTCGTTGACTATTTTTACCTCTTCTTTCAAATCGCATATTATCTGATTTTCTACGAGACGCTACATTGGCATGCTACCATTCTAGACTTTCCTTGTAGCCTTTCTTTCATATTCAATGTCATCAGATGGCCAGCTTTTAATTCTCCTTTTACTCTAACTGTCTAACATCACATTCTATTAGGGGTTTTCTAGATTTTAGTTTCTCAGTCTTAACTTAATTTTATGTTTTGTACCTAATGAACATTTTATCTAAATCACTACCCATATATAAGAAAGAGTCAAAAAGCTGGTAAAGCTAAGGTTAACGTCAGTTTCCTCACTTGAAAGCGATGTCAGTGACGGGCGAGCCCAGGATTTGAACCCGCATCTACTGATCCGCGGTTATGTATTCAACCGTGAATACTTAAGATCCAGACAATTCAATTGAATATTTAGTCATCATCATCATCTTCCCTTGAATCCCAGTTTAACTATGATCGGCATACGAATAGACTGTCTCAAATCCTCTCTGTCCTACACCACACCTCCAGCCAATCCCCTATTAGAGACTTTTCCATTCGTTTAAATTTTTTGTAGCAATTTCTGGAGCCTAGGCGCTCACCAACCTAATGAACTTTCTGACGTTGGTATGGATCTTTATGCTTTAGTCGCCTTCTACGACACTTGCAGTCACTGGTTGGTCATTCCTTTAAAAAACCGTACACAACACTGGTAATATTTAATTTAATATTTAATAATAATATTTTATTAATTTATTATTATTTTTTAAATCTTTAGACTGATTTTCTGGATTTCGGTATTTTTACCTTTTTGGACCTTATTTTTAATTACAGGCTTGGATTTGTCTCAATAATGCTCGATGTTGTCATGGACGACAGTAGCACTCTAATTGTTGTTAATTGATTATCCTATGGACTTTATTGTATTCATATTCATTTTGACGTTTTAGTAATTTATCTTATTATATTATTATATTTGATTGTAGTAGTAACGTCTTAATGCTCATTGCATTCTGCTATTCTATGTTTTTCCTTTACTAGTACATGATATATTTTCTAATTGACAGTTATTGGAACCGGGTTTGAAGATAGCGTTGCTAAAGGGAGTAGCAGTTGAAGATTTTCTTAAGTCACTAAATCCGAGGTTGCATCATCTAGCAAGCAGATTTTATCCTAAGAACATGTCTATAGACGGCGTATTGATGAGCATTATGTAAGTATTTAAAATAATCAGTAAGTAAAGTTTAGTAGCCTAGTTGTCTAAGGCTAAATTAAACTTGTAAATATATATATATATACATATATATATATATATATACATATATATATATACTGTATATATATATATATATATATATATACATACAATTGTATACATGTATATAATAAATAGGACTCTCTCTATTGGACAAGCTCTATTGGACTATCGCTATTAGTCTATCTCTATTGGACTCTCTCTATTGGGTTAGCTAATTGGGCTATCGATATAGGACTATCTCTATTGGACTAGTTCTATTGGACTAGCTATCTCTATTAAATTATCTCCATTGGACTATTACTGTTGGACTGTCTATATTGCACTATTTACATATTTGCTATTTACTGTTTACACTATTTGTATATTGAAGTATCTGTATTTTGTTTATATATTGGTCTGTCCCTATTGGACTATCTACTTTGGCTTATTTCTATTAGCCTCTCATTATTAGACTATTTCTATTAGCCTATGTCTATTTTAATATATCTATTGGAATATCTCCAATGGACTGCCTATATTTGATATATAACCTTATTGGACTATCCTTTTTGGACTATCCCTTTTGTACTATCTCCAATGGGCAATCTCATTGGCTATCTCATTGGCTATCTCGTTGGCTCTCTCATTAACTATCTCCATTGTGTTATCTCATTGTCTATCTCATTAACCATCTCCATTGTGTTATCTCATTGGCTATCTTATTGTGTGATCTTTATGCACTATCTACATGTATATTGGACTGCCTGTACCGACAGGAACAAGACGATAGACGCCTACATAGACGACACGCCGATCATAGAGTACGCTCGGACAGCGATGGACTATAAATGTGATCTGCGCATGATTAGTAAAGGATTCGGTGAGGACGCATACGCCATCGGACTGCCGAAGAATTCGTGGCTCAAGGTCAGTGAGTCCTATCTACAAACATAGCGCTCAGAATTTAGAGTCTGATTGCGCATTTCATAAAATGACGCAATGAAGCGGTTTCATTTGTATTAATCAGAAGGCGAGCCTGATACCTACTTGTCAATCTTATGTGAACACTGTATATTTATTGCTATCATGTAAATATCAACAAGGATTTGATGTATTGCACAGGCTTGCTTACGTGATTTCGCAATTGTGAAAATTTGAAAGTAGCATTTTAATGTATTTTATCTTTAGAGTTAATCTGCACAGTAGGATTATACAATTGACAGAGCCTTTTAACAGGGCCCATTACTATATTTAAGGCTGAACTTATGATTTGTTGGCAAGTTGTTCAAGAGCGGATCAGTAGGTGCTAGGATCACATCCTGAGCTCTCCTCGCCACTGACATACTATCGGACAGGAAACCGACTTTAAACTTGTCTTTAGCCTTTAAAGTTAGGATTATATAATAGCAGTGGACATATAAACGTATCTATGTCTAAGTACAGCAACTGCTTATATATTTGCGAGAGAGGGAGAGAGAGGAGGTGAAGGATTCCTGATGTCTTGCATCTCTTATAGATACACATAAATTTACTCACAAATGAAAACCATTCTACTCAAACATAATCGATAAAGGTTGTAAAACTCAAATAAAATTAATAAATAAATCTGACCAAATTTATGCTTTCTAAACTTTAGGCTGAATTATCAGCGAAGATTCTCGAATATCACGAGAGTGGATTTACGGAAGATCTTAAGGATTTGTTCTTCCGGCGTGGCAGTAAATGCAACTACGAATCAGGTGATGGTCAGCTGCAAGGCCAGGCGACTTCAATGGTGTTTGACCAGCATGCCGGACTCTACCTGCTGCTGGTCATTGGTTTGTTTGTCTGCGTACTGCTGATGCTTCTCGAGCACGCCACGTTCAAGTACGTTGTGCCCTACTGGAGGCTCAAACCTACTCGAAGCTTCTGGAAGAGCCCGAGCATGATGTTCTGGAGTCAGGTATAGTATAGATATCTTCCTCTCTTGTTCTCTGTCAAGTGTCTGGTTCCATGCGTATATTTACACTCAACGTCCGCCTTATTCTCACTTAGAGGAGCAGATCGTTGATCAAGAAGTTGATTCCGTCAAAGGGATAAATCTTTTTCACGTTGTCAAGCTGGAGCCAGTGGCGATGTCGGTAAGATATTCGACAGCGAATCAGTTTGTGCGGGGTTCAAATCCTGGGCTCGACCGTCACTGGCATCGCTATTGAGTGAGGAAACTGACGTTAACATTAGCTTTTTACCAGCTTTTATCCATATTTCGGAATTTCGAAAATAAAAAGTATATAAAATATATACATAAATAAATATTAGTATTAATTTTTTTTCAAAGCTCTCTATAGCTCTGATTTTGAAATAATAAGACTACTGATATGGCTTCCACTGTCTACTTCAGATTACATGTAGACGTCTTCTAAGTCACTTGTGTTTCGCGGTTGATAAGTTCTGTAGAAGCCGGGATCTAGCCCGTGAGATGGGTCTTGGGAACTAATAGCAAATCTTAGTACTCTCTAATCTACTAACCTATTATCTATTTTAAATATTTCAAGTTAATTCTTCTATAGCCCAGATTTAGATATGTTTTAGAGAATAATTAAATTTAGTCTTTTAGTGAATAATGTAATTCTTTATCGCTTCGTCGTAATCGATTGCAGTTTTCATGTTACATTTAGTTTAAAGGAATATGTGAGAGAGTTTAATTGTTCTATCAGTATTATCCTGAGTCATCCTAAACGTGCAGACTGTCAGACATCCTGAAGCCATTTCTAAATCTCGACTGTTGAGCAAAAAATAAAATGCTTTGCAAGTTCTTATCAGCATATACCTCCAAATTTTAAATTATTCCAAAATTCAAGTCATGATGATGCTAATTAATGTGTGTTTGATATGATCATTCAAATTTGTATATTAATATTAGGATATGAATAATAGGAATATAAATTAATCTGAAAATAAATAGAACTGTATAAAATGCTATATTTATTTATTTATTACTATTATCTTCCTTTTACGCAGAGATTACATAGGATTATAACTAGCGAGCAGCTCGTGTCTCCTCATCATTCTGCCCGTGAGATGATGGAAGTAGTTAAGAACAGGGACTTCGCTAAACTATTTCAGAAAAGTGTTCGAAAGGTATGATATTTTCTTATTACTCGGTTTATTTGTCTCCAATATAGTTACGATGTCTTGCCTATTACGATATAATGCATTTTCTGCGTCTTATGTTTTCAAGTATGGTCTCAACAGAATAAAGTTTCGGTTAGATTTTAATTTCCTTTCCATCCTAATTAATAATTTAATTTCCAACGGAATGATGGATGGATGAATTAATTGGTGAATTGATGGATGGATGGAGTGATGGATGGATGGAGGGATGAAGGGAGTGAGTGATGAATGGAAGAATGAATGAATAAGTAGATCGATGGATGAATGGATGGATGGATGAATGGTAGGATGGATGGATGAATGGTAGGATGGATGGATGTAATGGATGGATGGACGGATGGATAGAGAGAGGAACGAACAGAAAAAACAGAATGAGTGCTCAACCTTTCACTACAACCTTTTTCTTCTGTTCTCGCTTTCCTATATTTATTAATATATTAACTCCGTCGCACTGATTTTATCTTCCCTTTTCACTTTAATTTTTATGAAAAGGCTATTCATAGCTTTTACAATGTTAAGACACAAGCCAACACTTTAAATATCGTAAACACTTCAATATCATAGACATTGCAGTGCCAGGGCTTATATGATAGAGAAAAATGTTGTTGGTTTAATATATGTGGCACCTACCACTCCACTTCGTCCATCATGTCCATGGTATTCAGTCTACCAGAGCTGACGAAACCATTTCAGTAACGTCTGTTTTCTCTGGAAGATGTGTTAGGATTTTATAAAGGCATTATCATTGCTATTTGATGAACCTCTTGAGCAATGGAGTGCGATTTGTTGAGTTTGCTAAAGGACTAAAATTAGAAATCTATTAATTGAATCAATCAATCACTGTGTAGACCACTACATAGAGTATATATATAAATACATAGTTACGCATAATGTATATACTGTATATATATATATATATATATACATTTAGCCTATATATATATATATATATATATATATATATACACACACACACTTATGTATATATATATATACAGTATATACAAGTATGTACATGTATATATATATATATATATATATATATATATATATATTTATAGACAATATTATGCATCGCTTCTAAATTCAAATCTAAAATATGTACATTTTATCATACCTCTGTGGTCTTTACAAAAAGCATAAGCTTAAACTTTTGTGGGGTTAAGTAGAGCATGATATTTTTATTTGCTGTGTAGAAATGAGAAATCTTTTTGGCAGGGTAAACTGGATGAAGATGTTGAGCATTTTGGGAGAAATTAGAGTGGACTGGAGAGATAGAAGATTAACTTTGAATCTTTACACGAATCGAAAGGCAATTATCAAAGTTCAACGAGAGTTATCGGAAGGAATAGAACAGGGAGTGAGACCTAAACATTACTGAATTGAAGTATGGAAAGAAATTTTTTATTAAGAAACCAAAATTGACGAGAATGTCTTGAAAGGGAGGAGTCATTATAGAAATGAACGGTTAGTACAGGTTAAAAGTTGAAGATATTTAGGACAAATGAAAACAGAAGACGAGGATTGTGGAACAGAAATAAAATGTAGAATTTCTCAAGCAAAAGAGGCCTTCAGTAGGAGGAAACAATTACTAATAAATTTTTTAAAGAAATCCACGAAGATAAAGATTTCAAAGACTTTAGTGTGAGCTACGATCCTGAACGGTTGTGAAACATGGCCGTTAAGAAAATAGGATATAGGGAAACTTGAAACATTCGAAATGTGGTTATGGTGAAGAATTGCGAAGAGAAAATGGACTGACAAAAGTACGAGCGAATAAATGCTAAGTAGGGTTGGCATAAATAGACAATTGATTAAATCATAAGGAATAAAAATAAGAACTGTATAGGTCATGCATTGAGACTAGATGGTTAACTAAAAGAGGAAATTGAAGGAAGACTTGACAACTAATTCGTATGTTTTGTATGAAGAGGGACCCAATTCCGACCCTAGTTAGATTGGGATTTAAGGGAAGATAATGATGATGATGATGATGACGATGATAATGACGATGATAATGACGATGATGATGATGATGATGATGGTGATGATGAAATGAGGAGGAAAACGGAGGATATAAATATGTGGAGGAGTTATATCCATACACCTGCCAATAGGCCGTCCACTAAGATAGAGAGAGAGAAAAAGTACTGCCAATACTTGCAAAATATTTACATAATATTCACATAATATATGCCAAAGCTGAAGTAATTTCATAGTATGCTTCTAAAGATGGCGCTGTGAATATCGAGTCTAGAATCCTGTCGAGTAATTTGCAGAGAAAACTCTTCTCGGCGTGTGACTAACTATTTGTTGACTGCGTAAACAGATGGCAATCTGTAATTTGATTAAAGGCAGCAGAGAATCTCACTCAACCGACATTTTGTTTGAAATGTCGGAGCGGAAGCTTCATCCTGACGACAGATTCCAAATCGTAGCACTTCACATCGCTATTGAGTCTTGCTCTGATATTCTATGCTCAAATTCTATTTCTGAGAAGCAATAAATAGATTAAAGATAAACATTTTAAAAACAGTAGATTCCAACAAATCATTACTGAGAATAGGTCATTAACGATTGCAGTTGCATTTCGTTAACATTAAAAATTAAAGTTTCAGTGAAATTTTTCAAAATTCTAATGTTAAGTTATTTTTTTAATTATTTATATTTTATTTTGTACTTTATTTTTACCCGTATTGTGTTCGGGTTGCTGAGGAATTGACCACCCGTGGACTGTACGTGTCGTAAAAGGCGATGAAGCACTAAGATCCAAACCAACGTCAAAAACGGCATTTGGTCGGTGAGATCCTGAGATCCTTGGCTCCAGAAATTGTTACAAAATATTCTAATCCCGATCCTAGTTAAACTGGGATTCTAGGGAAGATGACGATGGCGACGACATTGATGTTTAGCTATATTTTATCAATAGCTTTTCTTATATTAAAAGGAATCTTGCTAGAATAATACGTCGATTAAAAATCGGCTAAATCTCACACTGCGAGCAAATGAGGTACTTCCATAAACTATATATTGAATCGATCGATTTTCCGTTCTAATTTTATTCTATTATTTAATGACGATTCCTGGAAAGTTCGATAGTACGGCAGCCGCTTGGGGCTTATTTGCATCTACAGTGTGTTGTGTCGTCCGCCGTAATACATTTCAATATGTTTAATAAAGTACGTCTCAAAGATTTTTATAATTTACATGTACGTGTGAAGCATTAAATTCCTTAGATCATTAAATTTAGAAGACCTTATCAATGAATAGAATCGACGTTATTAAGTTTTATCCCGGTGTTATTTCCGGGACACTGAAGAATAGACCAACCGTTAACTGCACGTGCTGTAAGAATTGACAAATCGGCGACAGAGGTAGGCAACGGGAAACCACCCCAGAAACCATATTTTTCACAAGCTCGCGGGTACATAATACGAATACGGTACATGTATAACCGTTCGTGAAGTGATTAGTGAGCTCTCTATGGATCTTTTAATCAGAATCTGAATATTAATGTTTACCTCGGACCTGCAACTTGACAGTACACTGAGTACACATGAATGAGGTCATTCTAAATGCTTAATCGTATTGATTGTTGGGCAGTTCAATACTGAATGTACCATTCACCAGTATAGCTGCATCATGTGATATATTCAGCCATGGAAAGCATTTAACGACCGCACAGATGACGTATAATATAAAATAAGATATGCCATAGTCGACGAGATAAACTGGGAGCGGATTTATTTCTTATTGCACCGAGATCACTGTTTATCGCTTCGGGAATTGTTTTTATGAGCAGACTGCAGCCCATGGCATCGCGCTCTAGCTCAATTTCTCTGTTAAGCCCAACTCGGTTTTGCTTTAGCTTGGACTGTTTTTGAATTGCAACCATAAATATATCGGATGGACTTTTTCATAACGAAGTATTTTTAAAAAGAGCCAGAAAAGTACAGTCCTAGATTAAGTTAATGATGATCTACTGCCAGGCAAATAGCCAAATTTCATTTCAAAGTTAATTCTTATGTCAACCTGCATATGACGTTATGCCACTGTACTGGTGCAAATGGTTTCTGGATGTTTAATCATGACCAAACGATCATTTCTAAAATAGCTACTAGAAACCTTTAAAATAAGCCGCAGTTATGATTAATTTGTCTGACATTGACTTACGAAATACAGCCTGAAAACATGTGTATATATAAAGAATTTACTACATTGTCTAGGCGAGATGCTTTCTTTTAATAATTTTGCTAAGTCTATGTAGGTGGCCTTTGCATTACATGTGTATCAATTTCATAGTTCTCAGTCATACACTCAGTAAAACCTTATACACAATGGTAGCAGTAGATAAGTATTCTTTCGTACCTACCAGGCAGCTTATTTCCTACAGCACTATTTTAAAGCAATAAGGGTCCCGATTGCGGTTTCATAATCGGCACTTATAGTATCATACTAGTAATCAACTCAACCTCTAATATTTGGTCGACTTAATATTTAAGTCGTTCATATATTATTTGTCATACAAAATGCCTATTTCAGTTTTAATAAAATTTCACTGAGTTTCAACTATTTGAACCAGTCCAGCGTATAAGCTTTAAAACTAATAAGTATAACATTAATGATGTCAGTGAACGACTTATACTTTGTGCAGTTTTGAAATTTCTTCAAATGGCTATTAGTTTAAACGTTTCTCTGTCAATATGTTCTTTCGTATGCCCACATGCTATTGGGTAGCATCGTTTATGGTCCCACAGAAGTTTGTAATATTGCTGTAATTCAAGCAGTTGTAACGACTCCCAGGGCGCTCTTTAACCTTCCTTATCTCTCGCATCACTCCTCTCTTACGGTAACGCACACTAGGCACACTCGTGTCCTAAAGGTCTTTCAACGCCCGTTTCGTGCAAGATGGCAGCATCAGCAACGGGTGGAACCAGGATTTCGAAGCTGGCTCTTAGGAATAGTTTTCATTTTAAATCAGCCCATGCTTACTTGAAGTACCTCCAATATGCTCACTGATGTTCCCATAGACACTCGACATTCATTATACATAGTCTATCTATACGAGTAGATTAATTTCTTGTAAGTGCGAAGGCAACGCAGCGAAGAATTGGCCAGCTCCTTAGTGCCATAGATCATAACCGGAGAACAATATTATCTAAAATAATATCTAATTGTAAGGAAAAATGATGGACTCCTCCATGCATTGGAATAAGTAAACGAATATTGCAGGCCTGTAACAAAATGGCGCTCAGCTGGGAGAGTTAAAATTGACTGCGTAGTGCGGACTGAATAACATGAACTTGTATAACTTGCATCTATCGTTGAAGAGACATCTTTCGTAGAGATCAGGAAACTAAAGGCATTGGAAACGTGGATATGGAGAAGAATGGAGAGGATTAGGAAGAAGAGTTGGATAGGACACATTCAAAAGTGGGAAAGTCTATTAAAAGAGGTCATAGAAGGCAAAATGAAAGGAAATAGAGGCAGAGGCAGGCAAAGGTTAGGAATGTTAGATGATTTAAAGACTCAATCATATGAGGATATGAGCAGGAAAGCAGACGACAGAGAAGCGTGCACTGAGGCGTTATATACCATGGACCTGCCAGTAGACAGTGAACTACGAGAGTGAGACATCTTTCGAAGGAATATTAACAATTGTCTAGTCTGATATTTAAGCACAGTATATAGTGAATTGCAAGTAAAAATGTTATTTCGTCATTTGCGTAATCAGTTGATTTACTTACCGTTATATCCCGCATTATTATAATTTTAAACCCATATATATATATATATATATTATAAATAAGCTGATGCTTACTAGAAATACCTCCAATATGCTCTAAATAGAAATACCTCATATATATATATATATATATATATATATATATATATATATATATATATATATATATACAGACTAAGGCAAAAAATAATAATCCCCTAGCGAAATCTAAATAACTTCAAGAAAACTCAAAATATCGAACTAAATCTTCGGAGCTTCTAGGGGAGGAATTTCTGCGTATATCCTTCAAATATGGTGAAAATATTTTCAGTATTTGCGAAATTACAGCATTTCTACGAAAAAATTGCAAAATCAATTTCAACAAGGTTTTTTCAAATGTCAGTCGTTCCTTTTAAAGAAAGTAACGACCCTGAAAAGGGGTGCTAACTTAAGTGGTGGAGTATAAGACTATACTACCTTGTTAGCTGCTTCAATAGAAGATGCTTAAAGTCTTTCTTCTGTTACAATTATTCCTAAATTTTGAAGAGTATTTACGGTACTTTTGTTAAAATAAGCCTTGTTAAAATTGATTTTAACACTTTTCCGGAGAAACGCTGTATTTTCGTTAATTCTGAATATATTTTCACCAAATTTTCAGGATATATGCAGAAATTCCTCCTTTAGAAGCTTCGAAAATTTTATAAAACTATTTTGAGTTTTATCTAAGTTATTAAGACTTTTGATAAAAAAGCCTTGTTAAAATTGATTTTTTCACTTTTTTCATAGAAACGCTATAATTTTGTTATTAAGCAATAGATTAACGTCGACTTCGCTTGGGAATTATTTTTTTGGCCCCAGTCTGTATATATATATATATATATATATATATATATATATATATGTGTGTGTAATTTATATATATACATATACAGTATGTTTACTTTTTACATATATATATGTATATATTTATATCTATATATATATACATGCATATCATAGTTTTTGAAGGAAGACTCAAAAATCTACTAAAACCATTTTAAAAAGTATTATGCGTAGATACCTTGGATTCATGAATATCGAACATCTCATGAGTTATCATTATCCTCTTAGTCATTTAAATTAATTACTAGGAATGTTATTTGAGTGTGTGTCTGCAAAGAAATTACGGACTTTGAGGACTGATCAAAAAATTGATTGATTGACTGATCGACTGATTAACTGATTGATTGATTAACTGATTGACTGATTGATCCATCGTTTGCACATTTGACTAGTAGACTGACTGACTGTCTGATTGTTTTAAGTCGACACTCAACGATGGAAAAATAGGTGGCATATGGATCAGTAGACTGAGACATACGTCCAGACAGAGAGGAAGACATACATAACGAAACGTCTCGGTGTCACATAGTGGAGGGACGTAGAGCATTACACCGCTTCCATTAATCTGTGCTCGAAAATTGAACGAATGCAAATTGTCCCTGGCGTGTACCGCAGCGCTATTCAGCTGCTGCACAGCTATGACAGAGTCAGCAGCTCAGGAGCTGTTGCAGCAGCAGCTCTAGCTCATACACAGCTATTTCATAGTTACTTCACAGCTGGAGTTAGAACTCTGTTGTGAAGGTTATATCAGCTCTCAGCTGCTTTACATCTGCTTCTTAGATGGAGATATGCTTCAAGTTAAGAGCGCCGCTGCTACATCAGCTATCAGCTGTTCACAGCTAGGGTTAGGCTCAGGTTTTGAGCGTTTATTGCTGGTTCACCAGCTTTCAGCTGTTCTGCAATACCAAGCATCAGCTATGCTATGCTACCAGCTATCAGCTGTGCTATGCTACTAGCTATCAGCTGCACAATGCTACCAGCATTCAGCTGTACTATGCTACCAGATATCAGCTGAGCTCTGCTACCATCTAGCAGCTGCTCCATTACATTGCTTTTATGCTACTCTTCCATGCAACGATTTATGCGAATTTTGCAAAAATGCCAAGTGTATATTCGTACCATATTTCATAGTTGCGATTAATTTGTGTATAGCTTATAAAGCTATGATACTAAGCTTAAGATCTGTTTATTTATCATAAGCTATAGTGTCAGAGACAGGATCCGACTAGGATTCAAACCGATTTCCTTCTGCTTATCAAGAAAGATTTATATCTATTCGACCGTTTAAACGATACTAAGGTACAACTAGGTTTCTGTCCATTTGATTCTTGCAAATGTAATGTTCTACTGTGTAACGTCAGATGCGTACGCTACTGGCTCGCAAATCGATGTACTTCGATTGGTAAGTCGTGATAACAGTCAAACGCTAAATGAACAATGATTGACAAGTTGCGCGCCGGTACATCCGATTCTGCATAGCTATTGCAATAGTTTTTGCGTCAACCTGACACAATCTCAAAGGCTGTAATCACGGTTTACATGTGCTGTCCAATGAAGTAGGGCTAAAATCTGGCTTAGTAATGGTTTCACTGGATATCAAGTAGTTCGCAGATGAGTTAAAACTTGAAATCGTTTGTCAGTCTTTGCTCTGCTATCAACATATCAATTGAAATATCTTATACAATTTTTCGAGAAATATTTAAAATTTCTTTGGCCATTTTTTAAAATAAGTAACGCCTGTTTTGCTAATCACCCTATTAATTTTCGCTGAGAATACGCATTATTTGTTATATCTCGGAAAGCTCTCTCTGCTCATGGCAGAGAAAGAAGAGAGATCCTCTCAACTATGGGTCAGTTAGGTCATTTAGCTTGCTTCGCAAATTATGATTGGCACATATTCGGGGTTGCGCAAATATCTTCTACTAGCCTGGAAAAGCTCCCATCTATATTCTTTGGAGAACCCAAAGTTTATGGTGGCATATATTAAAGAATTTATAATTATATATTCCTATTTTAGTGCCAACTGATTGCCTGCTGGTTGTAAGCTGGTTGTTTGCTGGTTGTCAGCTAGTTGCTTATTGGTTGTGAGCTGGTTGCTTGCTGGTTGCTTGCTAGTTGCTTGTTGGCTGTCAGCTTGTTGCTTGCTGATTGTCAGCTTGTTGCTTGCTGATTGAGAGCTGGTTGCTTGCTGGTTGTCAGCTTGTTGCTTGCTGATTGAGAGCTGGTTGCTTGCTGGTTGTCAGCTTGTTGCTTGCTGGTTGAGAGCTGGTTGCTTGCTGGTTGTCAGCTGGTTGCCCTTTGTTGGTGCTTAGCTTAAATGCGACCTAACTCAGAGTCGTAATTGAATGTGACACAGAAATAGCCTCGGCTAATTTCCTGGCGATGCGATGGATCTTTATTTAGATTGCAGCTATCATGTATTCCGCTCAACCTGACTACCTAGCTTGACCTTATTACGACCTCTACAGACTACCCAACAGTAAATCAGTAACCTTTATAGCTTCGATAGTTCTATAGGTTTTTTTGCAATTGATTATTTTATCTTTATGAATGCATGAATACTTAATATTATACTTAAATAACTTAAATAACTAGTTTAATTTAAAAATGTTAGTTTTCAAGTAGAAAGTATATTTTTGCTGCTACCATTCTATGCCACGAATAAATAACTAGGTAGTTTAGAATATTTAGTTTAGCATATTTAGTTTTCAAACTGAATATATATTTTTGATATAACCATGCTATGCCATGAATCTTTAATTTTTTAAATGTACTTGGTAATATTTTAATATTGACTCTATGATATAGTGACATTTAAAAATAATTTTGTTAAATTTTTGTCGCCCCTAAATAGAAATCAGATTTAATTTTCTGCTATATTTTATCAATTTTACTTTTGTTTTATGTAAATTAATGAACTTTGTAAGTGCCCTGAGTCTAAAAATGTTTACGCTTGACTTTGCATTGCGTCTCATTTTTATGATTATATGATATTGATGTTCAAATTAAATATACGAACAAATCATCGGCAAAGAGTTTCGTTTCAAACAGAAGAGGGAGGGATTTTACTTTGGCATTTATAGTAATTAGTAAATTTACTATAGTGCACGCATATTACATATAAACTCGCGTTTTTCAAATTAAACAGTTTTAACTAAATAATCGTAAATATCGTGAACACCTTTCGGAACAGAGAGAAAGAAGAGTAAGATAGTATTATATGTGCTATCTTTTTCAATATCAGTAACTGTATTCAAATGGAAGATTAATAGACACATCGTATCTCTGGCTTTGGAGTCTGAAAGATGTGTAGAAATGTATAGTTTTAAAAATTATTTGATAATCAGGTATACAGTCACCGATTAATTATTCTTCATATTTCGTGCTAGTAAAATATCTAGGGTCTTATTCACTTTATGATCACCTAAGCCATCAAAATGTTGAACAATTAATTTTAAGTGAAAAACTAATCTTTGAGTGACTAGAAATGTTATTATAACTTATTCGTTTGGCTAAACGCTAACGAATGTGCAATATTACGTTATGCACGTAACTTATTGAATCGATATTTTCCCAATTACTTAAACACTTCGACTACTCGGCGCTTTTCATATGAGAAGCAAAGTTTTTTAATGAACAATCATGTCTTTAATCTAGAACATAGTAGATGAATTTAAAAGGATTTTTCAAATTCATTTCATTCAGACTCAAATACTTCTTCTCAGAATCATGTTGGCCTAGGTGAAAGTCTTCTGTACCTAGTGCAACTCAACTCACTCCTACGAGTAAGAAATATTTTTTATCTCAAAAAATCTATAGTTACCTGGAACTTTGAAATGAGAATTCTGCGATTCATTATTGTAATCGTATTCGAGAGGTATCTTCAGAGAGTGGCAATTTATTTCTTGTTGTTGTCACAACTTCGCTCAACCGTCTTAGGTTATCTCTCATCTTTCGTTTTTCTATCATAGTTAAATAGTGATTTATCTTTCATTTTCTCTCTTGCTGATGCCGATAATGTTTCTTTAAAAAACCGAGTTATCTGATGGACTTGTGATATAAATAATATGAGTGCAAGAATAATTTCTTTTTCGAATTACTGAATGTCAGTTTAATTTATAAACTTTTAAAATGCTTGAATTCGAACTTATCATTGTCCGTTTTGTTGTGAAATAGAATGACTAATTTTCTTCATACATGTAGAAGCAGGCTAATCAAGCCCGTTAATCACGGAGAAGGTCTTGTAACGAATCAATCCTTATTATCTAAATTTATCCTTTTTAGTTACATATCACTCAATTAAAAAATTTAATTTTAACTCCAGCTTCTTCGTACGAAGGGGATTTTTGGGGTAGACACGAGTGGACACAACACAAAATTAGAACACTATGAAGGAACACTCGCATGTAAAAAGCCACTGATAGTAAAATCCAAAGAAACGCAAATGTATTTTTTAACGCATTCGGTTTAATTAAAGCAGACCTAAGAGGGTGTATAGTTAATTATATGTTGATTATTGCAAAATTATGTTTCTGATATTACATGTATTTTATTTTTAGCAAACGGAAGCAAACAGTTTTAGATCAATTATAATTTGGATATAAACTTATAGAGACTATAAAATTGAAATGAATTGCATTTAATTTAAACAGACATTCCAGACTTTCAAAGTTTCTCTCAAATTGTTGATCGACTAACAAAGCAGAACATTATGAAAGAATTTCTATATTTTAGATGCTTTCGAAGACTGTAAACGTGAACATCATAAAGTATCAGTATAAAATGCATTGAAATCAATTTTCTATTGACAACGCTATATTTTTTCAGTTAAAAATTGTGCAAAAATGTAGTAAACAAAGAGTGTTGACGAAAGCTCGGTCCTGTAGGCTCGAGGCTGTGCAATCTCAATGGTTTGTTCAACGAAATCCCAGTGGCGAGGCAGATTGAGAGATCCCGGTAAATGAAGCTAGTTGTGACTGAACTGGTCACGTGTGAAATGAAATATCGATTAACTGATCGATACACCGACACCACAGCTAACCCTCTTAGAACCGATGATTGATTGATTGATTTTTCGACGGCATCGCGTACTGTATTTGTAATGTTATAAGCTGAAAATGTATCTTGGATATTATATGCCATATGACATTATGTAAATTGTAATTTAGATATGAGATTTTAAAATAAAATGTGGATTAGTTATGCATTTGTTGTCCTGCTAACTACTTTATGACCATGAATCAGTATACTCAGTTGCGTCTCACAGTTTTCTTTTAGAATTCTAAAAATATTGACAGATTTCCTTCTTTTGCTGAGCGAATTGTATGATAACAGCTAACAGATAATAGCTACTAATAATAATATCTTATAGATAACGGCTGTTAAGTTTAAAAAGATGAAATATATGCAATAAAAAATCTAAGATGAAATTTAGCACAAGTTTCTGGAAATAATTTTATGTCAGCGACGGTACGAATACAGGATTAGAACACTACACCTACTGGTCCACAGTCAAACGATATGCTACCGATTCAGCCCAGTTATAAATTGCTTATGAATCAAGAATCAGTTCTTTTAAGAAAACTGAATTGGCAATCATATTAAATCAAAATTGCAGTAAACGTTAAATTAACCAGATTAATTAAAAAGTTAGATTTCTTCTCTACATTAATAAATAAGTGTGCAATGAAAGAGATCTCTGCTTAATTAATGAACATTTCATATAACATTAGTTTACTCAATTACTACAGAATCTACTTTAGTTACCTTCTAAAGGAGAAATAGTTTTTAGTTTTTATAGTACAAAGTTTGAAAAAGTTACTAGTTATCGTGGCATTCACAGCTACATATGCATACAGCTACGTATGTAATGTATTGTACACTCAGCACAGATATTTGTTGGAATCAGTTAAATATACATATGAGATAAACTTATAAATAAAACAAAAAATTAATACAAATAATGATAATAATTAATATGTAATAAAATAAATTTCGAGTATGAATACTATTCTACAGGAAATATTTAAGTAGATTTACATTCTTGAAAATAGCAGGAGTGTGTGTCCTATGCATTGAATAATGAAAAACCGTAGAAGTGTCAAAGGCAATCTCAACCATTGTAAACGTTGAGTTCAAGAATTGCAGTGATGCCAACAACTGAATTTACTAGCCAGAGGTATTCAATATCAGCTGATCGTTATTTAAAGCGTACCATAATGAAGTTTTTGAACATTTGCAAAGCATTTGAACGATAATGAAACACTTTAGTAGCACATTTATCGTCACATCTATCCAATATATCGTTATGACAAAAAATATTTTGAAACGAATTCCTATTAATTGGATGCATATTTTTAAATACTAAATGCAAACGAATTTTATATAAAATCTCTTAAAGGATATTCCCCGTTCTATGGTTTCCGGATTTCTGGAATTTGTATATCCAAACGCGCAACAATACATCATCTTAAAACCGTTTAGAGACAACAACAACAACAACAACAACAAAATTAGAGTGCTACTGTCGTCAATGACAACATTGAGCACTGTAGTACCAAATCAAATCCGATGAGCAGAGTGTGGGGTCCAAAAACGGCGCGATCCAAAATACGGGAGTTCAGTCATATGAAGGGTACTAGTGGAATGGAGGTTTGATACCGAATATCATGAAGTAAATCCGAAATTACAGAAATTACTATTAAATACACATATGACAAATGGGCTTTGTTTACCCTCACGATTAAATGGAGCATGCTTGAAATCAAGTCGCTCTTGTTACTAAACTGGTATCGCTGAAACAACAGTCATGCCATATCAGATCTACTTCTTTTAAAGATCTTTGGTCCTATGTTCATTCGCTAAAACTACGCATTCGATGCATTTATCTGCGCGCATGTTCCTTACCACTAGTAATAATTAATGCTAGTTAATTTATAATTAACTTTAATTAATACTACTGCCTGGTGTTATATTGGGCTGTAGTAATAATAATAGGAGATAAATGTTTGGCCTAGTGTAGCTCTGAATCGTTTAAAATTTGACAAACAAAAATAATAAGTTTTTTTAGTTCAGTAGAAATTAAACTCGAGATTTCTGCCTCGTATTCAGCTGCTGTTCATATCGGGCACACTGAGCTGACGTTAGACCGATGGATATTAACCCATTAATGCCTACGATCCCATATATGGGACGCTAGAAAAACTTATGCGAAAAATAACCAATTCAATTGCTTTTGTCAAAACGATTATACATCAATGTTGTAGGATATTATTAAAGACACTTAATCAATAAATTACGAAATAAAACGTCTCCTCGCTCCAGTTCTCAGGCATAAATTCTCCATCTTGTTCTCATTGTACAAACTATGACATTAGCACATAATAAAAGCTAAGTTTCATTATTTGGAAACCTAATCCCAAAATATTTTTTGCTGATAGTGATACTCCTAGATGCCCTTAGAAATGTGTTAAGTATCAAGATATTGTTGGTTTAAATTTTCCATAAAAATTTGTTACACTTTCGTGCGTCCCATATATGGGATTGTAGGCACGAATACACACGGTTTGACATATCATTGTAAAATGATAAAATTCTGTTGCTAGCTTCTAGATTTCCAAAATTTTGTCAGTATATGCAACTATATCACTCAGAAATAGTATTTTTTACTTTTCTAGATATTATTGTCCAGCGATAATTTGTCTGTTGAATAAGGTAGGCCTATCTTCCGTGTATTAGTGTAGGCCTATTACAGCACGGATACATGCAGTATAAATGTGATAGCAGAACTTCCACCACTGATGATATACCAACTCTACTAAGACAACCTGCTTACCTATATACAATATGCTAAATGCTAAGGTTTATAGTTGAACTCTTTACAACAGGTATTATTGTATACAGGTATATTGTAGTGGAATTGGTGCATGTACAGGTATATTGTAGTGGAATTGGTGCAATAGGATCCATCCGCGTAAACCACGTATCCAAATGTCTCCTGACCAACCTCAAGAATACGAAGAAACATGGGATGTCAAACATTCTATTGTTCGTTGGACTGATAGTTCTGCTTTCACAAATTTTCATCTCGAATTGCCATGGTGTAGGCCTACTTGTTATTCGACTTGGAAATATCAAGTGTTGATCTAGAGTGACAGGGCGTGTGTTTGAGTTGCAGCAAACATACTTGTGCTTGGCGTACTGGTGTGAAATGAGAGGTAAGGACCAAATTGATAAATATTTATCAGCCTTTACACTGCATACCATGTAATAAATGGTGATGGTTACTCTTCGCATAAATGTTGATCGGATGTCGCCATGCAGAATGAACGACTCCCCATAGAAAGTCACCAGAAATACTAGATATGCATTTGGATTTGCTGCAACTTTGGTGAAATGTATAGCAAGTGTATTTGATACGATACACATTTCGTTGAAGCTTGGACAGACCACTGTGTATCAAGTCTCTGTGGATCGCCGTGTTCTTGCTGATGTACATTTTGATCATCAAGATCATTACACAGACCACAGCAAATCATAACTGCAGAGTGAGAGCTGTAGAGGAGAGTCTAAATACAAATGCTTGAAGTGCAGCCTAGGCCTGTACAGTAAGTGTATTGCAAACTAATAAACCATACACACTGTAAACTTAGATATTAATAACAAGTCTAAGATAGTTTGGACTAATAGGACTAGCTAAAGTTAGTGCCAAAAATAGTACATGAGACTTTTTGGTCATGTTGAGCAGAGCTAGGCACCTTACCGGATTTTTGGAGCACATATTACCCATAAAAATTATTTAAATATGTGCCAGACTCTTAATTTCTTAGCTTCCTATATTGATTTGATGTCTCAGATATAATGATATGGTGTATAATGAACAATTAACACATCACAAGCGATGCTTGAAAATACGCGTGTATTCGTGCCTACGATCCCATATATGGGACGCATATATTTTTAAAGATATTTTTCACAAAAGTGAAAAAAAATTGAAAATACCACCTGATCCCATTATTGTGACCCTAAAGACATGTCACCTACAAAAATCGTGAAGAAAAAATAAGTTGGGCATTAATGGGTTAATTAAATCTTGATTGACATTGAATACTGGACAAGGTCTGTTGATCGACTGTTGTTGTCTAATTGTAAATAACAAAATAGGAATTTTTGAAAGAGCATAGATCTAGATTTCAAAAGAAAAGTTGTGAAAATCAGCAAATAATGTATTGATATAAGTTTGTCAAAAACTAATACAATTATCATTGCTAATAATTTTGATTTAATTAACAACAAGCCAGAGTATTAATTTAAAAATATTTTCAGGAATGAAATAATAAAAAATATGTATGAAACTTTACTTTGCAGTTTTTATATTTTGTGACGAAAATTTTTAATCTTTTTAACTTGACTTGGGGACCTGTCATTAGGCAAGTCCATGGACACTACGAGAGAAAGAGAGAGAGAGAGAGAGAATGAGAGAGAATGAGAGAGAGAGAGGGGGGGAAATAGAGAGAGATAGAACAAACAATTTTCCTGCTATCTTACAGAGAACAATCAAGGATTCGATTTTATTTCTCATAGTACTCATATTGTTATTCATATTAGTCATCAAGATTCGTTATTATTCATATTACTCGTATAATTCATATTATTCATTCGTTGCTAACAAATAATGAGTGCCAGATATTGACTAAGAAAATTGTATTTAAGTAACGATCGAAATTTTTATATAATTGTCATATATAAAATAGTCTAACTAGATTAAATGAATCTTTTTATAGCAGTCCTTGATTAGACTCTACGCCTGGCCGCACTTTTGTACGTGGTTGTTTTTAATTTTGAAAGCGGCCCAGAGTCAACCCATATTCACAGCTATAGTCAACCCATAGTCACAGCTATAGTCAACCCATAGTCACAGCTATAGTCAATCCCTAGTCATAGCTATAGTCAACCCATAGTCACAGCTGCTGCTATGCTTGACTATGTTTCACTGCTTGTGCAGTGGCAGCGCGGTCTTTGAATTGTGTTACTGCGGCAGAAACATTTGAATGATGTCGCCATTCGTCTCGCTCGATTGGCCCTTGAGGGGCGTTTACTGCAAGTCTCATTCTATCTGTCTGCATATCAGTGTCTGTCTGTCTGTCTGTCTGCCTATCCATCTAGAGAGAGAGAGAGAGAGAGAGAGGAGATGAAAGAGATTAAGCAGGGGTTCGAACTATTTTTAGTCATTTAAGTCAAATACAAAACAAATGTTTTTAAATTTATGACCTGATGAACAAAACTTCTCACGTAAACAATGAAAAAGTTGGTAAAGCTAAGGTTAACGTCAGTTTCCTCACTCGAAAGCGATGTAAGTGACGGACGAGCCCAGGATTTGAACCCCGCACATACTGATCCGCGGTTGAGTTTCGTACCGACTTCGCCACTTGCTCCATCCAGACCGTTATCGTAAACTCCATACCGTTTTTTAGTCAGTGAGACTGACTAAACACGGACAAACCTAAATATTTGTTGGTAACCAGCTTGCAATGTTTGATAATGATGTAGTCCCGATTTGATTTTCTCAGTTCTTGCTTAGCTGTCTCTTAAAAATTTACGATACGTGAAGTTTGCGGTTGGTATATTCGTCAGTGGCCCGGGCTCAACAAGACATCAGTTCGTCTAGATTATCTAAAATAGTTATATTTAAAAAAACAATACTGAAGTTAGCATGTAAAATTTTATTCGTATCTTTACTCTACAATTTGAACGTACATGGATCAAATAGCATTAATTTGTTTGTTTGTAAAATCTAGAGCATGCATACAATAGTAACACTAACAATTAGAGTGCTATTCCATTGTCGACCAATACAATATCGAAATATCAAGCACTATTGAGACAAATCCAAGCCGGCTATCAAAAGGAAGGTCCAAAACGTTGCAAATTCGAAAATCCAGAAGATACGTCCAACGATAAAGAGATTTAAATAAAAGAAAGTTAACGTGTTGGTCGCAACTCATGAAAATTAAAAATGTTTATATTATTTTATTTATTTAAAGTATGTACACAGATAGATTTCGAATGTTGCTGAGTCAGTATATATTTTTATCGCTTCGTGCCTGGTTGGTCGGCTCTTCCTGCGGCAGTTTTTATTTTATTTGGTAAAGTGTCTATATGAAGGTTCACACACCGGAAAATTGTTTCATTTAATCTTTCAGCGTGAAGTGATGTGCATAGACCTTAATATAGTATCGGTCTCGGTATGACAGGCAGCTCACGAGCTACGGCTCCAGCCGGCTCTTCTTCGATTCAATGCTGTCAGAGATTTTTAATATTATTTTTTTCAAGAAACAATGGATTTTAAGCGAATGAGATGCAATATTGACTTTGCAGCATATCTAAATGCACCATCAGTGACGGGGAGATGTAAAAATTGAGCCAATTTTCATATATCGCTCTGACTCTGTGCAAAAAAATGATAGTTGTCAATGTTCCAGACAAGAGATACATGTACACGTAGCGTTATTGAGTGAATTACTAATCAGAACTCTTTACTGAATATCTAAGTAAAAATAATGAGAAATATTTGTATTTTATAATAATAAATATCTTCGACAAATGTATTGGTGGTGTCATGACAATTTTCCTCATCTAGAATGACGAAAAGTAATATAATAATAAAAAATAATCGTTTAATATATCCTGAGTATCTTGGAAGTTACTGAAATTTCGATAGATGGATATTATTTATCCCCAGTATTTCAATGAACGCGAGGTAAAGTGTAATTATATATTTCGATCGAAGCGATCAGCCTATCTCTGACTCAAACCTGAAATATACAGCTGAACTAGGATTTCTCCATCGAACGATCCTTGTGGAAAATAATCCCGTATATGGACTTATTTTCCACAAGAATCTCGTAGCTGTATGATCTGCATTTAAAATGATTCAACTGCAGTCTTACAGACTAAGCATTGATCTAATTGACACCTCAGTTTTGCAAATGTGCAACTAAACAAGTACTGAAGAAGGCAACGATAAATCACACCAGAAGCCATATTTCCCCAAACTGTGGGTTGTATAGGGTTAGGATAAAGCATTAGTTTTCGTAAAGGGATTAACTTGTTTATCTATGTGGTGCTCTTTATTGAGAGTGAAAGTAGATTGAGTATGAATATGTAGCTTGGACCTGTTACCTGGCAGGGAATTAGAGAGGAAGATAATTCCATAGAGCTAAAATACCATAGAAATAGTAGAGGATAGATTAGTTCTTACCCTATTTATACCGAAAATAGTTGCGAAAGAAGAGTACGTTTGGGTCACGTATTAAGAATGCCTGACGATATATATGCAAAGACTGCAATGAATTGGAAGCCAAGTCAAGGAAAAAGGAAAAGAAAGAAAGTACCTAGAAGTACTTAGTTCAACACGATCAACAAAGGTTTGAAAACTTTGAATATTTCATGGGAAGATGCTGTGAGGGTTGCTAAAGACAGAAAAGAATGGAGGAATCTTGCCGCCCTATGTTCTCTTCAGAACACAAGGAACTGATGATGATTATACCGGTAGTTTTACTCAAAACAGTGCACTTTAATATACTGAGAAACGTATTCAGGATGTTTGACTATACCACTAGCCTGGTTCTAGAACGTTCTGCTGAAGCAAGTCTGTCCTTCTGGTCAGTCACACGTAAATGTTATGAAGAGAAAAATTTGTTTTCACGTGATATTCACGATAAACCTGCTAGATATGGAGTTTCATAATTTCCTTGCTATTGCGCCATTGGTTAATGATGCAGACTTTTCACATGCATTACAGACAGTAACGACAGCTTAGATTGACGGTTTAGTCCCGATACAAAATATAATGTAAAGTGATGGCAGTGCAATTAGGGATGGGAACTGGTGGCGGAGTAAATAATGTGCATCTTTTACATTACAGCACTGTATGCATGATTAATATGGGTGATATAACTGATTTTTAACTAGATATATCAGTAAAGATTTTGCTTTTATATATAGTACACACACACACACACACACACACACACACACACACACATATATATATATATATATATATATATATATATATATATATATATCATCATCATCAGTTCCTTGCGTTCTGTATACAACATAGGGCGGCAACATTCCTCAATTCGTTTCTATCATCAGCAATCTTCACAGCGTCTTCTCAAGAAATGTTGAATTCTCTCAAATCCTTGTTGGTCGTATTTAGTTTGAAAGTCTTGGTTTGGATCACGCTTTTATATGGATGTGAAATATGAATCTTAAAGAAGGAAGATATCAGGAAACTACAGACATTGGAAATGTGGATATGGCGAAGAATGAAAAGGATTAGCTGGGCTCAAAAGGTTACAAATCAGGAAGTTCTGGAGAGAGTTACAGATAGACAGTTGATAAATGTATTAAGAAGTAGGAAGAAGAGTTGGATGAGACACATTCTAGGAGGGAAAGTCTACTAAAAGAGGTCATAGAAGGCAGAATGGAAGAAAAGAGAGGCAGAGGCAGGTCGAGATTAGGAATGTTAAATAATTTAGAGATCCACTGATATGACGACATGAAGATGAAAGCGGATGACTGAGAAGAGTGAAGGCGTTAAATACCATGGATCTTCCAGTAGGCAGTGCACTAAGAGAGAGAGAGAGAGAGAGAGAGAGAGAGGGAGAGAGTACAATAAATATGTCTATCATTTTAGACGATAGCAAGATTTTAGAATATGATATGAGGAAACTAAGAATTAAAATCCCTTAAAATCTCGTTTGCACCTTTTGAGCCGAACAATTATTATTGAACTAAAGTAGCACGTCAGTTAAATATTCTTCAGTAATCAGTGCACTAAGAGTAGGCAGTGCACTAAGCAAATAAGTAGGAATATGAGCTCACATTCCTACTTACCAGCCTCTTCCAAACTTTCAGAATAGCACGGACTCGAAAGTTGATTCCACTACATGGCTATTCATTTACCAAACTTGAGTGCAATCCTTAGTACTGAAGATTACAGAAGACTGCATGGGATGGTTTCTGATATGGTTGTTTAGTAAGCAGTTCTACTCAGTCATTGGCGGTCGACTCTTACGACATACGGTTAGCAGGTTGTCTATTCTGAAGAGACTCGGCCACAGCGAGGTAATTCATTGTTACAGTAATTACACGTAGTTTCTGATTGCCTGCTAGACCTCTGTATGTATGATGAGTATTTACTAGAGATGGGAATCGAACCGAACCCGAATCGAACCGAACCCTAAAATCTATAATTTTGATCGAACCGAACCGAACTCGAACCCAGACTCTGACCGAACTCAAACCGAACCCGAACTCAGACTTCGTCCAAACCGAACTGAACCAAACTCTTGGAGTTCCTTTCTTCTTCACCAGCCTGACATTAAATAAAGATAGTAAGAACAAAACAAATATATATTAGTTTTTGCATTTACATGTCTTACAGTATCCAGCAGCATATATTCAGGTTAGGCTGGTTCTGACACGAATTTTAAAATGATAGCGGTACAAAGGAATGGTAGCGGGAAGCGAGACGGGCCTATAGAAGATAATGGATAGTCTGAATGATAAGGCATTGAAGTATAGAATGAAGATTAACATCAAAGAGACAAAAGTAATGAGAAATAACTTCATAATTGATCTGAGAGTTTCAAATTTGAAACCCTAAGGTAAATTATGAAGCTTATTACTGGTCTGTTGATAGCAAACAGTGTATATTATGATCATTTTTCTATGGAAGTACATTTGTTTACCAAATCATCTTAATTTGACATTTTTATGTTACTAAATTGCACTTTGTCTCTGAAATATTGTATCGAATTTTAGCCAAGACATTTCCCCTTAATTATAAACGTATCTAATCTATAGGCCTATACTGACAGAAAAAATTTAAAAATTGATGAAGCATTTTATTTGCTCGTTATAATCAATGAGAATATTTCAGATACAATAATAAAGCTAAATATCTATATTATGAACATTTGTTGGTTAACTTACAATATTTTAAGAAATGTACAGGAATAAATACCACTTCTCTCCTTTTTTCATTGTCATATTTTTACCCAGGTGAAAAGGTGTGGCAGCTATTACGACTTAATGAATTTTTAAGCATATTTACCGTAAACCATTTTAAACATGTTTGTCATAACCATGATTATTATAAGTAAAGTTAAACAATTGCAACATTATCCAAACCAAACCATTTCGAACTCAAATCGAACTGTTGCTAGTTGGAAAGCAAGCCGAACCCGAACCGAACCCGAACCCTTGTTAGAACCGAACCCGAACCGAACCGAACTTTCATTTTCAACGAACCGAACCGTACCGAACTCGCAAATTGTCAATTGCTAACCGAACCCGAACCGATCCGAACTTTCATTTTCAACGAACCGAACCGAACCCGAACTCTGGAAATTTATAAAATTCCCATCTCTAGTATTTACTACTGTATTTATATATTTTATGTTGCAGCAAGAGAAGATTGCAAGAAATAGGAAGAACCTGTTCAACGTCGTTGAACAACTCAAGAGGTAAATAATAAATAAATAACAAATAACACGTATTACAGTGAAATGATCAACGATGCTGATATCTATATGTTGATTTCTGCCACTTTGAATACCACGTGTTAAAACCGTAAGACAATTTTTTTCATTTTACATATAACTAGCCCGATGAATGTCCAAAATTTTACTCTCAATTCCGCGCGGCCGATAATCGAGCTCACTAGGGTTACATTCACCTCAGGATCTATCATTTACTATTTCGTGACGGTACCTGACGCCTCTAATCATAGCTCTATTGAGGCTTTGAGACGTTGAAGGTAGCGGATGAATCAGATTGACTAAAGACTATCAAGATTTGAAGCTATTTGTAAAGTCTGTTTTCTGTCTCGAAACCATATCAGTGACGGGGCGAGCACTAGATTTGAACCTTGCAACTACTGATCGGCAGTCAGATAACTTACCGACGTGCCACTTGTACAGCTCAGCTGTGCAAGAAGCTGCTTATGACGTGTGAGCGTTACCAGTGACTTTCTTTAATTTTAATTTCTCTTATTTCTTGAGAGGTTACGGCCAATTTATTTGCACATGTAACATTGTTAGTTTTATCAAAAGAAACATATAATTATGATTTATACGTATTAACCCACCGTAATTACTTAAAATTAAAAGTTTACAGTAATTTGTCATACAGTTAATTTATCAACAATTTGATCATTTTGTCATATTTAAAATGATCAGCAAAATAATTAGCTTAAAAAATTTAGTAATGGTTTTACCATTTCTTCAGTTACGCTGGCATATATATGTCTTGCGGACTATAAATATTATTATCGAGTAGTTGACGGCTTTGGACCGCAAGTACCGCTTGCGCCACGGTTAACCATGCTTAATCATTGGAGATAAGTCTCTACATTGAGTCTTGGAAGCAAAAGGGTTCCTAAATATCACTCCTCGAATCACGTAAAGTTGAAGTAAAACAATCACTACGAATACTAATTGAATATTTGACTAATCGTCCGAGTGTCATACTGCACTAATAATTCTCCTGTAATTTTGAAAATAATTTAAGATTTTCTTTTATTCCTATTTTCTTTTTCTTTTTTGCTGATCTAAACCTAGAATCTCTCGAAGCAAACTATCAAAGCAGATCGCATCCCCAGTTACCGCAGTAGGCCTATGAAATTAATGAGGGCCTATTTTTCTTCTAAATGAAATGCAAGTAGCCGCCCGATTTAAGAAGATGAGGCCATCTATAACTATATCGTCACGTCAATCAATAGCTAACCTGCTGCGCTCGCGTTAGAGGAATCTGGTTCGATTCCCACGCCTGCCAGCTTAATAGCAAGAAAAATACGTTATAAACAGACAACATGCCCCGCTTGCTGATGAAGATGTTCTGATACCAAGATGCGAGATTGATTTTAAACAAGACTCAACATCGACGTTGGCTTGTTAGCGGTTCTTGGATCGAAATTCTTCTACTTTAACCACTTCCGGTGGTCGATTCTGACTTGACTCTTATACTCTGTGCAAGTCAATAAAGTTTGTCAATCATCTTGTCGTACGAAAGCTAGTATTCTCGGTAGCTTATACATGGATATATAAAACTAAGGAACACTTCATGCTTTGAATTAGAGGAAAATTTTTAATTAGTGTAACAACTAAGAAATAAAGAAACGGCTACTTGTTATTTCGACAAAACTGAGAGTTCAATTAAACTTTTCAGTGGTTTTTAATTAATGATATGTATTCCTGGAATAAGCATGAAAATATACAGCAATTGAACGTTAGTGGACCCTAATAATTAACGGAGGTATTTTAAAGAGTCAATTATTAAAGCTTCTTTGCAAGACATAAAATATCGTTTATCATTTTTGTCAAAGGATATGTTGAAAGCTAGCTTGAATATAATTTGAATTCGAATATAACTTGAATATAATTGAGAAGAATTCTTTTGTTTCTTCTTAATTCATTTTTCAGACTTTTAGCACGAGACAAGAAATCAAAATATTTTAGACTTAACTTCATTTATTAAAACATATTTTTTAAATCTGTTAAAAGTTCTTTTAAAATTTAATAAAATGTTGAGTTAGTCCAATAGTCCACTATCATACAAGTCGAACATAATTGTCTACTTGCACTATTACAGAAAGAACCGGCCAGACAGAGAACTGGGTCCAGAAGTGGACGCTAAAGTGGAAATAGACTTAAAGATTCCGCTAAGCTCAGAGCAGAGCCGGGACTCAATGGATAACAGCAGGCGGCAAGACTCCAGGAGGCCCTCCAGCTCGGTTAGTCTTGGCTCTCAGTCCCGAGCACGATACCGAGGGACCCAGGGCGCTGAGATTGAGGGAGCGATGACACATCGTCCGCCCATTAATGGGAGCGAGGAGTGGACTGATGAGGTTTGGACTCCTGCGGTACTGGGATACGTGGGTCCCGAAGATGAGGCTTGTGGCTCTTATCTCGTTGGTGCTAACGGTTCAGGGTCTGGTACGTGTGATCGAAGGTTTAGTCAGAAGCAATTGAACTGTGGAAGTTATTCGGATAATCGCGGAGGTCCTTCTGAAGCAACCTGCGGCATCACACCTCCGTTAGAGACCTCGGTTAGATATGGATCGGGTGGTAGATTACTGCCAAATGGTTCTATCAACCTTGCTCTCTCTCCTAACGGTGATCTTCTCACTCAGACGGGCAGGCAGGTTTCGTCTCTATTTAGCGTCCAAGATCAGGCTAGACCTCTCTCTACATACAGCGAAAGAATCAACCATGGACGTCTTGACCGCTCGCCCATCAACGAACCAGGTTCAAAGGTTCCGGTAGCTGCAAGAAAGTCAATTAACTTACCGACTTACGGTAAGAAGAAAGACTGTGTGAAACCAATGGAAAGAATTAAATCTCTTCCTCTCAAGATTGAAGGAGACCCTGAGTCCAGAGTCACTCCACGACTTGGCACTAAAGATATACGGCGACGCCATGGCACAGACTCTAGTCAGAAGTCCAGGAGGCTTTCAGGACGTCCTGATGGATCACAACATCAAGACTCTAGCGGGGAGGTATCCAGTTCCAGAACGGAGCTTAAAAGCATTTCTCATTTAAGTAAAGAAGAACTATATAAGATGTGGAAAGCGTCGGAAAAAGCTCTAAACAATCAACTCAAAGAAGCTTTAAGGGAGAAATCAGAACTTCAAAGAAAACTTTCATCCACAGAGCGTCTCAGTGTGACGTGATAGTTCGAAATGAATTATTCGTAATGTTATATCTTAGCAGCTTCTATTCATTCCATCTACCAATTAATTTTCATCGATCACATTATCTATGATAGCAACGGTGAATGCTGACATTAGTCACTCCGCTGTCAGGCTCGATTCTGTTGAACAATGGCAACTCAAGGAGTTTTAGTGAATTAAGATCGGAGAAGGTTTTTCTTTTCTTTTATCTCTGACGGATATTGCATGTAACTTTCTTCGATTCCTTTGTCAGACGAGCTTGCGGAAAACGGCGAGCAAATTAGATGATAAAACCAGAGATTGCTAAATTTGCAAAGTTTGGCATAAATTGAAACTCAGCTATTTGTTAGAAGTAAAGCATGAGAAAGAACTATTAAATATTATGCACAAACTACGCAGTAAGCGGCGAAGCTGTTTTTTTGAGCATCAGGCTAATATAAAAATTTTAGAACAATGTGGTCTACTCGAATTTTGATGCATAAAACCTTCTTGGCTAGCATCAGTTTGTGCTATACATTTTTCAACCATATACCTGAGTAAATTCTTTTGACTTCATTTCTTAAGTGTATCTTTCTAACTATGCAGACGTTTTTGAATTTTAGTAACACGCTTGATATTTTTACTTTAGCAAACCGCATGAACTTTAAATCTGGAAAATATGATGTTTTGCCCGTTCTGCGAAATATTGATGTTTGCTTCAATTTGGAATGCATATAGATTGGCCTAATTTAACTACTGTTACTTGTAATACTGTTAACTGTTTCGTCAGATACAAAGATGAGTCTTGCGATCATGTCGCGACGACTAATGTTACGCTAAATGACATGGTTAAAAGTAAATATCAACATTCATAGTTTGCCTTTTCGATCATCATCGTGTAATCGATCATAAGTTAAACACTTCGGGAAGGCTTATGTTTCTGAAATACTTTATGTTTCGCATCACGCAGGTACATGTTTCTTGTACATGTATGTTGGACATATTGCACAGCATATGCAATTGCATATTGTCAATTACCTTAGACCACCTATTGTACTTGTGGTTTGCTCTTAAAGGCCCTCAACTTAGAATTACTATTTTATAAAATAGGCCTACATTATGTTATTAAAAGTTATCTATTATTGACTTCTCAGCTTTCACTTAATCGGTTCTTACTATGTCTACAGTATTTACTGTATTTGTTCGTTTGTGTGTTACTCAGGAGATATAGCACAAGATATTAATCCTAGGAAAATTAAGAAATGTATTTAATGCTATTTATTCACATCATTTCATAAATGTTAATAACAAAATCGAATCTCAAAGTAAAGATAGTAGTTAAGAGTTCTAAGTATAGAGTAACCCAGTTAATCATTTGCTACAGCTGAATACGTTGTTGTTTAGGTTTGTCATTGCAGGACATTTGCTAATATAATGTCACCAAGCTACCATCAGCTAATGAAGTATTTGTTACCAGTTTTGTAAAATGTTGTTTGATATTCTCTTGCTCCAGTGTCCTGTCAAGTGGCCAAGTGGCAGGTCCAAGATACATATTCATACTTAGAGTTTACTTTCACGCCCCATAAAGAGCACTCCATAAATCAACAATTAAATCACTTTTCATTGGATAATGTCTTATCCATACCTTGGATGGCCTGTAAAAACATGCTTCTGAAGCAGTGATTTCTCGTTGCCTTCCTAGGTTCTTTGCTATCTAACCTTTAATTAATTTTTTTTTGTTAATCTATATGTTAAGGTCAACTTATTCGACAGTGAATTTCTCGAAAATGAACTAAATCCCATACCGTGCGTGGCACGTATTAATTGGACTGTTCAATTTGTGTTCAACCTGTTGACATAACTTTAGAAAGATAAATATAGGCTTTAGCATGATTATTATAGGCCTACTACTTTCAAGTTGGTTCATTGATATTAATTGTGCAAGTTATACCACAAAGATTAAGAAGAGGGTACAGAATGAAAGATCAACTCTAACGTCTAACTTTATTGCTTGAAAGACAAATTCTAAATTGATTTATTTATTACGTGACTAAGTTTTAACTTTCATATAGTCAATTCGTCACTAGTAACTTAGTCAGAAGAAAACATAATCGAAGTGAACTTTTGTTTAATTCCTTGATGTGTTTAAAGAAAACGCCGGTCAGTTATAGTTTGATAATTTGAAGTACGATGTTGGCTAATAGCTATTCTCTACAGATATTTAAAATTTGCTTTAATTTAAATTTTTTTAATTTAAAAAAATTTAAAAAGTTGTAATTTTAATTTTTTTAATTTTTTTAAATTCCAAAAAAATTTAATTTTGTTTTGTCTTAATTTTAAAATGTTAAAATTTAACTTTTTTAAAATTTCTTTACAAATAAAAAAATGTGTTTTCAGTTAAATTCTTGCTATTTGAGCCATGTTTTTTATATTACAATATAAAAAACATTTATTAAATTATATTTGTGCCAGTTTGCGTCATTATTTGTTATTATTTTACTTAATTTTACATAATTTTATTTACACCACCCATGCATTTCACTTGGATTGGTTATTCTTCTGCATATTGAAAGTTATTACTCTAATTATTTTTTATTAATGAGTTTTTCTTAATCGATGTGAGTAGATGTAGTCAATTTTATTATATTATTGGATATATTAATTGCACCTCTTAATGTGTAAATTATGTAGGGTGAAAATACAACTTAATTACTTGATTCATAATCTGAAGACCGATTTTATTTGCATAAGACATGCCTAAGGACAATGACTTAAAACACATTGGCCTGTATAAGGTAAAAGTTTTGATATTATTTTAGAGAGTTACTGCAATCAGTAATAGTATTTGAACACGGATTGCGTTTGATATTCTATTTAGGCATATATTCGTTTACTTTCTTTATATTCTTTATGTTGATTTATGTTGTATTTGATTTGTACTGTATGTGTTTCATACTGTAATGAATTTGGTGAAATAAGGATTACAATAATGTTTTTCCTGTAATCTTCACGTGTACTCGTACACTACTAGCATGTCTGCATGCACTTGTACACTTGTTGCATTTGTGCACTTGTTGCACTTGTGCACTTGTGCAATAATGTGCCATTTACTGTAAGCTTTGAACATAGCGTTACTCTACTTTCACTAACTTTCTTCGCAATATGATTTTTTGATCTGATGCAGGCATTTGTCTATAAATGTTTGTTTTTATCGCGACATCTTTGTCTACTCGTATGTTTTATTGATCTGAATGTTGGACTTTTGTTAAATCGAATTCCTGATTGATTTACTTGAAGGCTACTTCCTTGCGATTTTTCGTATTTCAATGAGAAAGAGCAATTGAGAATTTATCCGAGTCATGTGTTTTCATTGTTTACATTTGTAAGAGAATTTAAGCTAATTGAATTAAAGCATATGATTTGTTATTTGTTATAGTGACTACTTGTTACAACAAAAGTCTTTTTCTATTATAAATATTTTTTTTTTTTTTTTATTACTATAATTATTACAATTATCATAGTAATGAAAATTATTACAATATATAATTGCTAGTTAATTATATTATTATTATTATATATTATATTATTATTACTTTCCCGTGTTGTGTCCGAGTTGTTTGAAGAATAGATCATCTGGTGACTACACGTGTGTCATAGAAGACAACAAAAGCACTAAGATACAAACGAACGTCATAAAGTATATTCTGTTGGTGAGCGCTTAGGCACCAGAAATTGCTAGAAAAGTTTTTCGAAACGAGTGGAAGAAATTCTAGCAGATTGACTGCTGATATGGTGTGGGACAGAGTGGAGAAGGTCTATTCGTCCCCTGAACCTAGTTAAACTAGGAATAAAGGAAAGTTGGCGATGATGATTATTATTTTTAATCTCTTAACAAAGGGATTCTTTCTGTTAAAACTTTCTCTTCACTCCGACTTGCTTTGTTGTTAAAAATACTGCGCAAACAAACCGAATTAATGGTAATATTAATATTCCTATTATTATTATTATTATTATTATTATTTAATGCCCTGAGCTGTAGAGGGCCCTGGGCTAAAAAATAAGATAAAAGAGACTTTATTTAATTAAAAGTTTTTAAAAAAGCATTAAAATAATGCCTCTGCACTCTGGGAAGCCGCTTTAGCCAAAGTGCCACTGAAGCAGACTGCATTGAATCGCTGGAGAGCAATAGACAGTCGCTGCCACAGAAAAGATTTTTCGCGCTTAACACCAGTAATGGCGCTGGTCCTCCTGCCTATTTCGTCAATAAAGTCTGATGCGAGAGAGTTGATGGGCCCCAGGGTCTCAAAGGCAATAGGCATGAAGATATAGTTGCCAGAGATTTCGGCATACTTCAGAGTTTTCCTATTAGCCGCGGCCTCTGCAGCAGCACCAGCAGCAGCGCAAGAAAGGCCGAGATTGCTAACGGAGAAAGTGTCCGTAACAGTGACGTCCCAGCTAACACACTTCCCCTCTGCCCATGGTATTTGAGAGACACCGTCTGGACGTTTACCATGAGTGCGGATCAATCCCAGGGCTCTTTAATGGCTGGGATATTCGCTCGACTCAGGGCGCGCCAGATCAAGTCGTTTATGAACTGATGTCTGCTGATTCTGCCGGCACTACGCGTGCACGACAGGCCGTGAATGCCTAACGCATTGACTGAGACACCACAAATGCAGTTGTGTGGCTCACATAAGGTAGTGCCCAGACGAAGACCGGCCGCGACTCTGACTGCTTCGTCGTCCAGACGGAGGCCGCATGATGAGATTGGTAAAACCTTGATCCAGTCTCCACTATGGGGGGCCGACACTGCGAGCAGCCGCGCCTTTTCTTGTGGCAAAGGCGGCTTCGCAAGGAGTTCCGTGTGCAAAGCAATAGTGATCTTTGAGTCCCAAGCCTTCATGCTATTAGCCATCATACCGATTGGAGATTCGGATGTGGACAGAGTAGTCCAAATGCCCTGAATCCTGGATATCTCCAAGTCGGGAATTTGAAAGAATCCGGAAAGAATTGAATCCTGTAGAACGCCAGTCCCCGCGGCTGAAGCCAAAAAGGCAGAAGGTGCCAGCGACGAGACAGAGCGTTTACCCAATCCTCCGTAGCATATTGGCAGGCTAGCCTGAATCCATTGAGCTTCGTTAACATTAATATTAACGATGCTACTGAGCGACTTTCGCATGATGAAATCATAATTCTGCAATGCTGGATGACCCGCACATGGAGAGGCACGCAATATGTATATGAGTTTTGAAGAACCTACACCGCTCCGCAATATCGTTAGAGCGTCGTGTGCGGAGATGAGCTTCAACCGGCTCGCGGCTCTCTCTAGTTTAGAGCACTGAGTATTGAGAGCCAAATCCATAGCTTGACCCGTCTGCAATGGAGATCCAAGTAGACTGGCTTCGACAGGCTTTACACGAATGAATGTATTGATGGCCGGAAAGTTACTGTCGGATCGAGTGGTAATGAGCTCACATTTATTTATATTCAGGCTTAGCCCCAAAGCCTTTCCCGCAACCATCAGCCTTGAGATATCATTCGCCACGGTAGACTCAACCCCGCCCACAGTTATGTCGTCTAAGTAACCTATTTTCAGAGAAGAAGATAGCGACTGGAGCAACGGGTGTATTGTCAAACTGAACAGGAGAGGGCCCAAAGGGTCACCCTGTTGTACCCCCTCCCTAGACATGATCACCCGTTGACTGAAACGTAGAACACTTGGGTCTTCATAGGACAGACGGCAGAAAGGCCCCAGCTCAGGTAGTGAAGAGTCTACAGCTTCTAGCATGGGAACCCTTTTCAGGGAGTTGAAAGCGTTGCAAAAGTCCAGTATAGCCACTACCCAATCGTCTGGCATGCTGCTAATGAATCGTCGGGTGGCATGCACGGCGGCTTCACAACCTCCTTTGACACCCACGACTACCTGGATAGGTTGAAGAGAGTTTGAAAGCCTGTCTAGGGCGAAGGAATTAGCACATTTGGCAGCTATCCTGCGCCAAGAGTAGCCCACAGCAATCGGTCTAGGCCCGCCGGTCTTTTACTTCAGAGCAATCAGGTTGGCTCCAAAAAGAAACGGCTTGACTTTCTGGTGACATTTACCCAGCAAAAGGAGATTTACAAAACCGGTAATGGCTGTTAGAGTCTCCCTGCCCATTATGGGGCACGTCACCAGCTGCAGGATGTGCTGTGGCCTCAGACCATCCGGGCCCCCAGAAGAACCGGCGGGGAAACTGTTCACGGCTTTCATTACCTCCGCTTCAGTGACTTGGAGCGTATTCGCTTGGGGAGAGGCTGAGCTAAGAAGACTTCGGGGTGTACTGACCGCTGATGGATGTTTCAGACTCAGCTCTCTGTAAGTTTCATCATTATTCGGGGCCAGCGACTCTTCTGAGCACAGGATTCGCACGGCTGCTCTTAAATTTCCGTCTTCGATCTTTGAGGTCACTATGGAGGGATTCCTCAGAAGTACGCGGCCTGGAAGATTTGCGAAACTTCGCTCTTTCATCATCTGAAACAGGAACGTCCACCCCGGACACTCTTTTGCGAATCAAGGACGCCATATTGTGCCTTTTCCCTGTTCTTTTAGGTGCTAGCAATATGTCTTCGCCAATGGCAAGAAGAGATTTCCATGCTTCTAAGTCGTCCACGCACCTAGAGATTCTATCAAGTATATTTATCAAGTAGGTGGCGCAAGTGGCTCGAACAGATTTAGGAATATGTTTGATAGTACCACTGGTAAGGTTGGGATGAGCAAATACTGTAGCTGCATCAGAAGGATGGCGTATCGGGGGGATGCTGTTTGATGGAAATACGGGTGGATGGTGGTCCTCATCCCTTACATCACTAGAGGAGCGTTGTGATGAGAATGTCCCCTGAGCTTCAATTGGGGGCTTGTGAGACCCTATGCACCGGTTGTCACGGGGGCCATGTAGGTGAACAGACCCGTCTCTAATGTGCAACTGAAACACTTCTACGCACACACTGCAAGTACCGTTTCTCTTGTTAGCATCCTGAGACAGAGACCATGTATGCTTGCGAGGCGGCATTCAAGCGTGAAGTTATAAACAGCACCGTGAATATCGAGTCTATTTATAGTCTTGGGAAATCCTGTAAACTGATTCACACCTGTAGCTCATAACTGACTCCAAATTTTGACGAAATGGCAGAACAAGCGAAAAACTCTTGGCGAGCGGATGAATTACTGAAGCTCAATCCTTCTGTTGGCAGAATGACGAGGGCTGGGGTTGGCTAATAAATAATAAAAATCGCGAAAAAGTAATGTTAAGTGCGCGAAAGGTAAACAAACGCAGCCAGCACGGACCTCCCAGAGCAGAGAATTGTTATTATTGTTATTATTATTATTATTATTATTATTAGAAGTTAAAGATGTGTTAATATTATTGTTATTATTATTATTATTATTATTTAATTTTTACCCTGGGTGTAAAGAACAAGCAGTAATATCGTTATTATATCCACAATCCTGGGCTTGTCCGTCACTGACATCGCTTTCGAGTGATGAAACTGACGTTAACATTAGCTGTTTTTATTATTATTTTATTAATTATTATTATAGTTATGATTATTATTATTACATTCATGTTTAATTGCCCTGAGCTGTATAGGTATACTAATAGTAACTATTAGTATACATTGGAGAATATGTAGAAAATAGATTAAAAAGGAGAGATTTACAGATCAATAAAGATAAAATAGAGAAAATAATTATACCAAATACAATAGCAATGCAATGGCAAAATACTAAATACTTAGGAAGTATGCTAGAATCAGAAAAAGATTTAAATCAACAATGATGGCATTTAATAAATATGAATCTAAACTAAGAAATAAAAAATTAAGCTTGAAAATAAGAATTAAAATATTTAATATATATATATCAAACCTATCTTAATATATAATAGTGAATTACGGATAATAACTAAAAGCATGGAAAATAATATAGATATATTTAAAAGAAAACTATTGAGAATCATATTAAATATAAAATACTCACACATAATTAGCAATACGGACCTATATGACAGAACACAAGAAAAGCCATGGAGTGAATTAATAAAATTCCAAAGACTCAGTTGGATAGGACATATGCTAAGATTGGATGAAAATACTCCAGTAAGAAAAGCTCTAAATTATAGAATAACAAATAATAAAATGAAACTAGGTATGGGAAATAAATATACTTTAATTAAACAATATAATAGGGACATAGCACAAATAGACGCTAAATATAACCTAGCACAGAGTGATGTGTACGATCTTGCCCAGGACCGGTATCAGTGGAGACAGAAGGTAAAAGAGGCTGCTCTGATGTCCACAAAGTGACGTCAACGCAGAGAAAAGAAGAAGAAGAATAGTAACTATAAGCTGCTTAGCATTTATTATTACCATTATTATGATTATTATTAGTATTATATTAGTTTAATATTAGTTTAGTATTACATGTAGTATTGGTATTAGTATTAGCATTAGTATTAGTACCAGTACTAATACTAACATTGGTATTAGCATTAATATTAGAATCAATATCAGCATTGGTATTAGTAAGAGTTATAGTAAGAGTCCTTGCATTGTTATTATTATTGTAATTACAATTAAGAATATGATGATAACTATAGAATAATAATAGTAATTTTTACTTACTGTTATTTTCTACAATTCATGGCTTTTATTTGTGATTCGTCCGTGTCCCAAATTCTCAAATTACTTCTAACTGGACTCTCAAATTAGCGTTAATAATGGCGCTAGCATGGTCGGCTAATCGCTGCGAAGTAAATTAAACAGTTAATCTAAGCTAATTTTAACGTCAGTTTCCTCACTCGAAAGCAATTTGATGGGCGAGCCCAGGATTTGAACCCCGCACATACTGATCCGCGGTCGAACATGTTAACTGACATAAAGTAGGCCTAACTAAGTATTTCATTTTATTGGAAGTGCACTTTCAAGTCTTTATATTAAGTGGCGTTACATTTTCGTATTAAAATATATTATATTACTGTACTATTAGCAAACCAGTACTGCTAAATCTGGATTAGAATACTCATAAGAATAGTATCAGCTATCGACTGATCAACGTTCTGTGTCTTAAGTGTACTGTAGATTCTGGAAGAAAATCTCAAGAAGTCTAAGGTCAACGTTAGAATTGGTCTATCGAAAGTTATTAAAGCAATAATACTATTAGGCAATTAGTTTAATTATACAGTATTGCCATCGTCACAGTATGGTACGTCTCTTATAGAAACAACACAGCTTAGCCTTGTAGTACATACAACTAATGAAAAATATTAAATCAAATACATTTCTTACATCACAATCAATGCTATGAATAACAAAAATCATAACTGCAAATGTCACTAGAAGAAATGAGATTCACATCAGGTAAAAAGAAAAATTTTAAAGAAAATTTCACAATTAAATTAGTAAATATTAGGAAAACCACATAAGAAATAACCTAAAGAGCATCAGTTAGTATTACATCACAACCAGCGCAACGATAACAATGTGTCACTGAACACAACATTGTAATAATTTAACATAATATAAGAGAAAGTAATTAGCACATAGGGGCCTACTAAACGAATTTTCTGATCAAGCATGGAAGTTCTTGAACATGTGCAAGAGTGGATGGAGCCAGTGGTGGCGAAGTCGGTAAGACACTCGACCGCGGATCAGTATGTGCGGGGTTCAAATCCTGGGCTCGCCCGTCACTAACATCGCTTTCGAGTGACGAAACTGACGTTAACCTTAGCTTTACCAGCTTTTGCTTTAATTAAGTTTACAGATGACATAATAAAAGGTTTTAGTTTAGGATTTGCCGAAGCTCAAAGGTTAATTCTGTCACATAGTAAACTAGATTGCCGTCAATTGAATTATACATGCAACAAAAATTATACACTCATTTGAATAACTTTGATAGCAAAAAATCAATTTTAGAAGAGAAAAACACGTGGAGTTGGTTTTAAATGAAAATAAACAAAGATTTAATGCTTTTTAGTAATTCATAGCCTTTTTGCTAATTTCGCACTCCTCACCAAAAAGAAAGACTTTCATTATTTTCTCTTTAATTTCAATTTTCTTACAATCAGTCCGTAATTTTAGAAAAGAAATCAGAAATCATCTTCAAGTAAAAACTTAAAATATATCACCTTTTAAGTCGCCTTTCAATTGCTTCAATAAAATTAAATCTCAGAAATTTCGTACTTCTTCGATCCTATGCCCTTACTTTATCAATTAACGCTAAACGCCTTCAGTTTGAAAAGCTAATGCATCCATTATGCCTATAGCTTAAACCAAATACTTTTGAGTAGTTTGTGATTGTCTTTCAAGCTAAGTAGTACCACAATTTTAATCTAGATAAACTTTAAATACGTTTAACTTTCACCTGAAATCAGAGTTTAAAAATCTTAAATATACATGTATAACTATCTTATCTGCTCACGACGTTGGTTGTTGATCTACAATATCGCTCATGTAAATTACAACAAGTATATAAAATAACATTGCTAATTTACCTTCTATTGCTTTACGATAATAACGTGCAAATTTAGCTGACGTTCGAATGTAAGAAAAAGTCCCGAATCAGATCTACTGCAAGTAATTGTCATTAGCGATAAAAGTGCTGATATACCTGGCCCATAACTGCATCGCAACTAAACCTTGGATTATAGTTGGATTATCTAAAGGTACTCAAATATCGATGATTCCCTCACTGATTCTTAACCGTACCGATTGGCCACACCCGAGCCACATCCCGAGCCACTTATTAGGCCTATTTAGTTGTTAAAGCTTCAAAGATTTTAAGCAGCTTCGATTTGTGGGAAGACATTGAAAATTCAGTGAGTCTACAAATTTATCGTATCGGTACAGTAATGAAATTTTTTGGTTTCACATAATCTCAGGAACACGTCATCCTACTTAAAAAAGTATTTACGTTACAAATGACTAACACAGTGCATAAAGCATTACACAGTATCAAGTATGTAAATAACAAGAACAAGTATAAAATGCATAAATATTTACAATATAGCGTACACTATTGTTATTCACACAACATATTGTCAACGGAAAGAGATAATATTTTATTGAACAATACAAATTCGATAATAAAAGTGAAATACTAATGGCTGACTTTTATACATTATATTAAGATGCGTGAATTAGCCATAATTCTATGTGTAATCCTTTCAGATCAAAATAACATAGATAGATAGATAGAGAGATAGATAGACAGCATTTATTATTCTAATTGTAGTCTTTATAGATGCAAGTCACTCAACAGATGGGAGCATGTTATGATTTTGACATGTTTTAGTTTATCCGTTTTTTAGTAAGTAGAATACTATTTTTTAAATATTTTATCGGATATTATGCAGGGGCTGCTGGAGACGAATCTAAAATGTCAGAGATCATTAAAATCTGTCCAGCCGTTCTTGAGTTATAAATGCCAATACGAACACGACTTTGTTTTATATATATATATATATATATATATATATATATATATATACTGTAGATCAATATACAGTAATTGACATATACTTGTATACTATTAAATTATAAATTAAAGTTATTAATTTACAATTATTTATTTATTTATAATTTTCAACTATTTCCATACAATAATTATACTACTTTGCTCAAAGCTCACAGTATAAAACAGTACATAATACATGCACTGTTTTACACTACTAGCTTTATTAAGTTGTTATGTTGCCCTGGATCTTATTATAAAAATATCAAAGAAGTCCAATGTATTTCGAATTAAAATATTAAGCCAGAATAAAATAATATATTTTAGAATTAATTATTTAAATTTAAAAGCATTTGGCGCAGCTTACATTTAAAACGTTTAATGAATACTTTCAGCTTCAATAAAGTTTAAACATGTCATTAAATAAGAAGTTCAGTGACACAAGAAGAATGGCTAATCTGCAATGCAAATTTCATTAGTAATACGTGTTATATCTAAAATTATATAAATAATTAAAATGTAACTGTTGCCATAAAAATGTCAAATGTAAACTAAATATAGTTTTAAATAAATCTTAATTTAGAAAGTAAATTTACAAGATGCAACACACCATGATGCGTAAATGCAAAGACAATAGACAAAATGCTATCTTTTGCTAACTTAAAATGATATCTTATTTTATTAAACACTTACAATGAAAGCATTTCGGAAGAAAGTTTAAACATCAACAAGACTGTTTATTAAACACTGTTAATTAACACTGTTGATTAAACCCAAACGTTTAAAAACATCGAACTTCTGTTACTTCGCGCACTTAAATCTAGTGAGAGTTAAACCCTTGATGAGAGTTAAACCCTTGATGAGAGTTAAACCTACTTTGAGAGTTAAACACTTGTTGAGAGTTAAACCCTTGATGAGAGTTAAACCCACGTTGAGAGTTAAACCCTTATTGAGAGTTAAACCTTTGTAGAGATTTAAACCCTTATTGAGAATTAATGCCTGGCCTAGAATTAAATCCATTTCGAGATATTAACCCTTGTTGCAGTATAAGTTGCATTGACACATAAATTTAGGCAGTAGATTATAGAAATACGAAATATTACATAGAAATTTACACCGGATCAGATAAAAACGGTTAATATATAAAATGGTACATTAGCTAATAAGCAGAAGAATAAACAAGAATAATCTTAAAATAGCGAAGGAAGTTAAGACCTTGCACTTAGGCTGATAGTGATTTTGAATCGGTTAGTGACCGTAAAGAGGATTCAGAGCTAAAATAGAATGGGAACAAATTAACAGCTGGGGATCGATAATCAAATGGTGAAGCCAAAGAAGGAAAAGGGGCTCGCATTGAATAAAAAAATTTTCCGGCAGATGAGTTCTTCTTCGTCATACATGTAAGTTCTCACAATATAGATTTATTACATAAAATGGCTCTATGGAAGCAATAGAGAACTCGGTTTCTACGTTTGATTTTCGTTGATCACTCAAAGCTATAAAGGAGACAGAAATTAAATTTAGCTCTCTTATTCGTTAATGTAAATGAAATCGAGCCAAAGCACAGTTTATATTAATATACATGTATGAGATGAAATCACTGGAGTTACAGAATGGTTATATCAGTCACCAGATGACGACGCGACGACATACCCTAGAAAACCTTCACTCAGCTACTCGCACGATGCCACTAGCTGCTATCCAACGATTGTAGATATCGCTTTTCTACCATAACTGGAACAAGTTTATGCCTGTAAATATGGTTATAAATTCATTTACAAACAATTATACAATGTTGTCAACTGCAAACATACTTTAAATTAGTATAATTTCACATCAGTGTAACATAAACTGCAGTCACTGCTAAGGCCAAGTGACTCATTGGCTCAAAACGACTGAATAGGTTTTCAGACAAATAGTCTGTCCAGTGTCTCTTCTTCATATTACAGTCTGCAATCACATATCAATGCTGAACGTTTCGCTAAAGAAAATCTTTCACTTCTAGAAATCATCAGGTTTCAGAATTTGAAGTTAAACTTCCTAACAGTACTGCTAATAATATTAGCATCAATGTGAAACAAATCTAATTCATACAAGAGGAAACGTCTCCACCACCTTAAATCTAGCCTTTAGTTTACACTAATGAACTTTGCAAGTAAGTCTAACATATTTTCCTCTATATCTGAATTAGTCGTCTCTTACTTCGAAAAAATTTAGAGACTTATTTCAACATTAAGTTGGCATGAAAAAAATTACAAATTAATGAAGCGTAATAACTCGTTGCTTAGGTCTCTTACTTCTAAACCTATGACGATAATAAATATTATTACATGCTTTTTTTTTCTCTCTCTCTCTCACTCTCTCTCTCTCTCTCTCTCTCTCTCTCTCTCTGTCCCCCTCTTTCTGTCTCTCTCTCTCTGCCTCTTTCACTCTCTGTCTCTCTTTCCTATTTGTGTCTTACACTCTATCAAATGTTAGATCCAGGCACTCACAGTCTGCTCTTACTCTCAGTATGAGCACCTCACTGACGTAAAGGTTCATCCTGTCACATGGGATAAAACTTTAGAGTCTTTAATATAGCGATTAAAACTACTTGTGAGGTGATTCCGTTTGCCTTCTGCATTAAGTTGTCATACAACAAAAGTACCCAAGCTAATGTTATGATAAGTTAGGTGGTGTGTACTGAAATTGTTGAGAATAATGTTAAGATATTATCATTATGACCTGGCTGGTAGTAAGAGAAGCAGAAGGACGGGGAAGGCTACTTTGAGATACGGCATCGTGGCAAAGCCAAAAGCGCAGAGAACAGCTAGCTGAAGCAGCTGAATGAAGGTGAAGAGATGAATCTTACGCTGTGGTACAGTCCTGATGTAGTGATTAGGTGGGTAGGCTGCCTGTAATCAATCAATCAATCAATCAGTGAATGAATGAATGAATGAAAGAATGAAAGAAAGAATGAATTCATTAATGAATCAATCAATTAATCAACAAATCTGTCCATCAGCGGTAAACATACTAATAAATAACTATATTTCTAAACAAAATTCAGGAAAGAAATAAAACAAAGAAGCAATATATCGATAAATAATTGAAATTAAAACCGTCAAAAGTTGATTGAGTCTCATGATTTGTTTTTCGACTTTCTTAAACCTTAGAATAATGTAGTCTTCAAAACCAATCCAAACGATAGATTCAATCAACCAGAAATAATACATAATTAATTATTCCGTACTTAACGGTCCATTCCTTAACGGAAATAACACCGGTGACGACCCTATGTTAGTAAGTTAATGATTACCTGATTAAACGTTTGATTAGATACTCATTAGGTATTAAGGATCGAATGACAGGTAAAACTGTTCAGTACTCGATGCTATGATAGATATTAATCTAAATAATCTACACACCTGTTCAGTTACGAGCAGCATGATTCGTTCAAACAGCTGATTGTTGTGCAGGGCGGTGACCGCTAGATAGAGGAATAGCCCGTCAAGTACGGGTCGAGGAATAAGCTTGAGTTTATCAATACAAAGTATCGATAACCCGATCATGACATGACACAGGATGCCCGTCACCCTAGTCTCTCGTACCCTTATAACCCTGCATTGACGGTAAGAACAATCAGGTAATCAGTTAATATGCCGTTTTAGAAATACTAAACTAAAAACTGTAAATCCGATGTTAACACCAGTTTCATCACTCCAAAGCAACATCAGTGGCAGGCCCAGGATTTGTACCAACACATACTGCTCCTCAGTCGAATATCTTATCGATATCGTCACTGGCTCCAGCCAACGAAGATATGTGTTTTCAATATACTACAACCGTCACTGACATTGCTTTGTAGTGAGGAAACTCACGCTAACGTTAGCTTTAGCCTTTTTGCTTTTCCCTCCATAGATTTATTTCATCTTGTCTGACTGCGTTTTGATCGCCGGACCTTTCATCAATTGCACCAGTCACACTCAAGCGTACGCCAGTGAGCTTGAAATGCTGATACTCAATAGATACATATCATTGATATGAAATACTGAGGATGTTATTAGACAGAAGGTAAGAAGTAGAAGAGCGACACATTACTGGATGATCATAATTTTGATAAACATGATTTTACTAACATATATACTGTATATATATACATGTATATATATATATATATATATATATATATATTTATATATATATATATATACATTTGTAAATACACACATGTATAGATATATACACACATGTATATATATATATATATATACATATATATATATATATATATGTATATATATATATATATGTATATATATATATGTATATATATATATATATTTATATATATATATACATATATATATATGTATATATATATATATGTATATATATATATGTATATATATATATATATTTATATATATATATATATTGTCGTTCCGTCTTGTGTGCGAATCTAAATCCTATCTCTTTTTGATTGTCTACAGACCACCTTCTTTATCCAAGGCCAATTTCATTTCTGATTTTTCCTTGCTTCTTGAAGACATTGCCTCTTCACCCACTGATTTAATAATATGGGTGATTTCAACATCCACCTAGACTCTAATGACTATTATTCTTCTTCCTTTTTATCAACACTTGATGCCTTTGATCTCAAACAACATATATCTTCCCCTACTCACTCCTCTGGTCATATTCTTGATCTTCTTATCACTCGAAACAGCATGTCATTTCTTGATCAAGGAATCTCTGATCCTTCACTATCAGATCACAGTGCAATTTTCTGTAAATTGCCTGTGCCTGTTAATGTACACCCTTCCAGAACACTTAAAATTTATAGAAAACTCTCTTCTATTAACATTGATGCCTTCTCTGCTGATATTGTGTCCTCTTCTTTGTATTTTAATCCGTCCTCAACTGTTGCCGAATATTCAGCTCAATTTGGCTCCGTACTTCCATATTAGACAAACATGCCCCTCTCAAGACCATTCATTGCCGCTCAAACTCTAGAAAACCATTCATTTCTGAACAAATCCTTAAGCAAAAATCTGAACGTTCAAAACTCGAGACTAAGTTCAGGAAGGATCTGAAAAATCCACCTGAACTAAGAAATCCAGACATTAAGTCCAAGTACATCAAGCAAAGAAAATTAGTAAATAAAATGATTAGTTCTGCTAAAAGCTTGTATTATCAAAATCTAATATTGCAGAATCAAAATTGTCCCAAAAAATTATGGGGAGCACTTGACTCTCTGCTTGATCGAATCATTCCCAAGTCACTCCCATCTACCACCTCACCATCTTCTCTTGCTACTTCTTTTCTCAACTTTTTCGATGACAAAATAGCCAAACTCTGTAGCTCTATACCCTCCAACTCCATTGACACCGACAACTCCATTTCTGTAAATATGCCTGAACCACCACTACTTTCTAGTTTTGAACCAGCTAAACCGGAAGAAATACGCAATTTTATTCTTCGCTCTACCGACTCATCTTGCTGCCTTGATGTTATTCCTACACGCTTACTGAAATCCTGTATTGATGTTTTAGTTGCTCCTATTACTTACTTAATCAACCTCTCACTCTCAGAAGGTATCTTCCCGACCTCCTTCAAACAAGCAGTTGTATCTCCTTTTCTAAAAAAGCCTTCTCTACCAAAAGATGATCTTTCCAGTTACCGTCCTATTCCAATCTTAACTTCATCGCTAAACTTCTTGAAAAGGTAATTTATACCCGTTTATGCACTCATCTTGATTCTTTCCCTTCTCTCTGTCATTATCAATCTGCCTATAGAAAACTCCATTCTACTGAAACCGCTCTTCTTCGTATACATAATGATCTTAGCTTGGCCATGAGTAGTAAACAGGTTTCTGCCTTGGTTCTTCTAGATCTCTCTGCTGCCTTTGATACAATTGACCATGGCATCCTAATAAATAGGCTTAAATCTTGTTTCGGCTTATCTGATTCTGCCTTTTCCCTTCTCACATCATATCTCTCATGTCGCACACAATCTGTTGTTATTGGTCAAAATCGCTCTTCTGAACTATCCCTCCTACGCGGTGTTCCTCAAGGTTCAGTGTTAGGTCCATTGCTCTTCTCTTTATATATCACACCTCTTAGCTACCTGCTTGCTCAGTCCTCCATAAATTTTCATTTTTATGCAGACGACACACAACTATATATTTCCTTTTCTAATCATGATTCTGATCAAAAACTGGCTCATCTCTCATCCATTCTTGACAAGGTTTATTCCTGGTTTTGTGCTAACCGTCTTGCTGTTAATCCTTCCAGAACTGAATACCTTTTAATTGGCACTCCTTTGCAAAGAAGTAAAATTACCAATAACTCTGTTAATTTTCAGAATCTTGCTCTTTCACCTTCTCGATCTGCCAAAAACCTTGGAGTCATACTTGATGAAAACCTTGACTTCAAATCCTAAATCTCTTCTGTTTTTCGCGCTTCTTTCTTTCAGATTCGTCAGATTAGGCAAATACGTCCATCCCTTACTAGAAATTCAGCCACTATCCTTGCTAATTCTATAGTTCATTCAAAGCTCGACTACTGTAATTCATTATTACATGAGTTGACTACTTCTTCTCTCAATCGTTTGCAGCACGTCCAAAATTCTCTTGCACGTGTTGTTTGTAAGTGCTCTCGACTTCAATTTCGCTCTCTTTCTCTTCTAAACAGTCTTCACTGGCTCCCTGTTAATCAGCGCATAAAATATAAAATAGCTCTATTAACTTTCAAAACTCTGCGATTTGGCAAGCCTTCTTACTTATCTGAAATTCTTCTTCCCTATCGCCCCTCACGTACACTTCGCTCCACCGATGCCAATCTTCTCTCAGTTCCAAATATTCTCACGTCATTGGGCAGACGTTCATTTTCTTACGCAGCACCCACAATCTGGAACTCTTTACCTGCTAATCTTCGCTCTTGTTTTTCTCTTTCAACATTCTCTAGCAAGCTTAAAACTTACCTTTTCCCACCATAGACATAATCAATCTACCCTGACCATTTTTTTGATCACCGGACTGGCTTTCGTTTAGGACGTTGCTTCTCCTCAGCACATTTCTTTCGCAGAATGGTCTGGGTGAATTGATCTGTAGTGATATGTGCTGTTGGAGACGTCCCTGACATCATCTCTGGATGAGGAAACGGACGTTAAACCTTTATTATTATTGTTATTATATATATATATATATATATATATATATATATATATATATATATATATATATATATATATACAGACTGGTGTAAAATAAAATCCCTTAGCGAAATCTCAATAACTTTAAGAAAATCCAAAATATCTCTACGAAATTTACGGACCCTCTAGAGGAGGAATTTCTGCATATATCCTGCAAATTTGATGAAAATCTATTACTCTGAAAGAATATTACAGCGTTTCTACGAAAAAAGTGCAAAATCAGTTTTAACAAAGCTTTCTTTAGCAAAAGTCTTAATAACTTGGACAAAAATCAAAATAGTTTTACAAAATTTTCGGAGCATCCAAAGGAGGAATTTCTACACATGTCCTGCAAATTTGGTGAAAATATATTCAGAAGTAACCCAAATAGGCCTACAGCATTTCTTCAAAAAAAATGTTAAAATCAATTTTAACAAGGCTTTTTCAAACTGAAGTACCGGACATTTTCTTCAAAATTTGGGAATAATGTGAACATAAGAACGAATTTTAAGCATCGTTTATTGGAGTAGCTAACAAGGTAGTGCAGGCTTAAACTCCACCACTTAAGTAAACGGCACTTTTCAGGGTCGCTATTTTCTTTAAAAGGAAAGGCTGACATTTCTAAAAGCCTTGTTAAAATTGATTTTAGCACTTTTCTCGTAGAAATGCTGTCATTTCGTAACTACTAAGAATATTTTCATCAAATTTGCAGGATATACGCAGAAATTCCTCCACGAGAAGCTCCGAAAATTTGTAGAGATATTTTGAGTTTTCTTAAAGTTATTGATATTTCGCTGGGGGATTACTTTTTTGCCCCAGTCTGTATATATATATATATATATATATATATATATATAATATATTATATCGAAATATAAATATAAGTATATATACATGCATGTATATATATATGTACTCTCTCTCTCTCTTTCTCTCTATCTCTCTCTCTCTCTCTCTCTCTCTCTCTCTCTCTCTCTATATATATATATATATATATATATATATATATAAATCTGTATATATATAAGGCAAGGTAACAAGGCTAATGTTAACGTCAGTTTCCTGACTCGAAATATATATATATATATATAAATATTTATTTATATATATATATTTCTGTATATATATATATATATATATATATATATACAGATATATATATATATATATATATATATATATACATATATATCTGTATATATATTATATATATATATATATATATACATGTATATATATATATATATATATGTGTTTATATGCATATACATATATATATATATATATATATATTATATATATTATATATTATATATATATATCGTAAATACATGTATATTACTAGAAATGCATACTTTTGGTAAACATGACCCTGATCAACCCTCTCCTCCATGTCTGCCATGGCCCTGACGTGAAGGGGGGAGTGAGGCAAGGCCCCGTGGACCATGGGTAGCCCGTAATAGGACAGAAAGGCGTTGAGTATTGCCACGATCATTAGGTCCCAGTGGTAGGCAGAACCTTTCCGTAGTCTAAAATAAAATACGACTTTAAGTGAACATTATGTTTTGAGTCAAGAAAATAGTATCTCTAACGAATAATTAATGTAATTGTTGCTTATAAGAAAGGCAGCCCTCTTATAGTAAATGTATCTTCATACATGTAGATCTAATTGAAGCATGCATCAAACATGGAACAGCTATAGTGTACAAATTAGGATACCCGCACAAAAAAGCTAAGCGAAATCATTAAGCCCATCCCCTTTAAAAATTGATAAAAGCTAATACTTAAGTTACCTTAGAAATTAAATATTTGATTGACATTTATTAAATGCAATAATTTCATACGTGTTTTATTAATTACTGAAAAGAGTGATGTGATCAATTTTAACAATGACTAATTTTTAAGATTGTAACTTTACACGCTACTCTCCCTCTAGAGACACAGTATCTAGTTGACCACGCCCACTCAAGTATGTAAATAAATCAGTGGAATCTGGCATCGAGAGTATAATTATAAAGTGTCGAGGTAGAAGCAAAACTAGAGCAGATATGGCATTCTGTCCAAGTAGTAGAGCAAATGGTTAAATCCTAAATGGTACCAATTAGCAGTAAAACGAGTACAATTATGAAATTTACAAGTATACGCACAAAAGGTAAAAACCTAAATTGTACAAGTAGAAGCATAAAGAGTATAAATATAAAGGTACTATACAGAGTAACAAAAAAGTCAACATAAGATTGACATATTAATAAACATCTTGGGCTTCATTATATCAAGTATATACTATTAATCAAGTAAAATAATCATTGAAATAAATATTGCACGTAGAATTGAGTAACAATAAAAACCAGATAAATGCACGACAATCAGCTACATGTATAAGGCCTCTAGGCTTACCTATTCTCAGGACTGTTAACCATGGCTCCGGATATGGATTGATCCATGAAGAAGAGAAGAGAGAGTGAGAATCCCAGACCCATGCTCCCGATGATTGCGGGCCAGGATAGGGACCCGATGCTAGCAGGGGTGAACATCTCCCCGTCATACAGCTTAAATTCTTCAACTGTTTGTAGCAAATTTGGAAAATTAATTTTTTTTTATAAATTTCAAGAACATCGGTCACCTCATTACGACTTTATTGTAACACAATTTTTGTTCTCAGTTATAAGAAGTGTACATAAATTTATATATTTATATAACTGATATCTAATGACTAATTAATAAATTTTCTTAGTGATTGACACTGATTTACTGATCGTTTATTGATTAACTAATGGATAGATATTTTGACTTGAATGATTTGTGTCACTCGATATACATGTAAGTAAGTACGTACGTTGTATATCTTTGAATAGCACAGATCCTACGATGGACATAAGGATTACCGCCACGGGTAGAGCGCTATCGGCCAGCAGAGCTCTCTTACTGGCGTTAAGAAACGGTCTGAAACAGAAAAGGCGACAATAATATCTAGTACTATCGTCTTAGTATCTAAAGAACGCTGTATTTGCAATATTCTACACTATTAGTGCACAGAATATCTTAAAGAAGTTTGCAATTATTTATAGATTTTTAGTCATAACCTGTATTTTACTGACTATTTTGTAAACTATTGAAGAGAAACTCCTTATTTCAGAGAAACTAGAAAAAAATTAAATTTCCAGCATTATCTATGATGAATAATAACGAAAATAATTAAGACTGCTGTAAAAGCTGTCGTAAGTTCCGGAGTGTGAGAATCTAAAGAAATTACAATTTTTACGATGTGAGGGTGATCGAATAATCTGATTGCTGTTGAAATGATCATCGCGATGTATATATATATATATATATATATATATATATATATATATATATATATATATATTTATAATATATATATATATATTATATATATACATTATATTTATATATATTATATTTATGTATATATATATATAATATATATATATATATATATTTATATATATATGTATATTATATATATATATATATTATATATATATATGTATATATATATATATATATATACACATGTACATAAAATATAAAGAAATAACTTTAACGTTAGTTTCAGCAACTGAAATGGCACCATTGGCTGTTTAATATTAGATGCTTGAATGTAGCGAATATGACTCTGGGATGATCTGATTGGTGATGATGATGAGTGATGATGATGAGTGGTGATGATGAGCGGTGATGATGAGTGATGAGATGAGTGATGATGATGAGTGATGATGAGTGGTGATTAGTGATGAGATGAGTGATGATGATGAGTGATGATGAGTGATGATGATGAGTGGTGATGATGAGTGATGATGATGAGTGGTGATGATGAGTGATGATGATGAGTGATGATGATGAGTGATGATGAGTAATGATGATGAGTGGCGTTGATGAGTGGTGATGATGAGTGGTGATGATGAGTTATGCTAATGAGTGATGATGATGATGAGTGATGATGATGAGTGGTGACGATGAGTTATGCTAATGAGTGATGATGATGAGTGATGATGATGAGTGATGATGATGAGTGGTGATGATGAGTTATGCTGATGAGTGATGATGATAAAGAGTGATGATGATGAGTGGTGATGATGAGTGATGATGATGAGTGATGATGATGAGTGGTGATGATGAGTGGTGATGATGAGTGATGATGATGAGTGATGATGATGAGTGGTGATGATGAGTGGTGATGATGAGTTATGCTGATGAGTGATGATGATGAGTGGCTACGAGGAATGATCATTTAGGAGACTCTCTCTCTCTTGCTCTCTAACCAGCCAATATGCGAAGCCAGAGCCGGTGGCTGATTGGCAAGTTATTTGACAGCGGATCTGTAGATGCCGGGCTCAAACCCAGAGCTATCCCGTCACTGACATGCCATCGAGTAGGAAGCTGACGTTACATTTGGTATTGGCTTTACGTTCTCATTTCATATATTCTCTCTAGAGATGCGACATACTCCAAATTAAGTTTTAGTCTTGCATTCTAGATATATATAAAAGATTGTAATTCTTACGTCTTAGTGAAGTTATACAGAGAGAGACCGAGCCACACCGTCCCCAACATGAGCAATAGAAACAGCAAGCTGTTTTCTCGCAGACATCTCCCAGCTGCTGTGTCAGCAGCTGAATCAGCTGATGAATTAGCTGCTGCTCTGTCCACGCTGTCTGCCAGCATAGCTACTGTTGTCGCTAGGCCGTCTGTGATGTAGTTGATGACGTCAGTGAAGTTGAAGTGTGACGCGTTACCATGACGACGATGTGACGTGGATGAAGCGTTACCACGATCGTGACAAGCGGGAGAATGATAATTTTTACGGAAATCTATGAATATTATGTGACATGAAATATTAATCAGTATTTTAAGCAATTCTTTCTAAAAGCATACATTAATGTGTAATTAAAATGATTCCTTACTAGGTTTGGTTTGTTTGTTGATTATTATACTCTTTAGTGAACTGTCTTATGAATAACTGGCCTATTCATGAATGACACTGGCTTAAACACGATTAGTTTATAGTTTTCCTATTTAACCATCAGGTGTAACTTGGTGAAAAGTAAAACCAACTGTGCAACATATATAATTTTAGTGTTTTGTTGCGACAAATATTATTTCGATTTAACGGTTTAATGACGATTTTATAGAATGTTTACTTACAAGCAGGATTTAAATGGGGTGGTTTTCAGTCAGACTGTTAATGATAGCATTCATTACAAAGTGTAACTGACGCTAAATACTGTTGCATTCTGTGGTTAAAGTGGAGGGATACAGGGTAACTGGGTTCCACTAACGCTCATTTATTCTGACATAATTTTCCTGCTAGGAGCCCGTATTAGATATTAGGATCCCTAAGAAGGCAAGACGAGGCTCAAAAATGTGACGATTCCTCTAGCTCTTAATTCTCACTTGTTGAATTATAGTAATTACAATTAAATTAATTGCATTATTTTTTAATAAGACACTTTTATTACTTACCGTTTACTACGTCTCGGAAAGCGTCCACAGTGAATGCAATGGACATGAACAGAGCGAATATCTCCTCTGTAGATCTTCAGCGTGTAATAAATATCAACAATATCATAGACAAAAATTAGTCAAGAAGGTGAAATAGAATATACTTACATTAAAGTGAAATATATTAAATTAAATTACATTTAAATTAGTTTACTTTAGTTTCAATTTAATTTCATTAATTTTAATTAATATAGTATTGGGCATGGATAGACAGGAAAGTTTTATCAGTGAATGTCGCCCCTGCCCAGTAAATGTTAGGCGAAGCTGAGGCAGGCATAGGGGCCCGTCTCTCATCAAATGCAATTAATAAAGTAATGGGACTAGTTGAAGTTATAAGCTTTTGTTTCTTCGAACGTTTTTCACGAAAGTAACATTTAATAATTTTTATATGTGTATAACTACCAATCAAGTACCAAGCATATGAAGCAAATCAAAGCATAAAAATTCATGTTTAAAATGAATGAATATTCGTGATTTTAAACATAAATATTCGTAAATAAGCAAGATGAATGTTCATGTTTTAATAGTGGTGAGTATTCATGTTTAACCAACACTGCACGAAACATCAAGAAACAAGCCTTAAGATAATTTAGTATAGTTGATGATTCGAGCATAGTTATTGTTAAATTTTTCTGAAAGCCCAAATTAACATAATATCTACACGTACATGTATGTATTGAAGAGAAATTTAATATTTAACAAGCATTGCGGTACCTTATTATGTACCTACTTTACGAGTCTTCCAACATAATCTTTCAACACTGTGTAAAAGTTAAATTAAGCATGTAGATGTACTTTGTATGTAGATCTTATGTGAAATAACTTCTAACTCATGGAATAAAATAATATAATGAAGTCTTATTTCCTAAAACTCATCATCCTTTTCTACCATCATGTAATATGACAAAAAATAGTTTGCATTTGTTGCAATTTTAAAATTCTGTAAAATGTCTCCTGAATTATTAAAGTATTCCATACCTTGTAGACCATCTCATAAGTTTGCTGGCATCAGTTAAGGCATAAACAAGTAGAAAGAAGGAATTCCATAATCCAGTACAGGCAAACATCGCTTGAAAATCTAATTTCCAATCTTCGCATATGCTATATATCACTAAAATAAAACAATACAATATGAGCTGAGTAAGAATGGCTGATTTGATAGTTGAAATGAATATAATCTCTGCGATATTCATTCTTTGGCAGGGATATAAGCAGCTACTGCACTTAATCTGTAGTATCTGCAAGATTAAGACAATAAGCCCATTGATACTTCAATTCTTGAAATCATCCCAGCCATATGATAGACCAAGCGAGAATGAATGAACCTAGACTGCACAGAACAGAGGTAAGAGAGAATTCATCCTAGTTGAAGCAAGCACTCCATCGATTTAATCAAATCTGTCAATATCATCATCATCATCATCATCATCTTCTTCCCTTAAATCCCAGTTTAACCAGGGTCGGGATACGAATAGACTTTCTCCAGTCCTCCCTGTCCCACACCAATCAAATCTATCAATAATATTACAAAATAGATGCAGTGTAGTAAGTCGATAATTTGATATGAAAATATAAAATTTTAAAGAATTTTATACAAACCTAATGATTAGTTATACCTTTAGTATAGATAGCAAGTGGTGCAGTTGTTAGTAGGATGACCATTGGTTGACCTCCAAACATTGCAAAGAATACACCGCCTATAGTCTGAGAATATATGACTTTCTTTACGTCTGTCAACAGAGTCAACAATTAAAATTGTACAATTTACTCAGATTATTACGACTCTATTAATCTTTCTATAGGCCCTATTTAGCTGATCTTAGTATTCATATAAAATTAGCTAAACGAGCTGTATCCGGCCCATTTTGTCAAAGGCGAGGTGCAGATTGTTGAAGTGACGACTAATAGTAACTGAGGAAAGTAATGGGAAACTATCTAAGACGCCATATGCATCTTAAGTAAAATACCATCCTATGGTTTGTAAGCATATGAACCTACATGTAAATGCAACTCTTTCTGTATATATTTTTTAAAGCACTGCCATTGCAAGAGAGGCAAACTGGAATACGATGGAATGCTAGTGAACTTGATAGAACCTCGGTAAGAGATTACTTACCACGGAACTGACATCGGCAATTCTCAGAGAGAGAGAGAGAGAGAGAGAGAGAGAGAGAAGGAGAGAGAGAGAAAGAAAGAACCATAACCATATATTTATAACTGAATCAAATTATACACAATGCGTATACAACGAGACAGAACACAAATAAAACAGTCGTCAGAAAGAGCACAAATGTGCTCTGTTAAAGAAGAGCTGAGATGCTTTAGAACAAGACAAAGTAATATTACCTATATATCCCTTGGTGTTGTTGAAGTTGAGAACACCGAGAGCGATTGCAGGAAGTATACAGGCGAAGTACAGAAACATAGTGGTGGCCGCTGTTTTCTGCAGTGTACCATGACCCCAGAACCCTGAGTTATAATAATAATAGCAACAATAAAAGTTTAACGTCCGTTTCCTCATCCAAGGATAATGTCAGGGACGTCAATTATAGCACATGTACGTATGCAAAAGCAAATCAGGTTTATATGCAGAAATCATCGATTCACCGCGGTGATTCAGAAATAATTTACTCTATAGGAACATAGGCATCGAGCAGTTATACTAGCATTTCAGACGTTTAGGACAGTAGTGCTTAAGAAGACAACATTATAAATAATGGAAAGAACAATGAAATGAGACAAAATAGATGGGAATAATTACCGAGTGGAATCGAACCTTTGACACGATGCAAAAAATTAAACGTAATTATAAATTAGTAATTTAGGGATACAAATGATGAAATGTAAATTAATATTATATAACTGACAAAGAATATATACAAGCATATATATATATATATATATATATATATATATATATATATATATGTTATATATATATATATATATATATATATATATATATTGATAAGAAAATATATTAAATAGAATAAATATCATCTTTAAAATGAAATGACTTTAATACGACAAAACAGTACGGTACGATGGCATTTAAAATATGATAGTCCGGAGAAGTAAACGAATGGACAAGTGCATGAATGCAATCAAATCATGAACGTTGCAGTGAACGCATGTAAAACTACGTACCGTCTTTGTAATCAGATAGATAGTGTGGAAGCCTTCGCTTGAGATCTGCGCTAACACCTCTACCGATCCAGCATCTTCTTCCTTTATTCTGCCAAACCAGTAGAGATATGTGTATATTATTGTAGTTCAAAATAGAAAACACCAAATGCACTGACACAAAACCAAAAATAGAGAAACATAAGAAAAATAACATAAACATAAATCAAAGCATCAAATAGTTTGCATAAAATCACAGAACAATCACAAACGAGCACTAACAATTGCAAAAAAAGAAAAAATTCGTGAAATATCCTTTGCCAACATACAACAGTTGTTCTGTTATTAACTCTCTTTCCAAGGCATGGAATCATCTTAGCTTTATAATAATTAGAGCCACAAGCAAATAGTACGACCGACAGACAAATAGTACAGTAGGCAAATAATAATAATAATAATACAGGTTTAACAAACCTTTAGCAGATAAATAGAATCTTTAATCTGATATTCAACCGCTATGGCTGACAGGATCTTATTTAATCTATAGATCTTATGTAATACTGTTTAAAAGAGAGGAAATACGGCCTAGACGAGATGGAATTCCGGAGTTAATCGATGAAAGATTCTGACAACTGTTTGAAGAATTAAATGTTAGTTTCATAATTAGAAATTTATCAAGATTGTCGCTATACTAATCTGATTCAAACATTGAGAGCTTTGTGGGAGAACTAATTTGATTTGTATTTACACAGGCTAATATCTGCGTCATTTCAGCAACTTTTGTGAACTCTTATGGAACCTGAAATACTTTCTTGAGCCTTTGCGAATTGAGAGGGATGATAAAGAAAAGTTACATAAGAGAAACAGAATAAGAGAACGAAAGAGAAAAAAAGAGAAAAGTAGAAAGAGAGAAACAGTTACGGCTAATTAGAGCAGAAATCTTTTGTGATCGTTATCGTGTGGTGTTTTGGAGCCTATTTTTGAAGAATCTGCAAGAGACGTCCCTGACATTTCCTTGTGGCGAGGAACCGGACGTTAAATTCTTATTGATTGATTGATATCATACCGCTTTTGGATTGGAGCAGACGATATCCTCCACCTGGAAAGTTGCAGAAGTTGTGGAAGCCTTCCGCTCTTCAATTGTTATCTGCTCTTCTGCCAGTTCTTTCATATGCTCCCACAACAACTTCTTGAATTCGTCCTCCGTTCTTGCGGCCAGTAGGCGCATGCGCAGATCAATGTCCGCGAAGAGAGTAGAAAAAGTCCTTCCGGTCTCCAGTGCATTCTTTGTTCCTTTCTGATAAATACAGAATGAACTGTTGATAGGTTGCGTACTGCATCCTTAGTTGTTAATAATCTATGTAATGTATTTTAAGACTAATTTTTCAAAATGTACAGCAATTTTGTGCTATAATCATTGAACTAAGAGTACTCGAGTGAAGTAGTTCTGTGGATTTTACTGACATGTTGAGCACTAGTGTGAATATATAACACTAAAATGTCAGCTTCCTTTGAATTAAGTTCAATTCAGAAATGGTGATAAACTTTGAATATGACTCCTTCCAGCAAGACTCAAAAGCCAAAGCTTAAAGCTCTGCAAGTATAAAGACATGTAAACGTGCTAATATAAGGTAACATTGCTACGAAAATTTCATTGACTTCATAGCCCATTTATTTAGTAGAATAAAATCGCCAACAATGTGGATTTAAAATAAACGGTTATTGTTATTGAGAAGGATCTCGTATAGAGCCGGCAACTTGTTTAATAGACTTGGTCTGACCTCTTTCGTCGGAGTGACGATGAGGACGATGAACCAGACCTCCTGACTCGTCCTGCCAAGGTTGACGGGGTTGCGCAGTCGAGCTATCGCCACATTTCTCTTCTGCACCGATGGCGCCGTGCACCTAAAGGTGCGAACAGGCATATCAAGGCATACAAAAGTACAGCCAACCAAGTTAACAATCGAAAGAGAGGGAGAAAGAGAGAAAGAGAGAGAGAAAGAGAGGCATATCAAGGCATAGAAACGTACAACCAAACAAGTTGACAACCAAGAGAGAAAGAGGGAGAGAGAGACAGAGAGAAAGAGAGAGAGAGAAATAGGGATAAAAAGAGAGAGAGAGAGAGAGAGAGGAATATTAAGGCATACAAAACGTACAGCCAACCAAGTTAACTTCATGTTTCACCACCTTTTAGTGTTCCTTAGTACTTCTGGACGATTTTATTAAAATCAAATCATCCTGAAGTACTTCGATATACCGAATATTTTCTCAAATGTGTTCACACTGTATGGTCAACAAAATTACAGAAGAGCAATATGCTATAAAGTTACATGAATGTATTATAGTTATATTATGATAACTTTATTCTCAGTAGAACTGTATTATTTGCAATTATAATCCTACAATTGTTAACTATAATAAAAGCAAATATTTACTCTAAAAAGGCCAAACTGAACCTGGAAAATTCATTTGTGTTTAAGCCTTGAATGGACATGATTGCAAAAAAGAAGAAAGACAGTGAACCTTCTTTTTGCTCGCCGGCTTGATTTTGTTTCAATAGTGCTCGATGTTGTCATTGATGACTGTAGCACTCTAATTGTTGTTATTATTATTATTATTATTTATTATAGGATTAATTTTACAAATAACATATAGCGAACATTTTCAATCATTTTTATTCAAACATAAAAATCACACCATGTTTGAGTCCATACCATCATCCGTTGGTCTAATCTTTATCAATATGACCTAGGTTACGGCTATGTAATTTTAACTATGTATGCATTGTTGAATTATGAACGTAATAGTAGTGAAACAGTTACGAAAAGTTTGTGTCGTAATATGATATGATATTGGAAGTTATTTGGTAATTATATTACATATTATTATGCCCATACTACAATGGGCATAATAATAGTATTAGTATGAGCTTGAACCAGTGGCGAAATCGGTAAGACACTCGACGGCGGATCAGTACATGCGGGGTTCAAATCCTGGGCTCGCCCGTCACTGACATCGCTTTTGAGTGAGGAAACTGACGTTAACCTTAGCTTTTTAGTTTTTTTAGCTTTTTTAATGTGCTAAGTTCGATTTGCTTTGTAATGTTAATACAATACGACAATACATACAGTATGCACAACCACGACTGGTCATAATCGAAGCCACCCGAGTAGGATCGACAGGTACTTTGAATTGTCTTGGCAAGCTGATGCGCTGAAAAAATAAATGTAACCAGAACAAAGTTTAGTTTTGTAATGTTTCGATAGCCGCCATTTGTTGCATTGGGGTCCCTACTTTTTTATTTTCTGCTATGAATAGACTCTTAACTCAGGAAATATTAACACCTATAGGTCCTATATACCTGACCATCTATCAACCTGAACAAGCATGTATCTAAATACTTATACAATCTAAACACATTATAACCTAAACACTTAATTATAATCTAAACACTTCTATACCTAAAAATTTATATTGAAACCTACATGTATATGAATATTCATATACCTGAACAGTGACCACCTATAAACCTGGACACCTATGAACCTGGACACTTATAACATTGACCACAGGATTCATAATGATATTAGTCACAATAACGTGACTAATAGTCACGTGAGTCATAATCATATTGGTCATAATGACATGACTCATAATCAAATAACTCATAATATCATGACTGTAATCGCGTGGTTCTATTAAATGACTCTTAATCACATCATTCATAATCACATTATCCAAAATCACAATACTCACAATCACATCTTTGAAAAATTATTAAACTTAATTTAAATGTCATCTCTACTCTCACCATTGATTTTGATTTGAAAATCTCGCTTTTATTGATATTGCAGTAGATCTTAAGACAGATAACATTAAAAGCATGTCTAAATGCTACAGATAATATCAATGCAATATTAATGATTTTCTACATTCCACATCATCACATGTAGAATAATTATTCAAAACTAAAACAGTAACTAACACGTCAGCGTCACAAGAGCCTTTGAAATGAGTAGACTAGCACTTACATAAAGTATCACAAAATACTCTCTTAGATATTATCTAAGTTGCTCAATTATTTAACTCTCAAGTTAAATCTTATAATTATACAGTATGTAGTCTCTTACTTTTTAAAAAGATAATTAATTTCTATAATAATTAGTGTGTTGCCTTCAGGAAGTTCTAAAATGAAGATCCTACCATTATTATAAATTCTAAAGTCAAAACCTATTTTGGATACTTCGTAAGACACGAAATCATTCGAACAAATATAATTGCACGTGTATTGTGGTTATTAATATTATTAATATTATTAATATTGAATCAATCCAAAAAAATCATTAAGCGTCTCGACAGTAGGAGTGGGCTTTAATATCCTGATAGACTAAAACTTAGGAAACTTGGAACAAAGCCCTTGGAACAACGTCTATGAAACAACAACGCCCTTGCAACAACGTCCATGGAACAACGCCCTACGAAAAACGCCGATTAAAAGCAGACTTAAGCATGAATGGTACAAACCTTTTAATATGCTGATTAGATGAATCTTCAGCTTAACAAAGTGTTTTGATAAATAACAGTACAACCATCTACTTTAACTGCTTTTATTATAACGCCGAAACATAGTTCAAATTTCAGTAAACATTTAAGAAACAGATAAGACTAGGATGGTATTATTTTGAATATATTATTTCCTAACCTTAACCTTATCATTTTTACTTAACTTTAAGTATAAAAATGTATCTTGACTAGTCACTTTGCAGAATGTTAAAGTATAGGAGAGAGAGATAGATTGAATGATTTCACAATGTACATTTGCGTAGTCATGGATTATAAATATTGTAATGAATATACTATTTCAATGTATTACATACATTATATTATATTACGTTTTCTTTTAATATAATTATTATTTTACACGCAAATAGTTATAAATATATACATATATATATATATATATATATATATATAATTATATATATATATATATACTATATATTATGTATGGATATATATTATATCTATTTATATCTTATATATATATGTATATATATATGTAATATATATATATATATATAATCTCTCTCTTAGTGCACTGCCTACTGGCAGGTCCATGGTACATAACGCCTCCACTCTTCTCTGTCTTCCGCCTTCCTCTTTATTTCCACATATGAGTGGGTCTTAAATCATCTAACATCTCTGCCTGCCCCTGCCTCTTTTTCCTTCCATTCTACCTTCTATGACCTCTTTTAATAGACCTTCCCCCTTAGAATGTGTCCTATCCATCTCTTCTTCCTATTTCTTAATACATTTATCAACTGTCTATCTGTGCCAACTCTCTCCAGGACTTCTCATTTGTAACCTTTTGTGTCCAGCTAATCCTCTCCATTCTTCTCCAAATCCACATTTCCAATGCCTCCAGTTTCCTAATATCTTCCTTCCTTAAGGTCCATGTTTCACATCCATACAATAGCGTGGTCCAAAACAAAGTTTTCACTATCTTTATCTTTGTGTCTTTCTTTAGACTTTTAGGAATAGTTCTTTTCTACTACAAAGCCGCTTTTTACTTGTGCAATCATAATGCATAATTCGTCTCACGTTGTCCCATCATCTGTTATAGGTATGACCCAAATATTTGAAACTCCTTATCGTTCAATTTGTACATTTATTGGAATTAACTTCACCTGTAGTATTGGCCACTCCTTCATACCTTGGTCTTGTTCTATTAATCTTCATGACAGAATCTTGGGCTATCAATATCTTTGCCATCCCAATTCGCGCCCGAAACATTCCTTGGTCATCTGCAAATAGTACATCTTGTAAAAAATGCCCTCCTACTTGTATTCCTTTCCAAGTTTCCATTGAATTCCGTCATCATTGCCTCAGCGTAAATGTTAAACAGCATCGGCGAAATTCTACAACCTTGTCTTACTCCACGTCCTATTTTACCTTCTTCTGAGTATTCTCGTTGGATTTTGATTACTGCTCTTTGATTCCTGTACAAGTTCAAAATTAGTCTTCTATCTCTCCAGTCAATTCCTATTCTTTTTAAGATATTCATCATCGTTATCCAATCAATCCTGTCAAAGCCTTCTCGAAGTCTACAAAGCATGCAAAAACGCATTTACAATTCTAGCTTTCGCAAAGAACCCGCATTACCCCTATTGCTTCTCTTGTGCCGCATCCTTTCCTAAAACCAAATTGTGTCTTGCTCAGTATCATCTCTGCTTTCGACTGAATGCGATAATTTACTATCTTTAATAAGATCTTCAATGCATGAGGTAGTAAGCTGATTGTTCTGTAATCCGAGAACTCCACAGCATTGGCTTTTTTGGCAATTGGAATTGATATTTCCAATTCCCAAAAAAAGGTACGGAAGCCTAATTCCAATTCCAATATATATACATGTATATATATATATATATATATATATATATATATATATGTGTGTGTGTGTGTGTGTAAATGATGTATATAATATATGTAAATATATATCAATATATATATATATATATATATATATATATATATATATACTGTATATATATATATATATATATATATATATATATATATATATATATATTTCAATATATATAGTCTACGCATGCCTTGTTTAATCCATTTTATTACATTTTTCAAGAGCCTAATTAGTGGCAATTTCATTCATATTTTATTTATTATATATATCTCACTAATACATCCCAACTTCTTAAATTTTTTGTTCATTTATTATTCAATAATGCACCCAATTTACTGCATTGGCTAGGCAATTTATTTGTATTGATATTATATTATGTCCATGTTCTATAAATACCAAATTTTAACTTAAATGCAACATGCGTTATTGTAATTTAATCGTATACTTATTTTTTAAGTTTTGTTAAAAGAACCAGATTAATGTTAACTGTTTTCGCTGTAGATATTGAAAACTAAATAACCTAAAGCGCCGAACGAAGATAACAACTAAACTAAAGTCAGCCATCACTAGTTCTAATGTTTCTCATAAATGCATAACAGTACTGCAGATATTGACTTTTAGTTTGATAACGTTTACACCTTTAAAAAATACATCCAGATGGTAATATAACATAGACAAACTAATTGTGGATTTTTCGCTTCCCTGTAATATTTAGGAAAACAGATACGAACAGTGAGAGAGAGATAAGAAGAGAGAGATAGATAGATAGAGAGAGAGAGAGAGAGAGAGAGAGAGAGAGAAAGAAAGATAGAGAACGAGAATGAAGACAAGCAGAGATAGAGAAAGAGAGAACAAAAACTTTTCCATCTATCCCCCAAAGTGACGCTGCTACGCAATTCATCATATTAACCTTTCATATCGCCTTCTGATTCCGAGAGAAGGTTTGTGTCTTCAAGGTCACGAAATTGGTCTCACAGCAGAGGCTCTAATATTGATTTTCTTAAGAACTACGCGACATTAACTCATGTAACATAGACCCATGTGACAATGCTGAAATATGACTCATGTGACACTGCTGAAATATGACTCATGTGAAACTGCTGAAATATGACTCAAGTGACAATGTTGAAATATGATTCATGTGACAATGCTGAAATATGACTCGTGTGACAATGCTGAAGTATGACACATGTGACAATACCGAAATATGACTCATGTGACAGAGATGTTAAAGATCTTTTTGTCTCTTCTTTTAATATATGTACACAACGTCAGTAATGCATTGAACCTAATATTTGCTAAAGGAGTCCCACTTGACTTCGTATCTAAAAGCAAAACATAGTACTCCCGTTCTTGAGTGATGAAAATCTGAATAAGAATTGGAAGATAGACAGGGTGCGCCAACGTTTAAGTGAAGTAATGCCGCTTTCAGTGTGACAGGTAAATATAGAGAGACAGATAAGATATTCTGTAGAGAGGGAAAAATGCGTACCTAGGCCTCTAATTAATGCTTAATGTTAAAGGAGTATTTCATGCTAAGGCATCTCTATACTTTGCAACAGTCACGGTAAAGCAAGCAATAAACAATAAAATGCACATAGTAAAAATCACTACCATCAACAAAATGCTATCATGCCGACGCCCCTGTCCAGTAAATGGTAGTCGAAGCTGAGGAAGGCATATGGGGGCCACCACGTCAGAAGCAGAATCCTCCAAGATAATGGTATTTAACAACAAGAATAAGTATTGCTAGATGATTTAAATTTCCACTCAAATGTAAATTTGACATCACCACTGGCTCCAGCCGGTGGCGATAACGGTAGTATATTCGGCCGCGGATCAGAATGTGCGGGGCGGGGTTCAAATCCTGGGCTCGCCCGCAACTAACATAGCTTTCGAGTAAGAAAACTGACGTTAACATTAACTTTTTACTTTATGAAGAGGAAAACGAAAGACAGAGATGAGTGGAAGCGCTATATATTACGAAGCTGTCAGTAGGCAGTGCACTGAAAGAAAGATATTAAGACAATAGTAAGCTATGTCGTCCATCTCTACCAGTATTGCTAGTGATATAAAAACAGACGTTAGACTTTGCTTCATAACTTTTATGAATATCTCTAAAAGCAAATTTAGTTAAACTGCGTTACATTTAAATTAGATTACTCTCTCTCTCTTAGTGCACTGCCCATTGGCAGGTCCATGGTACATAACGCCTCCACTCTTCTCTGTCTTCCGCCTTCCTCTTTATTTCCACATATGAGTGGGTCTTAAATCATCTAACATCTCTGCCTGCCCCTGCCTCTTTTTCCTTCCATTCTACCTTCTATGACCTCTTTTAATAGACCATCCCCCCTTAGAATGTGTCCTATCCATCTCTTCTTCCTATTTCTTAATACATTTTTCAACTGTCTATCTGTGCCAACTCTCTCCAGGACTTCCTCATTTGTAACCTTTTGGGTCCAGCTAATCCTCTCCATTCTTCTCCCAATCCACATTTCCAATGCCTCCAGTTTCCTAATATCTTCCTTCCTTAAGGTCCATGTTTCACATCCATACAATAGCATGGTCCAAACCAAAGTTTCCACTATCTTTATCTTTGTGTCTTTCTTTAGACTTTTTGTTAATAGTTCTTTTCTACTACTAAAGGCCGCTTTTGCTTGTGCAATCCTACTGCATATTTCCGCCTCACATTCCCCATCATCGGTTATAGTATGACCCAAATATTTGAAACTCCTTACCTGTTCCAATTTCGTACCATTTATTGTGATACTAACTTCACCTTTATTATTGGACACTCTCATAACCTTGGTCTTTTTTATATTGATCTTCATGCCATATCTTAGGGCCGTATCATTTAGCCTATCCATTATCTTCTGCAATCCAATCTCGCTGCCTGCTACCATTCCTTGGTCATCTGCAAATCGTACATCCTGTAACAAATTCCCTCCTACTTTTATTCCTTCTTCCAAGTCTTCCATGGCTTCCTCCATCATTAGATTACTATCTAATTTAAAATTTTGACAAAAATAGTTACCTTATTAATTTAAGATTAATATCACATTTAAAAATTTAGAATGGTTGAATTTGTCACGTACACACATTACGTTATATGGAGTTTACGCTGCTTAAAGAATGAATGAATAGAATGTTTTAATAGCGTATGGATAACGTCAGGAAGTTTTAAACGACGGTTTGTGAGGTGTATTGAACCCTCGTGTGTACGAATCCTAGACGCGCTGATCTGAGAGTCAAATCTCAGACATTCACTGGACTGGTTACTCGGCAAATGGTCTAAATTGCCCAACGGTTTAGGCATATGGTATTAAAAGTGATAGATATCAACTTAGTTGGTCATATCACTATAGTGCGTTTTTACTTTTTATTTTAAAAATTTGGAAGTAGTGCACGTTGTCATATCAGACAATAATTGCAATTTTGTTTCGGTATCGTTTGGCTTGTGTCGGTAGACATTAAATGGTGAATATGCAACTTCTCCTAGATTAATCAAATTTCGGTATCACCAAATATTTAAATAGAACATTTGTTGGCTTCGGTTTGTAAGAAAAATCGAGATCCTAATTACAAGAAACAGCTTTAATTTTTATTTTTAGCACATATCTTTGAACAAACAACCAATCCACAAGGTCATTTCAGAATACCTAATACTGTGGTAAAGGCAATTAGCGCAAACCGTGTGCGTGCATACATGCTAAACGAATGTTGTCTTGAAGAAACAGAAATAGAAAATCGCCAAAACGCTCATGATCTTGGCTAGAACACTCGTTATATAGTTACATAGAAACGTAATAGACTAACGATATAATATATCCTTAAATAGTTCTCCCGATGTTCGTAAAGAATATTTAATGGCCAATTATGTTTGCGTCAAAAGCGCTATGAGCAATATGACATCAGGAACAAAATCTAATGATACGTATGATACTGCTATTAAAATGTTGCGACGAATATATGACTAATTTTTGAATTCTTGTGTACATTTCCTACTGTATTAGAATTTATATTCATATTTTCACACCTGCTTTTATGTGTGCAATGCTTTCCTGTTTTTATATCTGTAGTGTATTTTATTAGCGTATGTATTGTCTATTGATCAAACTTTGTCGTACTATTGAAATTAGAGCATCCATTGAGTAAATTGGAAATTGGACAGATATAACATAACGTAACAACAACTATAGTGCTACTGTCATCCATAATAACGTCGAGCACTATTGAGACAAATCCAAGCCGGTAAGCAAAAGGAACGCCTAAAATATTGGGAAATAGAAAATTCAGAAACACAGTTCAAATTTATATTTAGTCTTATATTTCAAAGTAATATATTATATACTTGCTAAGATAAAATTTATTTATTAGTTATTTCGTTTATCACTTCATACTTGTAATTATACGTGTCAATTCTTGAGTGCAAAAAATACAAAATGCTTGCGTGAGCGGAAAACAAAGGCCAACAATGGCACTTGCATCTTCTGACTAAACTACACAAAATACAATAGAAATTTACAATGCATGATCATAGCGGCACAAAGTACTAGATAAACGATTCAATTGATTCAATTGAAATTCAGACAAGTCTTTAGAGCACTTGAGAGAAATATTCTAAATTGTATCTGACAGTATATTATTATTTAAAACAGGATGTATCTACTTTCATTACGGCCATACATCATTTACTGCATTTATCATCCTTTGGTCTACTTGTCAAAAGGTTAAACAGAAAATCTGTCGCCTTTTTGTATTCATTCTTCCATTAAGTCAAATTTCTTGAAATCTCTGAATTAAAATCCCGTTATTTAAGAATATTATCGTCCATGTTTTTAGTCTCAATAAGTAAGCCTGAATAAAACCATAAATTATACAATTGCATAAACGACGTTTATTTACTTGTTATGGTTTAATATTTATTTATTTCCTGGTTAGGGTTTATTCGCCTTATAATTCAAGTTATTAAAAATTTCGATGATTGTCAAGTATTCCTTTGAAATATGAGTTTCAGTATTTTTAAATAGCTTCCTGAATACTCACTTGCTTTTTACCGTGACTTATAACATTCTTATATCAAATATGTTGACATTTGCATGTTATATGAACGCGATAATACTATTATATTTAGTATAGCCTACAATGACGCATTTTAGCATTATAGAATTAAAATATATATTCATGCAGCTCAATTTCAAGAATAAAATACCTTTCTGAATATTTTGTTTTTTAACTTGAAATAATAATAGCATACTTATAGCAAGCATGTTGACATCTGTATGTTATGTGAACGCGATAATTCTACTATATTTATTTTAGCCGACAATGCTTTATTTTAGCGAATAGAAAACTAAAAGATAGATATATTGTACATGCAGCACAGTTTCAGAGACGGAAGTAGAAAGAATCAACGAGAGATAGCTCTCTATTTCACGAATGGTTTGTAATTGCTGGGTAGTCGGGAATCAAACTAGTCAAAGTATGCCTAGCGCTGTTAATATTTGCATTTAATTAATTGAACATACTCCCTTGTTTTTTATCTTAGCTTATAGTAATATTTTGGTACTGATCAACAATATTAGTATACTGCATTCATGTACTTTTCTGGTTTATATTAATTCACATCAATGAGAATAATAATTTATTTAAACATAATAAAAGAGGGTTTATATCATGTGTTGATTGATTGACTAGCAGGCCTAAACTTTCACAATGCGTGTCTAGAATACACTAAAATCCTGTGGATTACAGTCAATCATGAAGTGCTTGGCAGGGAAAGATTATCTCGGATTCTATCAGTGAAGTAGTTTTTCTGCATTACATACAAGTACCGTGTAACCATCCAATTTACTCTCCTCTAGACAAATGCTACTGCCAATCGAAAATGTAAGCTAACAAATCAATCACAATAAATCAATCTATTAACCATTCAGCCAGTCAATCATTCGATCAGTCCATTGATTAAGATATCGAAGTAAATTTCTTTTGTCAAGCAACTTACATGTACTGCAGTCAATTAAGTTTCGAAGTGTGCAATTCAAAGGAAAAAGATAACAAGCCATTGGTTTCAATCTATATGTATACTTTTGTGTATATTACTAAGTTATGCTGGTAACTAATGAAAAATTGGACTTTTGATCTAAAAATTGTTTATAAAGTTTATAATTATTTCATAAAACATATAATATGTTATAAGACTGGTGAGTATTTTTAGATATAAATTTTAATTACAGTAAAGCACGTAAATTGAATTAGAATAAGAGCAATAAATTACGTGCAGAAAGCAGACCGGAACGTTTCTATTGTAAAATGTTTTACATTTCTTTTTGTAGTCTATTTTGTCTCATGATATTCACTAAGTATATTTCACGGAGCCTTTTAACTGAACAGAACTAAATACAGCAAACACTATGCGTAAACAAGTAAGAGGAATAAAATGATAACAATAACATAAATAAAATCCTTAAAACATTACAATTCATTACAATTGCATCGGTAATGTTTAAAATAAGACAATTCAGAGCTATTAGCAAAAAGTTTAATGATCGTCTCTTTCATTTGTAGTCACTTAAGTCGTGCAATGGTTAGGAAATCTTTTCACCGCTTTAGTCTGACTAACAATCATGTTCTCCGTGAAATCATGTTGAGAATTTCCATTTTAATCTCGAATTTTGTTCCAGCGCATTACGGCAATAATTGCGCCATGTATGCAGCAACAATGAAACAGTTTCAGCGCTTAAATAACCATATAATAGCGAATTTAGAGCAACAATTTCGAGATAATTGCAGTGCTTAAATAATTAATCTAATACTGAAGCAATTAAGTTTTTATCGTGGTAAATATCAGCACTCAGCATGGATCTTGAAATTCAATTTTCTTATTGATGATTTTTTATTTTAATTTTAAGTAAGGCTGTTAAAAATGATAATTAAATCTAGTCTCCCAAAATATGTAACGATGTCAGCGTTATAAATGCATAAAAAATTTAATTAAATTCAATTAAAATAAATGCATAACTATATAAAATATTCAGAAAAATCAAAGCTCTATTCATTTAAGAAAAAACTGGTAAAGCTAATGCTAACGTTAATTTCCTCACTCGAAAGCGATGTTAATGGCGGGCTAGCCTACAATTTGAATCTGCACATAGACTAATGATCCGCGATAGAATACCTTAACGACATCAGCAGTGGCTCCAGCCAGTGACAGTTCACAAGTAAGAATTATCGAAAGTAAACAGTCAGAAAACATACTTAGAGAAAGTCTCAATCTGAAAAAGAACCACAACAGAGTCGTGTTGAGCGCTTCCACTAAACCCAAAATAATAATTTTAAAGAAATAATGTCTAATTACATCTTTGAGAAATTTAATTCCTAAGAAACTGCTCTTACCAATCTAAAATTCTCGGCAGATTTGCCTTTATAAGATTCGTTACTAGACATAGAATCAGGATCTGTGGGCGGCTTCCTGACTCGCCTAGTAGACTCCGGAAGAAAAGCTTTCATCGCTTAAAGAATGTGGGATTATTCTGTCCGTAGCTGAAAATCACTTCAGATACTGTGCACTCTTATTACATATCCATGTATTCATTTATATGCTTTCATATACTTCATATATAAAACGTACGTACGCGTATATACAGTGTGTATGTACATTACATAAAGATTTAGAGCACATACGTGTAGGCTTATATGTGTATATGCGGCATAATGCAGTATGCACATGTACATATGTCTGTAGGATCAATTGTATCAGTTGTTGAGAAGAAAAAATTGAATGAACTGCTTCTTACAGTCCTTGTTGGGTGATACATGCACGAGAAATTTTCCTAACAAATTTGTTAACTATAATAATAAGAATTAGAATTATAATAATGACATTGGGCCCCATCTACTCTGCTGCGTCAGACTTCATAAGTTAATTAGGCAGGAAAACCAGTGCTATTACAAACGACCAACACGAAAAAACTTTCTTTCTGTGGCAGTGTCTGTCCATTGCACTCCAGCGCTTTAAGGCTGTCTGCGTTCGTTGCCCATTAGTGAATGCGGCTTCCCAGAGTGTAGAGGAATTATTTAAAACATTTATTTTTAATCCTTCTTGCAATTAAACAAAGTCCTTCCTTTGTCTTATAAATTAAGATAAAGATATTTTTAATTTAATTTTGTTTTATAAGAGAAGATAATATTTATTGCCCTGGGTGTACATGGCCCAGGGACCCTATATACCCCGCGGCAATAAAAATAAAAATAAAAATAATAAAAGTTTAATGTCCATTTCCTCATACTATAGAATATTGTCAGGGACGCCCACTATCCCATTTCACTATAAATCAATTCATCCAAACAATTTGTAAAAACATGTGACGACGAGAAAGAAAATAGACCCTAAATGGTGTCGATCAAAAGCAGGATTTATTGAAAGTGCATTGCACGGAATTTTCATATTAGCTTTTTATTATTCTTAATTTTATTATTAGTTATTAAAGTCTTTTTATTTAGCTGATTATATAATACAGTCATTCCTGCAAATAATTTAGCTTCAAATATTTTATTACTCTGTCCAAGACTTTAAAATTACAATCACGCACTATCCTTTGCTCTGTTTCTTTAAAAAAAATCCTGCATATTTTGATTCGTTTACGTCTCACTGATCGATCATACAAAGTTTTTGCTTCATTTATTAGATTACCACTGATTTAGTTATGAAAGATTCGCAATGAAACAACTGCAATGATTATAACAACATCTGAATGACTATATATATATATATATATATATATATATATATATATATATATATATATATATATATATATATATATTTATATAAAAGAAGATAATACAACAACTGTTTCATTATGATTACAACTGATTGATCATAAAAACAGCTAAGTGTTTATAACAAAGCTGATTGACTATACATGTAACAACAATTGATTGATTATAACAACAACTAATTGATTATAACAACAATTGATTGATTATAACAACAACTGATTGATTATAACAATAATTGATTGATTATAACAACAATTGATTGATTATAACAACAACTGATTGATTATAACAACAATTGATTGATTATAGCAACAATTGATTGATTATAACAACAACTGATTGATTATGACAACAACTGATTGATTATAACAACAACTGATTGATTATAACAATAATTGATTGATTATAACAACAATTGATTGATTATAACAACAACTGATTGATTATAACAACAATTGATTGATTATAACAACAATTGATTGATTATAACAACAACTGATTGATTATGACAACAACTGATTGATTATAACAAGTGATTGGTCATAACAACAACTGACTGATCATAACTACAACTGATTGATTATAATTAAATCATTGTTAACTATATTTGTACGCATGTTTGATACACACTGCTTAATTTCTGAAAATCTAATAGAGAACTCTTTGCTAAGCTACTGTGGAGGGCAATAGAAATCCCATAAATTATAAAGGTTGAAAGGGTATAAAGTTGAGATTAAAATACATTTTTCTCACTCGAAGCATCTCAGTGACTAGAAGAGCACAGCATTTGAATATTGCATTATATATATATATATATATATATATATATATATATTATACATAAATATATATATATATATATATATATACATACATATATATATATATATATATATATATTATACATAAAACATTAATATATAAAATAGAATAAATATTCGTCAAATATAGAGTCCTGGTCGCAAGGGCCCCCAATTCCAATGGCGAGAGAAATATGAAACATGTTTTATTTTCACAAAATTTTACAGAGTAATAACATCAATGAACATGTTATAAAAAAGAAATGAGAAATAAACATTATCAAAATCGAAATAATAAGTCCAATAAGTTTAGTGGATGCAAAAATGTGTATAAGAAGTTAAAAAAAACTAGGCCGCCAAAGAGGACGTATAGCGTCCTATCTAGTTTAATAACCAGTTTTTATTCCAATATACAGTATTTTTCCAGTTGAGAGAGTCTATTCGTTTACAATAATTATACACAGTTAATAGTATAAATAGATCAATTTAAATTGCTAAATTATCATAAACTTACAAGTGTCTGGTTAGAAATAGTAGATTACCGTGCAGTTATATGTTGTTTAGTAAGTAACGTTTGCATTTATAAGAGAAGGTACATGCAAGTAGAGAACTGATGTTTCAAATTGAGGTTGGAATTTCGTTCCAGTTTGCACAAGCATCATTCACATTTGTTTTATAAAAAGTGGCAGACAACTATAAATACTGTAGAAATAGCTTGCATGGATTGGCAGAATATTGAAAGAAGTGTATATAGAGTTGAATAAAATGAAACGAAATGACGTGGGTCCAATAGAATGTTTGGTCTGTAAGCCAATTTCTACGAAATTACCAAAAAACACAACCTCAAGAAAGGATAATTCTTTACCATTTTCAGATGTCGTGTAAATCGTTAAGGCATCGGCCTATGTAGAAAAGTATTGACTGCATGATCCAGCCAATTTTGTACAGAATTATCAAATAGACCAAGAGTTATTTTAGATGCGCAATAGTGCACGCATATGTTATTCTAGATTAATCAATTTCAAATAAAAAACAATAGTAGTAGATGCTTCTAACACGGCGTGCATTTCTTTATCGTCAAAAGTCTTATATCTGGTCAGATTTATCGCATCAGGTACGGTAATTTAAAAATCTGCATATTACATGTATTAAGAGATGTTTAATTAGTGAACGCCTATTATCAAGATAAATTATAATATGTTATTATAATTATAATATACATGTCTTGACAATTACCTGCTTGGTATTTGGAAGGATTATACTCCTAGAATAATATAAGTAATCATTCAAAAGAAAGGAAAAATGTTTAATTTTCTGGAAATATTGCTAATGCCATTAAATGACAAAGGTTGTCGAAAGCTAAGACATTAATATTTTAGTTGGAAAGCGTTTCGTTCTGGTTTAACGCGAAGCTCTCCAGTGCTTGCAAAGAAAAGAGATTAACCATTTATTAAGTCTAACATAGACTAATACTTTAAAGTTCGTATGTCATTTATGTGTTATGTCTTAGTTGTTGTGTGTTAGGCTATTATCAGCTACATTTTTCATTAACTGATGAGATAGGAAAGTAATTTTTACCATTTCCAGTTTGTACAGTCTTTTGAGCATGAAAGAGTTAGGTGGAATGCTCTTCATGCCAGAGTAGGATAGAAAAAAGAGAATTAAACTTGCTGATTAATGTACGCTTTCATAAGAGGCCGCAAATGCAAATTTTGCAGTGGAAAGCAGTGTACGGAATATAGCAATGATTCTGCGACGCAGGGCAATTGGTAGCTCGAATTTTAGCCTTGCAGAGGTCTAGCTGTTACACCGGTTGCGGTCTTTTGCTATCAAGCTACTTGAATCTCCTTTTACCTATTAAAAGCAACTATGGCGTTAGTATAGTGCGACGCTTTTATTTTACATTTCTGAAATAAAACTGTAAAAAAAACCTAAAAACGTTAAATACTTATATGATATAAAAAGAAGCACAGGTACTTGGAATACTTGATTTGTTTAAAATGGCTGTGAGAAATTCAATCTAAGTAGAACTTAATGTAACATGGCAGATTTAGATGAACACATATTAGGTTAAGGTTCATTTATAGACTCTATAATGTCTTAGAATCTGTTAATCCAATGTACCACCTCAGTATGATAGATCTTATTTATGCTAGACGAGTATTTAAATAATGTTTCGTTTGTAACATTGTGGAAAACAATCACTCACTGAACTGACATTCACGGCATGCCCTAAAGCCGAGTTGGATTAAAGCCCCTGAAAAATTAACTTTCCCTGAAAAGCAAATTATTGCAACAATTATGCTAATTCACTGTTGGCACAAACAAAGAGTTCTAGTTAACCGAAAGCTTTTCCTGTGGACAACAACAGCTTGTGACATTTTAAAATATTACTGTGCCCTCATTATAACCGCTGTTGCTTAAAATCGATTGAAAATTTTCTGAGTTGTGAAGAATTCTTTTATCTGCTTTGTCTGTCATGCATGCAGAAAATTAGATTGGTCATTAACTTGAGAACGCAAGATTAGCAGACATTAACTTGAGAACGCAGGATTAGCAGACATTAACTTGAGAACGCAGGATTAGCAGAATTTGTGGAAAACTAAATGAAAACACAACTTTACTGAAGACTTTGTATAGTAGAATGGAAATAAGAGCGCACATAAGAACACTAATTCTAAATGTATAATCATTGATAATTATCTTAGATAATAAGAACACGTAAATATTCTTAACTATTGTGCAATCTTTTCTACATATTTGCGAAGTCCGAAAGTATGGCGAAAGGACAAATGTGTACGCTGATGTTTTATGAAGTAATATCATAACTGTGTGATCATAACTTCCGGTCTGGTTGATCATGAATGATCAACCATCATAAATCAGTCTGATGATAATTGATAAGTTCGTGTGATAATAAAATAAAGTCTTCTAGTCTCAACTCCAACTACAACAGTAGCGTAAATGAAGCAGTCAGCAATAACTGCTGCAAAAATTACGACAATGTCAGTAACAGCTGTTGTAAAAATTACGACAACGATAGCAATATTTGAAGCATAATGAAAGACAACGATAGCCTACTTTGGTTCCGTCTTTAGAGAACGCCCCCTCCATAATGATGGCTAAGAAAATACGACGTATAAATTTAAACACGTTCAGTAAAAATAGAAAGAACAATATCGTGGCTGCGATAATGAGAACACTGGAGAAATAGCAACATGCTACTTAAGCTGCAGAAATGAGGACACCGATAGCTTATCAGCTAAATGTCAAAGCAGCTACCCATTACGCTCGTAGTTAACTTGCTAGCCTAATCCTTGGATTATATTCTATTGGATCATCTTTTAAACTAAATACGTCCAATGAATCATTGCTTCTACTGGTGCAATCGCAATAGAAGTTATTATATAGCCTGAGAACGGCAACGGCCATTTATCCTGTATAGCAAACAGCGGCTCTAAGACACGAGAACATCAATTTCAGGTATTTCCTAATGTTTGATAGCATTAGTAGCATCAGCTAGTTCATAGCCTAAGCAGCGCCGTTGCAACAGCTAGTTCATAGCATGAGCAGAGCAGTAACAGCAGCTAGTTCATAGCCTGAGCAGCGCAATAGCAACAGCTGCTTCACAGCTTGAGATAACGACTACGTCAGTCTCCTGCCGGACAGCATTGCGAACAAGAGAATTTAAATAATTTAGATCGGTATCTACGCCACAAGAATCTTCTTTTATTTTTCGAACTAACTATTAAAAATTGCCAATTTCACGGAATTTACTGTTGAATTTTAAAATGGAAATTTTGAAATGGATTTTACTGTTGAAGGCTGCTTAATTAAGAAATAAAAATATTGCACGTAACAATTAAGCAAAGAAACGAACTACATCGGAATTGTAAACCTTGTAAAGAGCAAACTTTGCCTCACATCACAATGAATGAGCAGGATAAGCAAATATTGCTTAACGTAAAAACGGTTGGACATTGCTTTTATAATCAAGAAAGTAATTCATCAGAGAATGAAAGAAGCAACGAAAATTCGAGCGTAATTTAAAAAGAATAATAAGAAGCAGGAACATCATATCATAGTTTAGAGTTGACTACGGCAATTTCCGCAAACCACTAAACTCTAGTCTGAGAGTATTTAATAAGTATTATAAAATATAGTAACATGCAATGATCTTTGTCCAGAAATAAGCAAGAGCTTAAAGTCTATATTTCGAACATAACACGACTCTGTGATCAAATGATTCTTATAGTGAAAGAAAAAAGAACACACATATATATATATATATAATATGATCATATATATATATATATATATATATATATATATATATATATATATATGTATATAATATGATCATATATATATATATATATATATATATATATATATATATATATATATATATATATATATATATATATATATATATATATATGATCATATTATATACATATATATATATATATATATATATATATATATATATATATATATATGATCATATTATATATATATATATATGTGTGTTCTTTTTTCTTTCACTATAAGAATCATTTGATCACAGAGTCGTGTTATGTTCGAAATATAGACTTTAAGCTCTTGCTTATTTCTGGACAAAGATCATTGCATGTTACTATATTTTATAATACTTATTAAATACTCTCAGACTAGAGTTTAGTGGTTTGCGGAAATTGCCGTAGTCAACTCTAAACTATGATATGATGTTCCTGCTTCTTATTATTCTTTTTAAATTACGCTCGAATTTTCGTTGCTTCTTTCATTCTCTGATGAATTACTTTCTTGATTATAAAAGCAATGTCCAACCGTTTTTACGTTAAGCAATATTTGCTTATCCTGCTCATTCATTGTGATGTGAGGCAAAGTTTGCTCTTTACAAGGTTTACAATTCCGATGTAGTTCGTTTCTTTGCTTAATTGTTACGTGCAATATTTTTATTTCTTAATTAAGCAGCCTTCAACAGTAAAATCCATTTCAAAATTTCCATTTTAAAATTCAACAGTAAATTCCGTGAAATTGGCAATTTTTAATAGTTAGTTCGAAAAATAAAAGAAGATTCTTGTGGCGTAGATACCGATCTAAATTATTTAAATTCTCTTGTTCGCAATGCTGTCCGGCAGGAGACTGACGTAGTCGTTATCTCAAGCTGTGAAGCAGCTGTTGCTATTGCGCTGCTCAGGCTATGAACTAGCTGCTGTTACTGCTCTGCTCATGCTATGAACTAGCTGTTGCAACGGCGCTGCTTAGGCTATGAACTAGCTGATGCTACTAATGCTATCAAACATTAGGAAATACCTGAAATTGATGTTCTCGTGTCTTAGAGCCGCTGTTTGCTATACAGGATAAATGGCCGTTGCCGTTCTCAGGCTATATAATAACTTCTATTGCGATTGCACCAGTAGAAGCAATGATTCATTGGACGTATTTAGTTTAAAAGATGATCCAATAGAATATAATCCAAGGATTAGGCTAGCAAGTTAACTACGAGCGTAATGGGTAGCTGCTTTGACATTTAGCTGATAAGCTATCGGTGTCCTCATTTCTGCAGCTTAAGTAGCATGTTGCTATTTCTCCAGTGTTCTCATTATCGCAGCCACGATATTGTTCTTTCTATTTTTACTGAACGTGTTTAAATTTATACGTCGTATTTTCTTAGCCATCATTATGGAGGGGGCGTTCTCTAAAGACGGAACCAAAGTAGGCTATCGTTGTCTTTCATTATGCTTCAAATATTGCTATCGTTGTCGTAATTTTTACAACAGCTGTTACTGACATTGTCGTAATTTTTGCAGCAGTTATTGCTGACTGCTTCATTTACGCTACTGTTGTAGTTGGAGTTGAGACTAGAAGACTTTATTTTATTATCACACGAACTTATCAATTATCATCAGACTGATTTATGATGGTTGATCATTCATGATCAACCAGACCGGAAGTTATGATCACACAGTTATGATATTACTTCATAAAACATCAGCGTACACATTTGTCCTTTCGCCATACTTTCGGACTTCGCAAATATGTAGAAAAGATTGCACAATAGTTAAGAATATTTACGTGTTCTTATTATCTAAGATAATTATCAATGATTATACATTTAGAATTAGTGTTCTTATGTGCGCTCTTATTTCCATTCTACTATACAAAGTCTTCAGTAAAGTTGTGTTTTCATTTAGTTTTCCACAAATTCTGCTAATCCTGCGTTCTCAAGTTAATGTCTGCTAATCCTGCGTTCTCAAGTTAATGTCTGCTAATCTTGCGTTCTCAAGTTAATGACCAATCTAATTTTCTGCATGCATGACAGACAAAGCAGATAAAAGAATTCTTCACAACTCAGAAAATTTTCAATCGATTTTAAGCAACAGCGGTTATAATGAGGGCACAGTAATATTTTAAAATGTCACAAGCTGTTGTTGTCCACAGGAAAAGCTTTCGGTTAACTAGAACTCTTTGTTTGTGCCAACAGTGAATTAGCATAATTGTTGCAATAATTTGCTTTTCAGGGAAAGTTAATTTTTCAGGGGCTTTAATCCAACTCGGCTTTAGGGCATGCCGTGAATGTCAGTTCAGTGAGTGATTGTTTTCCACAATGTTACAAACGAAACATTATTTAAATACTCGTCTAGCATAAATAAGATCTATCATACTGAGGTGGTACATTGGATTAACAGATTCTAAGACATTATAGAGTCTATAAATGAACCTTAACCTAATATGTGTTCATCTAAATCTGCCATGTTACATTAAGTTCTACTTAGATTGAATTTCTCACAGCCATTTTAAACAAATCAAGTATTCCAAGTACCTGTGCTTCTTTTTATATCATATAAGTATTTAACGTTTTTAGGTTTTTTTTACAGTTTTATTTCAGAAATGTAAAATAAAAGCGTCGCACTATACTAACGCCATAGTTGCTTTTAATAGGTAAAAGGAGATTCAAGTAGCTTGATAGCAAAAGACCGCAACCGGTGTAACAGCTAGACCTCTGCAAGGCTAAAATTCGAGCTACCAATTGCCCTGCGTCGCAGAATCATTGCTATATTCCGTACACTGCTTTCCACTGCAAAATTTGCATTTGCGGCCTCTTATGAAAGCGTACATTAATCAGCAAGTTTAATTCTCTTTTTTCTATCCTACTCTGGCATGAAGAGCATTCCACCTAACTCTTTCATGCTCAAAAGACTGTACAAACTGGAAATGGTAAAAATTACTTTCCTATCTCATCAGTTAATGAAAAATGTAGCTGATAATAGCCTAACACACAACAACTAAGACATAACACATAAATGACATACGAACTTTAAAGTATTAGTCTATGTTAGACTTAATAAATGGTTAATCTCTTTTCTTTGCAAGCACTGGAGAGCTTCGCGTTAAACCAGAACGAAACGCTTTCCAACTAAAATATTAATGTCTTAGCTTTCGACAACCTTTGTCATTTAATGGCATTAGCAATATTTCCAGAAAATTAAACATTTTTCCTTTCTTTTGAATGATTACTTATATTATTCTAGGAGTATAATCCTTCCAAATACCAAGCAGGTAATTGTCAAGACATGTATATTATAATTATAATAACATATTATAATTTATCTTGATAATAGGCGTTCACTAATTAAACATCTCTTAATACATGTAATATGCAGATTTTTAAATTACCGTACCTGATGCGATAAATCTGACCAGATATAAGACTTTTGACGATAAAGAAATGCACGCCGTGTTAGAAGCATCTACTACTATTGTTTTTTATTTGAAATTGATTAATCTAGAATAACATATGCGTGCACTATTGCGCATCTAAAATAACTCTTGGTCTATTTGATAATTCTGTACAAAATTGGCTGGATCATGCAGTCAATACTTTTCTACATAGGCCGATGCCTTAACGATTTACACGACATCTGAAAATGGTAAAGAATTATCCTTTCTTGAGGTTGTGTTTTTTGGTAATTTCGTAGAAATTGGCTTACAGACCAAACATTCTATTGGACCCACGTCATTTCGTTTCATTTTATTCAACTCTATATACACTTCTTTCAATATTCTGCCAATCCATGCAAGCTATTTCTACAGTATTTATAGTTGTCTGCCACTTTTTATAAAACAAATGTGAATGATGCTTGTGCAAACTGGAACGAAATTCCAACCTCAATTTGAAACATCAGTTCTCTACTTGCATGTACCTTCTCTTATAAATGCAAACGTTACTTACTAAACAACATATAACTGCACGGTAATCTACTATTTCTAACCAGACACTTGTAAGTTTATGATAATTTAGCAATTTAAATTGATCTATTTATACTATTAACTGTGTATAATTATTGTAAACGAATAGACTCTCTCAACTGGAAAATACTGTATATTGGAATAAAAACTGGTTATTAAACTAGATAGGACGCTATACGTCCTCTTTGGCGGCCTAGTTTTTTTTAACTTCTTATACACATTTTTGCATCCACTAAACTTATTGGACTTATTATTTCGATTTTGATAATGTTTATTTCTCATTTCTTTTTTATAACATGTTCATTGATGTTATTACTCTGTAAAATTTTGTGAAAATAAAACATGTTTCATATTTCTCTCGCCATTGGAATTGGGGGCCCTTGCGACCAGGACTCTATATTTGACGAATATTTATTCTATTTTATATATTAATGTTTTATGTATAATATATATATATATATATATATATATGTATGTATATATATATATATATATATATATTTATGTATAATATATATATATATATATATATATATATATATATAATGCAATATTCAAATGCTGTGCTCTTCTAGTCACTGAGATGCTTCGAGTGAGAAAAATGTATTTTAATCTCAACTTTATACCCTTTCAACCTTTATAATTTATGGGATTTCTATTGCCCTCCACAGTAGCTTAGCAAAGAGTTCTCTATTAGATTTTCAGAAATTAAGCAGTGTGTATCAAACATGCGTACAAATATAGTTAACAATGATTTAATTATAATCAATCAGTTGTAGTTATGATCAGTCAGTTGTTGTTATGACCAATCACTTGTTATAATCAATCAGTTGTTGTCATAATCAATCAGTTGTTGTTATAATCAATCAATTGTTGTTATAATCAATCAATTGTTGTTATAATCAATCAGTTGTTGTTATAATCAATCAATTGTTGTTATAATCAATCAATTATTGTTATAATCAATCAGTTGTTGTTATAATCAATCAGTTGTTGTCATAATCAATCAGTTGTTGTTATAATCAATCAATTGTTGTTATAATCAATCAATTGTTGTTATAATCAATCAGTTGTTGTTATAATCAATCAATTGTTGTTATAATCAATCAATTATTGTTATAATCAATCAGTTGTTGTTATAATCAATCAATTGTTGTTATAATCAATTAGTTGTTGTTATAATCAATCAATTGTTGTTACATGTATAGTCAATCAGCTTTGTTATAAACACTTAGCTGTTTTTATGATCAATCAGTTGTAATCATAATGAAACAGTTGTTGTATTATCTTCTTTTATATAAATATATATATATATATATATATATATATATATATATATATATATATATATATATATATATATATATAGTCATTCAGATGTTGTTATAATCATTGCAGTTGTTTCATTGCGAATCTTTCATAACTAAATCAGTGGTAATCTAATAAATGAAGCAAAAACTTTGTATGATCGATCAGTGAGACGTAAACGAATCAAAATATGCAGGATTTTTTTTAAAGAAACAGAGCAAAGGATAGTGCGTGATTGTAATTTTAAAGTCTTGGACAGAGTAATAAAATATTTGAAGCTAAATTATTTGCAGGAATGACTGTATTATATAATCAGCTAAATAAAAAGACTTTAATAACTAATAATAAAATTAAGAATAATAAAAAGCTAATATGAAAATTCCGTGCAATGCACTTTCAATAAATCCTGCTTTTGATCGACACCATTTAGGGTCTATTTTCTTTCTCGTCGTCACATGTTTTTACAAATTGTTTGGATGAATTGATTTATAGTGAAATGGGATAGTGGGCGTCCCTGACAATATTCTATAGTATGAGGAAATGGACATTAAACTTTTATTATTTTTATTTTTATTTTTATTGCCGCGGGGTATATAGGGTCCCTGGGCCATGTACACCCAGGGCAATAAATATTATCTTCTCTTATAAAACAAAATTAAATTAAAAATATCTTTATCTTAATTTATAAGACAAAGGAAGGACTTTGTTTAATTGCAAGAAGGATTAAAAATAAATGTTTTAAATAATTCCTCTACACTCTGGGAAGCCGCATTCACTAATGGGCAACGAACGCAGACAGCCTTAAAGCGCTGGAGTGCAATGGACAGACACTGCCACAGAAAGAAAGTTTTTTCGTGTTGGTCGTTTGTAATAGCACTGGTTTTCCTGCCTAATTAACTTATGAAGTCTGACGCAGCAGAGTAGATGGGGCCCAATGTCATTATTATAATTCTAATTCTTATTATTATAGTTAACAAATTTGTTAGGAAAATTTCTCGTGCATGTATCACCCAACAAGGACTGTAAGAAGCAGTTCATTCAATTTTTTCTTCTCAACAACTGATACAATTGATCCTACAGACATATGTACATGTGCATACTGCATTATGCCGCATATACACATATAAGCCTACACGTATGTGCTCTAAATCTTTATGTAATGTACATACACACTGTATATACGCGTACGTACGTTTTATATATGAAGTATATGAAAGCATATAAATGAATACATGGATATGTAATAAGAGTGCACAGTATCTGAAGTGATTTTCAGCTACGGACAGAATAATCCCACATTCTTTAAGCGATGAAAGCTTTTCTTCCGGAGTCTACTAGGCGAGTCAGGAAGCCGCCCACAGATCCTGATTCTATGTCTAGTAACGAATCTTATAAAGGCAAATCTGCCGAGAATTTTAGATTGGTAAGAGCAGTTTCTTAGGAATTAAATTTCTCAAAGATGTAATTAGACATTATTTCTTTAAAATTATTATTTTGGGTTTAGTGGAAGCGCTCAACACGACTCTGTTGTGGTTCTTTTTCAGATTGAGACTTTCTCTAAGTATGTTTTCTGACTGTTTACTTTCGATAATTCTTACTTGTGAACTGTCACTGGCTGGAGCCACTGCTGATGTCGTTAAGGTATTCTATCGCGGATCATTAGTCTATGTGCAGATTCAAATTGTAGGCTAGCCCGCCATTAACATCGCTTTCGAGTGAGGAAATTAACGTTAGCATTAGCTTTACCAGTTTTTTCTTAAATGAATAGAGCTTTGATTTTTCTGAATATTTTATATAGTTATGCATTTATTTTAATTGAATTTAATTAAATTTTTTATGCATTTATAACGCTGACATCGTTACATATTTTGGGAGACTAGATTTAATTATCATTTTTAACAGCCTTACTTAAAATTAAAATAAAAAATCATCAATAAGAAAATTGAATTTCAAGATCCATGCTGAGTGCTGATATTTACCACGATAAAAACTTAATTGCTTCAGTATTAGATTAATTATTTAAGCACTGCAATTATCTCGAAATTGTTGCTCTAAATTCGCTATTATATGGTTATTTAAGCGCTGAAACTGTTTCATTGTTGCTGCATACATGGCGCAATTATTGCCGTAATGCGCTGGAACAAAATTCGAGATTAAAATGGAAATTCTCAACATGATTTCACGGAGAACATGATTGTTAGTCAGACTAAAGCGGTGAAAAGATTTCCTAACCATTGCACGACTTAAGTGACTACAAATGAAAGAGACGATCATTAAACTTTTTGCTAATAGCTCTGAATTGTCTTATTTTAAACATTACCGATGCAATTGTAATGAATTGTAATGTTTTAAGGATTTTATTTATGTTATTGTTATCATTTTATTCCTCTTACTTGTTTACGCATAGTGTTTGCTGTATTTAGTTCTGTTCAGTTAAAAGGCTCCGTGAAATATACTTAGTGAATATCATGAGACAAAATAGACTACAAAAAGAAATGTAAAACATTTTACAATAGAAACGTTCCGGTCTGCTTTCTGCACGTAATTTATTGCTCTTATTCTAATTCAATTTACGTGCTTTACTGTAATTAAAATTTATATCTAAAAATACTCACCAGTCTTATAACATATTATATGTTTTATGAAATAATTATAAACTTTATAAACAATTTTTAGATCAAAAGTCCAATTTTTCATTAGTTACCAGCATAACTTAGTAATATACACAAAAGTATACATATAGATTGAAACCAATGGCTTGTTATCTTTTTCCTTTGAATTGCACACTTCGAAACTTAATTGACTGCAGTACATGTAAGTTGCTTGACAAAAGAAATTTACTTCGATATCTTAATCAATGGACTGATCGAATGATTGACTGGCTGAATGGTTAATAGATTGATTTATTGTGATTGATTTGTTAGCTTACATTTTCGATTGGCAGTAGCATTTGTCTAGAGGAGAGTAAATTGGATGGTTACACGGTACTTGTATGTAATGCAGAAAAACTACTTCACTGATAGAATCCGAGATAATCTTTCCCTGCCAAGCACTTCATGATTGACTGTAATCCACAGGATTTTAGTGTATTCTAGACACGCATTGTGAAAGTTTAGGCCTGCTAGTCAATCAATCAACACATGATATAAACCCTCTTTTATTATGTTTAAATAAATTATTATTCTCATTGATGTGAATTAATATAAACCAGAAAAGTACATGAATGCAGTATACTAATATTGTTGATCAGTACCAAAATATTACTATAAGCTAAGATAAAAAACAAGGGAGTATGTTCAATTAATTAAATGCAAATATTAACAGCGCTAGGCATACTTTGACTAGTTTGATTCCCGACTACCCAGCAATTACAAACCATTCGTGAAATAGAGAGCTATCTCTCGTTGATTCTTTCTACTTCCGTCTCTGAAACTGTGCTGCATGTACAATATATCTATCTTTTAGTTTTCTATTCGCTAAAATAAAGCATTGTCGGCTAAAATAAATATAGTAGAATTATCGCGTTCACATAACATACAGATGTCAACATGCTTGCTATAAGTATGCTATTATTATTTCAAGTTAAAAAACAAAATATTCAGAAAGGTATTTTATTCTTGAAATTGAGCTGCATGAATATATATTTTAATTCTATAATGCTAAAATGCGTCATTGTAGGCTATACTAAATATAATAGTATTATCGCGTTCATATAACATGCAAATGTCAACATATTTGATATAAGAATGTTATAAGTCACGGTAAAAAGCAAGTGAGTATTCAGGAAGCTATTTAAAAATACTGAAACTCATATTTCAAAGGAATACTTGACAATCATCGAAATTTTTAATAACTTGAATTATAAGGCGAATAAACCCTAACCAGGAAATAAATAAATATTAAACCATAACAAGTAAATAAACGTCGTTTATGCAATTGTATAATTTATGGTTTTATTCAGGCTTACTTATTGAGACTAAAAACATGGACGATAATATTCTTAAATAACGGGATTTTAATTCAGAGATTTCAAGAAATTTGACTTAATGGAAGAATGAATACAAAAAGGCGACAGATTTTCTGTTTAACCTTTTGACAAGTAGACCAAAGGATGATAAATGCAGTAAATGATGTATGGCCGTAATGAAAGTAGATACATCCTGTTTTAAATAATAATATACTGTCAGATACAATTTAGAATATTTCTCTCAAGTGCTCTAAAGACTTGTCTGAATTTCAATTGAATCAATTGAATCGTTTATCTAGTACTTTGTGCCGCTATGATCATGCATTGTAAATTTCTATTGTATTTTGTGTAGTTTAGTCAGAAGATGCAAGTGCCATTGTTGGCCTTTGTTTTCCGCTCACGCAAGCATTTTGTATTTTTTGCACTCAAGAATTGACACGTATAATTACAAGTATGAAGTGATAAACGAAATAACTAATAAATAAATTTTATCTTAGCAAGTATATAATATATTACTTTGAAATATAAGACTAAATATAAATTTGAACTGTGTTTCTGAATTTTCTATTTCCCAATATTTTAGGCGTTCCTTTTGCTTACCGGCTTGGATTTGTCTCAATAGTGCTCGACGTTATTATGGATGACAGTAGCACTATAGTTGTTGTTACGTTATGTTATATCTGTCCAATTTCCAATTTACTCAATGGATGCTCTAATTTCAATAGTACGACAAAGTTTGATCAATAGACAATACATACGCTAATAAAATACACTACAGATATAAAAACAGGAAAGCATTGCACACATAAAAGCAGGTGTGAAAATATGAATATAAATTCTAATACAGTAGGAAATGTACACAAGAATTCAAAAATTAGTCATATATTCGTCGCAACATTTTAATAGCAGTATCATACGTATCATTAGATTTTGTTCCTGATGTCATATTGCTCATAGCGCTTTTGACGCAAACATAATTGGCCATTAAATATTCTTTACGAACATCGGGAGAACTATTTAAGGATATATTATATCGTTAGTCTATTACGTTTCTATGTAACTATATAACGAGTGTTCTAGCCAAGATCATGAGCGTTTTGGCGATTTTCTATTTCTGTTTCTTCAAGACAACATTCGTTTAGCATGTATGCACGCACACGGTTTGCGCTAATTGCCTTTACCACAGTATTAGGTATTCTGAAATGACCTTGTGGATTGGTTGTTTGTTCAAAGATATGTGCTAAAAATAAAAATTAAAGCTGTTTCTTGTAATTAGGATCTCGATTTTTCTTACAAACCGAAGCCAACAAATGTTCTATTTAAATATTTGGTGATACCGAAATTTGATTAATCTAGGAGAAGTTGCATATTCACCATTTAATGTCTACCGACACAAGCCAAACGATACCGAAACAAAATTGCAATTATTGTCTGATATGACAACGTGCACTACTTCCAAATTTTTAAAATAAAAAGTAAAAACGCACTATAGTGATATGACCAACTAAGTTGATATCTATCACTTTTAATACCATATGCCTAAACCGTTGGGCAATTTAGACCATTTGCCGAGTAACCAGTCCAGTGAATGTCTGAGATTTGACTCTCAGATCAGCGCGTCTAGGATTCGTACACACGAGGGTTCAATACACCTCACAAACCGTCGTTTAAAACTTCCTGACGTTATCCATACGCTATTAAAACATTCTATTCATTCATTCTTTAAGCAGCGTAAACTCCATATAACGTAATGTGTGTACGTGACAAATTCAACCATTCTAAATTTTTAAATGTGATATTAATCTTAAATTAATAAGGTAACTATTTTTGTCAAAATTTTAAATTAGATAGTAATCTAATGATGGAGGAAGCCATGGAAGACTTGGAAGAAGGAATAAAAGTAGGAGGGAATTTGTTACAGGATGTACGATTTGCAGATGACCAAGGAATGGTAGCAGGCAGCGAGATTGGATTGCAGAAGATAATGGATAGGCTAAATGATACGGCCCTAAGATATGGCATGAAGATCAATATAAAAAAGACCAAGGTTATGAGAGTGTCCAATAATAAAGGTGAAGTTAGTATCACAATAAATGGTACGAAATTGGAACAGGTAAGGAGTTTCAAATATTTGGGTCATACTATAACCGATGATGGGGAATGTGAGGCGGAAATATGCAGTAGGATTGCACAAGCAAAAGCGGCCTTTAGTAGTAGAAAAGAACTATTAACAAAAAGTCTAAAGAAAGACACAAAGATAAAGATAGTGGAAACTTTGGTTTGGACCATGCTATTGTATGGATGTGAAACATGGACCTTAAGGAAGGAAGATATTAGGAAACTGGAGGCATTGGAAATGTGGATTGGGAGAAGAATGGAGAGGATTAGCTGGACCCAAAAGGTTACAAATGAGGAAGTCCTGGAGAGAGTTGGCACAGATAGACAGTTGAAAAATGTATTAAGAAATAGGAAGAAGAGATGGATAGGACACATTCTAAGGGGGGATGGTCTATTAAAAGAGGTCATAGAAGGTAGAATGGAAGGAAAAAGAGGCAGGGGCAGGCAGAGATGTTAGATGATTTAAGACCCACTCATATGTGGAAATAAAGAGGAAGGCGGAAGACAGAGAAGAGTGGAGGCGTTATGTACCATGGACCTGCCAATGGGCAGTGCACTAAGAGAGAGAGAGTAATCTAATTTAAATGTAACGCAGTTTAACTAAATTTGCTTTTAGAGATATTCATAAAAGTTATGAAGCAAAGTCTAACGTCTGTTTTTATATCACTAGCAATACTGGTAGAGATGGACGACATAGCTTACTATTGTCTTAATATCTTTCTTTCAGTGCACTGCCTACTGACAGCTTCGTAATATATAGCGCTTCCACTCATCTCTGTCTTTCGTTTTCCTCTTCATAAAGTAAAAAGTTAATGTTAACGTCAGTTTTCTTACTCGAAAGCTATGTTAGTTGCGGGCGAGCCCAGGATTTGAACCCCGCCCCGCACATTCTGATCCGCGGCCGAATATACTACCGTTATCGCCACCGGCTGGAGCCAGTGGTGATGTCAAATTTACATTTGAGTGGAAATTTAAATCATCTAGCAATACTTATTCTTGTTGTTAAATACCATTATCTTGGAGGATTCTGCTTCTGACGTGGTGGCCCCCATATGCCTTCCTCAGCTTCGACTACCATTTACTGGACAGGGGCGTCGGCATGATAGCATTTTGTTGATGGTAGTGATTTTTACTATGTGCATTTTATTGTTTATTGCTTGCTTTACCGTGACTGTTGCAAAGTATAGAGATGCCTTAGCATGAAATACTCCTTTAACATTAAGCATTAATTAGAGGCCTAGGTACGCATTTTTCCCTCTCTACAGAATATCTTATCTGTCTCTCTATATTTACCTGTCACACTGAAAGCGGCATTACTTCACTTAAACGTTGGCGCACCCTGTCTATCTTCCAATTCTTATTCAGATTTTCATCACTCAAGAACGGGAGTACTATGTTTTGCTTTTAGATACGAAGTCAAGTGGGACTCCTTTAGCAAATATTAGGTTCAATGCATTACTGACGTTGTGTACATATATTAAAAGAAGAGACAAAAAGATCTTTAACATCTCTGTCACATGAGTCATATTTCGGTATTGTCACATGTGTCATACTTCAGCATTGTCACACGAGTCATATTTCAGCATTGTCACAT